>CM068776.1:1703097-1884859 GCA_035084275.1 Hydrolagus colliei | reverse complement strand
TTTTATTAATCTCAAACGTATGATAATGGGGTTGCTATATCAACAACAACAACAACAACAAAATGACACCTTTCACGTTGGAAGGACATCCCAAGGAGCTGGACTGTCAGTGTTCGGACCTGAGCTGGATGTAGGGATTGGGGAGGGTGAAGGGAGGAGAAGGGGGTTGCTCAAAATTGGTCAAGATCTTGAGGTGGGTCTTGAAGGAGTTGAAAGATGGAGGGTCAAGGGAGAGGGATTGCAGGATGGAGTTCCAGAGTTTGGGGGCAGAGTGGCTGAGAGCTCACTCGCCAATGTTGGGGCCAATGAGGCGGGGGATGTGGAGTAGGCCTGAGCCCGCTGAGTGGAAGGAGAAGCAGACAGATTCGTAGGGCGTTTGGAGGTCACTGAGGTAGGGTGGGAAAAGGCTATGGAGGTCTTTGAAGGTGAGGACCAATCTTGAATTGTATCCTATGTGATGGGAAGCCAGTGGAGACAGGTGAGGCTGGGGGGTGATAATGGTAATGGAGCCTGGTGCAGGAGAGGACATGGGCTGCAGAGTTCTGGATGATCTGCTGCCTTATGGCGGGAGGATTTGGGGAGGCCTACTTGCAGAGTCAAGTCTGGGACGCTATGATGCAGGTATGAGAGTTTGATCCTGCAGCTGAGTCAGGCAATTTTGCTAGAGGTGATGGGTGAATGGCAGAACAGATCATCGAGGGTCTCGGTGTTATTGACGTTCAACTGCAAAAAGTTAGCTCTTCATCCAGGACTTGATATCTGTCAGGACAGCAGAGGTCCTGGAGCAATGGTGGAGTCAGAGAGGTAGAGTTGGGTGACATCCTTGTACATGTAGAAGTTCACCCCATATCTGCGTATGTTGTCACCAAGTGGGAGCGGGGGTAGATGTTGAAGAGGAGGGCACCGAGGGCAGAGCCCTGAGGAACACCGCAAGAGACAGTGAGGGGCTGGAGGAGAAACTGTTTGTGGAGATGAAGTGGAGAGGCTGTGAAGGGTAGGACCTGAACCATCAAGGACAGAACTTTGAAGGTTCGGATGAGAGTAGAGGTTGTGGATGAGGATAGAATGGTCAACGGTGTTGAAGGCAGTAAGAGGTGGAGGAGGCAGAGGGAACCCTGGCCACAAATGGACAGAATGTCTCTTGTCACTCTGACCAAAGCTGTTTCTGTCTTGTGGCCAACACGGAAACCCAATCAAGGGGTTTTTGAAGGGGGTGGTGGGAGAGGAAGGATCGTAGCTGGGAAGCAACATCTCGTTCCAGGACCTTGGAGAGAAAAGGGAGTTGGAGGTTGGTTATTTAAGAACACAGAGTTTTTTTTAAAGAGGGAATGATGATGGCCATTTTTAAGGGATGGGAAAGATGTCAGTGGCCAGGGTCAGTTAATAATGTCTGTGAGCAGAGGGGCAAGGAGGGGGAGCCGGGGAGGTAAGGAGGGGAGCATGTGATCGTTAGCCAGTGGGTTGTTGTGGTGATGAGAAAGGAAGGGGAATTAGCTTAGAAGGTGTGGAGGGAGGTAGTGGGGGGGTAGGGGGTGGGGGTGGTGAGGTGAGAGAGGGTGGGCGAGGTGGGGGAGGGTGGGGCGAGGTGGGGGAGGAGGGTAGGCGAGGTGGGGGGGGAGGGTGGGCAAGGTGGGGGGGGAGGGTGGGCGAGCTGGTGCGGGATGGTGGGGGAAGTGGGGGAGGGTGGTGGAGGAGCTGGTTGGTGATGGAGAAGAGGAGGTTGGGGTTGTAGAAGGATGATTTAGTAGTGGTGAGGGACAGAACTCTGGGATAATATCAAATGATTGGATTATTAATAATATTATTATTACTTGTATCCCCTGGTTACAGACTCCACAGTCAGTAGGAACAGCCTATTTCTGATAACCTTATCAGACACCTTAATCATTTTAAACATATCAAATGGAAGAATTATTATTAATTAGGATGGATTTAACCATTAGGATGGGTCCTGTGATGCCCCCTAATGGTCAGTCACTGAACAACACCAAATCATCATCCAGTCAACTCCCATAACTCAACCCTGGCTTAACTAGTCATCATATTGTCAATATCCAACTCCTAACTCAACGCTCCTGATAACTAGTCACTAAGTCCCTTTCCCTTCAAGTGACAAGTCATCAGGATTTACTGTGATATTAAATCAGCCTGGCTCAGTGGTAGCGCTCTCTGTCTGTCTGTCTGACTGACTCACTCACTCACTCACTCCCTCTTCTCCCCCTCTCTCCCGCTCTCTCTCAGTTAGAGGGTTGTGAGCCCCACACACATCAGGGCTAAGCTGAGGCTCCAGTGCAGTACTGGGGGAAGTAACATTGTCAGAAACGCTGTCCCTTTCGGATGAGATTTCAAAACCTCACTCCCCGTCTGTGCCCTGTTCAGGGGGAGTTTCTTTCTCTCGCTCTCCCTCTCTACCTCTCCCTCTGCACCTCCCTCTCCCCTTCTTCTCCCTCTCACCTCCCTCTCCCCTTGCTCTCCCCCTTGCTCTCTCCCCCTCCTCTCCTCTCTCTCCACCTCCCTCTCTATCTCCCTCCCTCTCCATCTCCCTCTCTCCCGGCCCTCCTCCTCTCTCTCTCCCTCCCTCCCTCTCCCCGTCTCTCTCCCTCTCCACTTGCTCTTCCCATCCCTCCCTCTCTCCAACATTCTCCACCTCCCTCTCCCCCTCTGTCTCCACCTCCCTTTCCCCCACCCCCACGCCCCTCCCCCACCCCCACCCCCTCCCCCTCCCCCACCCCCAACCCCTCCCCCAACCCACCCCCTCCCCCACCCCCACCCCCTCCCCCACCCCCCCCTCCCCCACCCCCAAACCCCTCCCCACCCCCAACCCCACCCCCTCCCCCACCCCCACCCCCCTCCCCCACCCCCCACCCCCTCCCTCTCCTGACAACCTCCCAGATAAACTCACTTTATGTGTGTTTGTGAGTGGGCCTCCGGTGCGCTAACTGGCTGCCGTGTTTTGCCAGTAAGTTTTGTGAATCTCTATGAGACGTCTCAATGATGTGATCAAACCTAGTATCAAATGCAGGCATTATTATTATTATTATTATTAGGCTATTATGTGGAGTCTTGTAGCTCAATGGTTAGAGCATTCACATTGCTAGGGAGAGTACTGGGTTCGATTCCCAGGCAGGGCGAAACCTTGGGTGAGTTTCCTTACTCCACATACGTACACGTGCCTTGTTTAGCCGGCAGTATCTTTTTTTTGGGGGGTAATAAGCTTCCTCAATAATAATAATAATAATTTGGTCATTTCATCCAGGACTGTTTGTGGGGGAGACGCTGCTGTGCGTGATTGGCTGCTGCATTTCGCCCACAAACTATACAGTCAATTCACTTTTACAGTACATCCAGTGAAGCGCTTCGAGACATCTCAAAGCCATGAAAAGGCGCTGTATCAAATGCAAGGGTTACATATATTATATATTATTAACATGTGCTGCTGTCTGATATTTTATATTCATGGCCCCCCCGGCCACAGAACCAATAAATCAAAGTCAGAAGAAACATTACACAGAGCGTGAGATGGGGATGGGACTCACTGCCAGCGGGAGAAGTTGAGGCAAATTGTAGAGATTTTAGGTGAAGCTGGAGGGAGCGGGAAATGGAAGGTTTCTCTGCTCGGTTACAGGGTTGGGATGAGGAAGGGCAGAGAGGTGGGAGGGCGGCTGGAGGCATGGACAAAAAGGAGAATGTTGAGTCAGGCCATGAAGGAGGCGAGGGGAGGGAGCGAGGGAAAGGGACTGTGGGATCGGGTTCCAAAGCCTGGGGGGGGCAGAGAGGCTGAAGGCCCGGCATCCAATGGTAGAGTGGGCCGGGCGGGCGGGCGGCCGGGCGGGCGGGCGGGCAGGGGACGTGGAGCTGGCCAGAGCCGCTGAATGAAGGGCAGAGTTGAGGAAGGGCTGGAGGAGCTTCATATAGAGGAGGTTCACATGGAGGGTAAGTCCAGCAGAGAGGGGTTGAGCTGAGGGCCTGTCTCTGCGTATTCTATGTACTGTAATTTAGATATATAAAAAACAGAATATACTGTAAAGTGAATTGACCGTGTATATTTGTGGGAGAAACACGGCAGCCGATTGCATACAGCAGTGTGTGTCCCCCCCCCCCCCCCCCCCCCCCCCCACACACACACACACAGCCGTGGGTTGAAATAACCAATTTATTATTCATTTTCGAAGAGATCATTATCTCCAGATAAGTGATCTGCCAATCGACTAACAACTGGGTTCCGTGTGTGTGTGTGTGTGTGTGTGTGTGTGTGTGCGCACGTGTGTGTGCACGTGTGTGCGCATGTGTGTGTGTGTGCGCATGTGTGTGTGTGTGCGCATGTGTGTGTGTGTGCGCATGTGTGTGTGTGTGTGTGTGTGTGCGCACATGTGTGTGTGTGTGTGTGTGTGTGTGTGTGTGTGCGTGTGTAGTGAGGAAACTTGTCTCAGATTTCTCCCTGACCAGTCAGGAATCAAACCCGGGTGTTCTGGCTTGCGAGGTGAGGGCCCTGAGCTGCAGGATGCTACGAGTCTAAATGGCTTTTCTCGTGTGAAATATGGACTTGATCCTGATTCCACGTTGCGTCTGCTGTTGAATAAATGATTACATGGACCAGGGCACATGGTCTATTTTTATCTGGAGCTAATAGAAAGTTGGATGTCACAGCCAGGGATTCACTGCTCCACGATTATCGCTCAACTACAGGCGTGTGACCAGCAACTCACTATCTCACAGCTCGATTTGAAGTGAAGTGAAGGGCAGAGCAACAGTGCCAGCAGACTGCACACACACAGAGAGAGTGGGGGTGGGGGGGGGGGGGGTAGAGAGGGGGTGATAAGGGAGGGAGGGGAGGGGAGAGAAAGAGGGAGAGGGGAGGGAGGGGAGAGAGAGAATGGTGGGGGGCGTGTGGGGGGGGTGGGGAGGAGAGTGGGGGATAAGGGAGGGAGGGAAGTGGGGGGGAGAGAAAGAAGGAGAGGGGAGGGAGGGGAGAGAGAGTGGGGAGGGGGGAGTGGAGAGAGGAGGCGGAGAGAGGGGAGAGAGAGGGAGGAAGGGGAGAGAGGGGGGAATGGGAGAGAGAGTGCAAGGGGGGAGGGGAGAGAGAGGTGGGGGAGAAAGAGAGAGGTGGGGAGGGGAGAGAGAGAGAGACGCAAAGCGATGAGGAAATGTACTCACCCTGAAACCACACACACACACACCACACAACCCGTTCACTCTACCTCCCGGTGTTTGTGGGGACGCTGCTTGGCACAATTGGCTGCCACATCTCGCAAACAAAACAAACACTCACTGCACCTTACAGTGTTTCCTGTGAAGCGTTTGGGGACATTTTGAAGATGGGATAAGGTGCTGCATCAAAGGCAGTGATTAATATTCAAATACAATGTCCCCCCCCCCCAGCGCTGCACTGGAGCCTCAGCTTAGACTGGGATTCCCAGCCCTGATGTGAGGGGCTGGGGCTCGAACACACAACCCACTGACCCAGAGACAAGAGAGAGAGAAAGGGAGGGAGTGGGGAGAGACTGGAGAGGAAAGAGAGAGAGAAGTGGGGTAGAGAGAAAGGGGGAGAGTGTGATTGAGAGAGATCGAGTGTGCAAGAGAGTGTATATGATAGAGAACACACACGAGAGAGAGAGAGGAGATAGAGAGAGTGTGAGAGTGAGAGAGAGGGTGGGGATAGGAGGGCAGGGGACGTGAGAGTTGGGAGAAAGTGTGAGAGAAAGAGAGTGGGGGCGGGGGAGAGCGTGAGAGAAAGAAAGAGAGAGGGAGAGCGCAAGAGTGTGTGTGAGAGAGAGAGAGAGGAAGAGGGAGCGAGAGCAAGAGGGAAAGGGAGGGAGATCACGCGCAAGAGAGAAAGAGAGAGTGAGTCAGGCTGACACACACGGTGAATTGAGGGCGACAAAGAGAGTGAACGTGTGAGGACATTATTATTAGACGTACATCGATTTAGACGGGGTGAGGGTGGTGTGTGTGACGGACGCTCTCATCGCTTTTTATACCCGATTTGCCGCAGAATCAGGAAAAATCTACAAAACATTTAACTCAACAACAACAACAACTGATATCAAACAACAACAGAAGTTGCTGGGAAAACTTGGCAGGTCAGGCAGCATCCATGGAGAGAGGAAAGTGAGTCAACGTTTCGGGTCCTCGACGAAGGGACGAAGGGTCGTGGACCCGAAACGTTGACTCACTTCCTCTCTCCATAGATGCTGCCTGACCTGCCGAGTTTTTCAGAGTGAGTATATGTGAGCGAGAGAGAATGTGAAACATTGACTCAGTTTCCTCTCTCCATCGATGCCTGCCTGACCTGCCGAGTTTTCCAGGGTGAATATATGTGAGCGAGAGAGAGAATGTGAAACATTATTCAGTTTCCTCTCTCCATGGATGCTGCCTGACCCACCGCGTTTTCCCAGCAACTTCTGTTTTTTGTTTCGGATTCCCAGCATCTGTCATATTTTGTGTTTGGATCAAATCCAGCAGCAAGAACTGATAATAGCTCGTATGTAAAGGCCATGGGACCTTTATCCCTCTCTCTCTCTCTCTTTTCTCTATTTTTTTCTCTCTCATTCTCTCTCTTTCTTCTTTCTTTCTTTCTTTCTTTCTTTCTTTCTTTCTTTCTTTCTTTCTTTCTTCTTTCTTTCTTTCTTTCTTTCTTTCTTTCTTTCTTTCTTTCTTTCTTTCTTTCTTTCTTTCTTTCTTTCTTTCTTTCTTCTTTCTTTCTTTCTTTCTTTCTTCTTTCTTTCTTTCTTTCTTTCTTTCTTTTTCTTTCTCTTCTCATTCTCTCTTCTGAGTCTCGCTCTCTTTCTGTCTCTCTATTCCCCCCCATCCTCTCTCTCCCCCTCCCACTGCTCTCTCTCTCTCTCTCTCTCTCTCTGCCCCCACTTTCTCTCTCAGTGACACAACAATGTGTCAATATGTCGCCCATTTTACTGAGTGGCATCTCAGAGATCTTATCTCTCTCCCCCCTCCCCTCTCTCTCTCCCCCCTCCTCCTCTCTCTCCCGCCTCCCTCTCTCTCCCCCCTACCTCTCCCCCTCTCTCTCCCCGCTCCTTCTCTCTCCCTCCCGCCCTCTCCCCTTCTCGTCCTCCCCCTCGCTCTCTTTCTCACTCCCCCTCTTCCCCCCTCCCTCTCCCCTCTCTTTCCCCCCCTCCCTCTCTCTCCCCCCCCTCTATCCCCCCCTCCCTCTCTCTCCCCCTCCCACGCTGTCCCCCTCTCCCTCTCTCCCCCCTCTCTCTCCCCCTTTTCCTCCCTCCTTCGTTCCTTTACCACAGTCGTTCTCTCTCTCAGTCTCTCTTATTCCCTTCGTTCTTTCATTCATTCTTTCCCTTCTCTCTCTCGCTCTCTGTTTCTCTCTCACTCTATTTTCTCTGGGGTTTTCAGTGTAAATATATATACAGTATACACTGTACTGCACCAGGCTCCAGTTTACCTTACCCAGTGACTACCTGTCTCTTTGACGGCGTTTCCAACACATTACATTGGGCTGGGGTGGGGTGGGGTGGGGGTGGGGTAGGGGTAGGGTGGGGTGGGGGGGGGTGGTGGGTGGAGGGTGGGGTGGGGGTGGGGTGTGCTGGGGTAGAGGTGGGGGGGTAGGGGTGGGGGGTAGGGGTGGGGGTAGGGGTGGGGGGGTAGGGGTGGGGTAGGGGCTAGGGTGGGGGGGGGGGTGTGGGGGGTGGGGTGGGGTGGGGTGGGCTGGGGTAGGGGTGGGGGGAGTGTGGGGGGGTTGGGGGGGCTCCAAAGAGAATGTAATCACTCAATCTAAGACTAGACGATGCTGTGCGCAATTGGCTTCTGCGTTTCGCCCACAAAATACACAGTGCGTTTACTTTACAGTGTGTCCTGTGAAGGGCTTTGTGGCATCTCGTGGACGCGATGGGGCGCTGTATCAAATAACAGTAATAATAACAGTAACAGGAATCAATCAATAATAATAAATGCAATAATAATACAGTAACTGTGTTAATAATAATACAGTAAGACTGACAGCCAGTCAGTCAGGCTCCACTGACAATCTCAGTGCCCACCGCCTGATAATAAAAATAATCCTTGCATTTGCTGGACTGTAGCACTTTTCACATTTTATCGACAACTCAAAGCGCTTCACAGAATGTACTGTAAAGTGTAGTAACTGTATATATTTGTTGGGAGAAACGCAGCAGCCAATTGCACACAGCAGCGTCCCCCACACACAGCCGTGGGTTGAAATGACCAATTTTTATTATTGCGTTTTTTTTAGAGGGATTATTATTAGGCGCGTGTGTGTGTGTGTGTGTGTGTGTGTGTGTGAGTGTGTGTGGAGTAAGGAAACTTGCCCAAGTTTGGCCCTGATCTGCCTGGATTCGAACACAGGTCTCACACTTGGAAGGCAAGCGCTCTAACCACTGAGCTACATCTTGAAGATGTGAATGGATCCATAGCCAGAAACCACGGCCTATTGTGGGAGAGAGAGAGTATAAGAGAGAGAGTGAGAGAGAAAGAGTTTCAGATTCCCATTAGGTTTTGAGCAAAATCTGCTTCTTTGCAGGAATAATGGGGAGACAGCGGGAGAGAGGGACAGATTGGCAGAGAGACAGGCACCATGGGCTGAATAGTCTCCTTCTGTGCTGTAATACTCTAGGATGCTTGTCTTCAAGGGCGGACAGAGGGAAGGGAGGAGAGGGGGCGCGGGGTGGAGTGGGGGGGGGTGGGAGGGAGGGAATGAATGAATGAATGAGATAGTGGAGAACAGTGTGAATATATGTTGATCTCTGAGAACTTTGTGCTGCACACATCGCTATCTGTGTCTTCACAAAGTCTAACTCAATTAACAGTTAATTGTCTGAGATGAAAGCCATCAGTTACTGTGTCAATGAATGTAATGTGGAGGAAACGCGGATCAAATTAATATTATTGCTGCAAAGGTCTGAGTGAACAGAGGTCTCTGGTATAGACACAGCATCCGAACTGTAACTCAGGGGTTAGAGCACTCGCCTTACAAGTGTGAGACCTGTGTTCAAATCCAGGCAGATCAGGGCAAAAACCTTGGCCAAGTTTCCTTACTCCACAATAATAGTAAAATTTAAAAAAAACACAGTAATAATAAATGTTGTCATTTCAACCAACGGCTGTGTGTGTGGGGGGACGCTGCTGTGCGCAATCGGCTGCCGCGTTTCGCCCACAAATATATACAGTCACTTCACTTGACAGTATATTCTGTGAAGCGCTTTGAGACACAGTCTAGAAGATATGAAAAGCGTCATATCAAATTCAAAGATGATTATTTTAATTATTATTATCAGGGGAAAAGGGGCAAGGGCAGGTAACTAGCCTTGAGACACAGATTAGCCAATGATCTGATAGAACAGGTTTGAGGAGCTGAGTGGCTGGCTCCTGTTTCTCTGTTTGTTTATTATTATTTTTATTACTATCAGTTGGTGTTTTCTGCGTGAGATGTGTTTGTGTTGTGGTTCGAGGCTCGAAGGATCAATTAGGTCCTGACGAGCTTCTGTGCGATCAATACGACAGCCAACTTGTGGTGAGGAGAAGACAACTTCAATCCAGCTCCGATTGCCCCACACTCCCCCCCCCCAGAGAGCTCAGGTAATTGATAGCAACTCAACTGATCGTTCGCAACAGGGAAGATTTGCTGAGGAATGCAGAGTTCAACACACACACACACAGACCACAGCTCACACAACATCGGGAACTGTGGAATGCAGAGATAGGCAGAGGGATCTTGACTGAAATTATTGACGGAGGATATCTTCTCAATGTCCTGTAGCTCAGCGGCTGGAGCCCTGGCCTCACAAGCGAGAGGACCCAGGTTCGATTTCCGGCTCAGCAGAGCAAGATCTTAGGCAGGTTTCCTTACTCCACACACACACACACACACACACGCACACACACACTCACACACATACACACACATACATACACGCACACACACATACACACACACACTCACACACATACACACACATACGCACACACACATACACACACACACGCCACACACATACACATGCACTTACACACAAACAAACACAGACACACACACACACACAGATATACACGCACAAGTTCACACAACAACAACAACAACAAATTACACTTTCATGTCGGGAGAACGTCCCAAGGCGCTGCACAGGAGGCGTGTGACCCGAGCTGGGAGGGGAGTGTTTGGGAAGGGGTGAGACACGAAGGGGAGGTCGAAAAATTTGGGGTGAAACAAAAGGCACGATCGAAGAGGAAAGTCTTCAACCGGCCTTGAAAGAGGAAAGGGAAGAAATGAGATGGAGGGAATTCCATAAGGTGGGAGCGGAGAAACTGAAGGCCCCGGCCTCCGATGGTGGGGTGGTTCGGGCGGGGGGCTTGGAGCAGGCCAAGTCCTGCTGAACAGAGGGTCCGGGTGGGCGTGTAGGGGGAGAGTAAATTGGTTAAATAGGGTGGGGAAAGGCCGTGTAAGGCCTTGTAGGTGAGGACGAGGATCTTGAACTCGATCCTCTGGAGGATGGGGAGCCAGTGGAGACGGGCGAGGGTGGGGGTTATGTGGTCGCGGAGGCGGGTGCGGGATAGTACACGGGCTGCAGAGTTTGGGATGGCCT
This sequence comes from Hydrolagus colliei, assembly GCA_035084275.1. Classification (NCBI taxonomy): domain Eukaryota; kingdom Metazoa; phylum Chordata; class Chondrichthyes; order Chimaeriformes; family Chimaeridae; genus Hydrolagus; species Hydrolagus colliei. The sequence goes on along the minus strand of CM068776.1, from coordinate 1,874,294 downwards.
GCAGCCTGTGAATGGAGGAACTGGGGAGGCCGACGAGGAGAGAGTTTCCGTAGTCCAGCCGTGAGGTGATGTACGCGGGCACGAGTGTTTCGGCAGCGCGGGGGGTAAGATAATTGCGGAGCCTGGCAATATTGCTCAGGTGGAAATAAGCGGTGCCGGTCAAGGCGCGGATGTGGGGGAGGAAGGAAAGTTTTCGATCGAACATGATGCCGAGGTTCCTGACTGTCTGTGTGAGGTGGAGAGTACAGCCTTGGATGTTGAGGCTGGCAGCGCCCGATGTGCGGAGGCGCTGACTTGAGCCGATCAGGAGGGCCTCGGTCTTACTCACGTTCAATTGCGGGAAGTTGTCCCTCATACACATACACAGACACACACACAGACACCCACACCCCACACACAGACACACAAACACATACGCACACACACACACACCTCTGTGTATCCAGTGGTCAGTACTAGGAACCCAGTGTTAGTTGATTGGCGGATGGCATTTCTGGGGAAATAGTCCCTTTGAAAAGAAAAATATCTAGTAATTTGGTGACCCAACTGTTTGTGGAGACATCGCTGTGCACAATTGGCTGCCAAAATACACACAAAATAAATAGTCACTACACTTTACTTTGCAAGCCCTCTACAGCCTCACCCCACCCTGATCTGCGACCTCCTAACCCCCTACTAACCCACCCCCTCCCTCCGCTCACCATTGGCGAGCGAGCCTTCAGCCACTCTGCCCCCCAACCTCCGGAACTCCATCCCTCAGTACCCCCGCCTCGCCCCCTCCCTGGCCTCCTTCACGTCTCACCTCAAGACTCTCCTCTTCGATGGTCCCATTGGTTGCCTGAAATCCCCTTTCCCTCACCCCTTCCCCCCTCCCACCTCACCCTCTCCCCCCTCCCCCCTCCCCACTCCCCCCCTCCCCCTCTCCCCCCTCCCCCCCTCCCCCCCTCCCCTCCCTCAGCTCGGGTCTGAAACAATAAATGCCTTGAGATGCCCTCCTGACGTGAAAGGCTCTGTACAAGTGACATTTTGTTGTTGTTGTTGTCTCTTTGCGACTTCCTGAAGACATGATAAGGCTCTGTGTCCAACACAAAGATTATTTGTCAAACAGTCATGGAAGTGAGGCCAGGGGAGAAAGGGGGGAGAGAGGGTAAGGAGGGAGAGAGGGTAAGGAGGGAGAGAGGATGGTTTGGGAGCCTGAGAAGCGATAATGTTTCAATAGACTGACAAGGTTTCTGTCGAGTTTCATTTCCACAAAAAAATGTGAGTCCACACTCTGGGCTCCCCCCCCCCCCCCCCCAACACACACTCTGCGCTCCCCCCCCCCCCACCCAACACACATTCTGGCCTCCCCCCCCCCCCCCCCCAACACACACTCTGGGCTCCCCCCCCCCAACACACACTCTGGGCTCCCCCACCCCCCCCCCAACACACACTCTGGGCTCCCCCCCCCCCAACACACACTCTGGGCTCCCCCCCCCCCCCCCCCCAACACACACTCTGGGCTCCCCCCCCCCCCCCCCCCAACACACACTCTGCGCTCCCCCCCCCCCCCCAACACACACTCTGCGCTCCCCCCCCCCCCCAACACACATTCTGGCCTCCCCCCCCCCCCCCCCCCCAACACACACTCTGGGCTCCCCCTCCCCAACACACACTCTGGGCTCCCCCCCCCCCCCAACACACATTCTGGCCTCCCCCCCCCCCCCCCCAACACACACTCTGGGCTCCCCCCCCCCCCAACACACACTCTGGGCTCCCCCCCCCAAGCCTTGGCTCTCGCCAACCTGCGACTAATACTCTCCGGAAAGAGGTAACCAGAGGGCTGTCCCTCCAGAGAGAGAGAGAGCGAGCGCGTGCATCCCATCTTAAGAATCTATCTCTGGGATTTCCATGTGTAGCTGGGAAGCCTGGGTTTGGGTGAATTTAGTGGATAAAAACTTTCACAAAACCCAGATGAACTGAGCTTGCGCTCGCCAATCATCAAACAGGTTCATAGTGCGTTACTGCGCCTCAAGTAGATCAGAGAGTAATGTTAATGGCATCCAAGTCGCTTATCAAACATCACAATGTGGTTAGTGACGGCAGCTGCGATGGGTATTAACTCAGGAATAAATTAGGCAGCAACACCCACGCTGACACTGAACAGACTGAAATTAAACGGCATAGAATGAGAGAACTGTACATAAAACAGGCCATTCACCCCAACCAGTCAGTGCCAGCGCTTATACTCTACACAAACCAAAATCTCAGGCAAGTTCCCTTGCTCCATACTCCTCTAGTAGTCAGTAGGAATTTGGTTGGGAGTCGATTGGTGGATCAGGGGGTAATAATCCCACTCAAAAACAATAATAATTTGCTCACTCAGCCCACAACTGTTTGGGGGACGCTGCCGAGCATAACTGGCTGCCACTTTGATCCTGAAAATATACATTAAATTCACTTTACAGTAATAAAGCTTCGCCCACAAATATACAGTCAATTCACGTTACAGTACCTGCAAAGCACCTTGAGACGTCTAGAAGATGTGATCAAAAATGCAACGATTATTATAATTAATAATCAGTGAAGCACTTAGATATCTCAGAGACGTAAGAAGGTATTAATTAATTGTAAGGATTATTATTCTTATTGCATCGTTGAGACATCTCAAAGCGCTTCACTGAATAATAATAATCCTTGTATTTGATATATCATATTTCACGTCTTCTAGACTTCTCAAAGCGCTTCACGGTATATACCGTAAAGTGAAGTGACTGTATATTTGTGGGTGAACTTCGGCAGCCAATTGCACACAGCAGCGTCCCCCACACACACAGCCATGGGTTGAAATGACCAATTTATTATTGTGCTTTTTTTCCTTGAGGGATTATTATCAGGCGCGCGTGTGTGTGTGTGTGGAGTGAGCAAACTTGCCCAAGGTTTCGCCCTGAGCTGCCAGGAATCGAACCCAGGTCTCTCGCTCGTGTAGGCGAGCGCTGAGCTACAGTTCTCCACAAAGCGATGGAGCATTCCATCAGCTAAACAGAAATGAAAATCAGAGCAACGTCATTACTGCGTTCCTTATTCATAAGAAGCTTTCTATGGTTTCCACAGTAAAGCTGGCTCCGGGGGGGAGAGGGAGGAGCACATTTTCTCCCTCTGCGCTGGGATCCGACTGAATTTTCATCTGAATAATAATCCCTCAAAAAAAACACACAATAATAAAAATTGGTCAGTTTCAACCCACGGCTGTGTGTGTGGGGGGGGGGGACGCTGCTGTGCGCAATCGGCTGCCGCGTTTCGCCCACAAATATATACAGTCACTACACGTTTCAGTCTAATCTGTGAAGCGCTTTGAGACACAGTGAGGACGTGATCAGGCGCTGGGTCAGATACAATAATTATTATTTATATTTAGCAACGGAAACGAGCCCCAGCCCCACCTTCTGTGGTCCCTGACCCACAGGGCTCTCTCTCTCTCTCGCTCCCTCCCTCCCTCTCTCTCTCTCTCTCTCTCTCGCTCCCTCCCTCCCTCTCTCTCTCTCTCTCTCTCTCGCTCCCTCCCTCTCTCTCTCTCTCTCTCTCTCTCGCTCCCTCCCTCCCTCCCTCTCTCTCTCTCTCTCTCTCGCTCCCTCCCTCCCTCTCTCTCTCTCTCTCTCTCACAGCCCCAGCCCTGGCTCTCCATTGGCAGGACCTGGGAGGGCAGCCCGGCCACAGGGGGCAGGACTGAGGGTGAGGGGTGAGGGGCTGGGGAGGGACTGAGGGTGAGGGGCTGGGGGAGGCTGGGGAGGCGAGCGGGCAGTGAATGTGATTCGGAAGCTCCATGTTTAATGGATCACATCAACTCTCTCTTCCCAACCCCATCCCAATGTCACCATAGCAACCACTTGGCAACCACTTGGCATCTTAGTTGAAATTCTGAACAGCAATTATACAAACTACAGGCTGTCCTTCATTCAGCCGTAACCTCTCTCCCTCTCTCTCTCGCTCCCACCCTCTCTCTCTCCCTCCCTCTCCCTCTCTCCCCCCCTCCCTCCCATCCTTTATCTCCCCCTCTTCCTCCCTCCCCCCATCTCTCTCTCTCCCTCTCACTCCCTCTCTCCTCTCTCTCTCCCTCCTTTACTCTGTCTCTCCCTCCCTCTCTCTACCTCTCCCTCTCTGTCTCTCTCTCTCTCTCTCTCTCCCTCACTTTCTCTCTCTCCCTCTCGCTCTCTCTCCCTCTCTGTCTCTCCTTCTCCCCCTCTCTCCCTCACTCTGTCTCTGTCTCTCGCTCTCTCTCCCCCGCCCTCTCTCTCTTTCCCTCCCTCCCTCTCTAGCTCCCTCCCTTTCTCTCTCCCTCTCTCTCCCTCCCTCTCTCTCTCTCTCTCTCTCTCCCTCCCTCTCTCTCTCTCTTACTCACTATCCCCCTCTCGCTCCCTCCCTCCCTCTCTCTCTCTCCTCTCGCTCTCCCTCTCTCTCTCTCTCTCCCTCCCTCCCCCTCCCCTCCCCTCTCTCTCTCTCCCTCTCTTTCTCTTCCTTTTGCTCTCTCTCCCTCTCTCTCTCCCTTTCCCTCCCTCTCTTTCCCTCCCTCCCTCTCTCTCCCGGGTACCACTCGATAGTCCAAAGGTTTGTTAGTCCGGAGCTTCCCCCGACTCTGACCCTAAGGAAATGTTAAGATTAACAAACCTTATTTCATTGTCGGTTCGGACCGTGGTAACCACGGTAACAGCGCGGGGATAGGAAATTTGTGTGTTCGGATTATCGAACCTTCGGACTGTTGAGTGTCCCCTCCCTCCCTCCCTCCCTCCCTCCCTCCCTCCCTCCCTCCCTCCCTCCCTCCCTCCCTCCCTCCCTCCCTCCCTCCCTCCCTCCCTCCCTCCCTCCCTCCCTCCCTCCCTCCCTCCCTCCCTCCCTCCCTCCCTCCCTCCCTCCCTCCCTCTTCTCCCTCTATCCTTCTCTCTCTCTCCCCCTCTCGTTCTCTCCCTCCCTCCCTCTCCCTCTCACCCCCCCACTCTCTCCCTTTCTCTTTCCCTCTCTCTCTCCCTCTCGCTCTCTCTCTCCCTCTCGCTCTCTCTCCCTCCCTTTCTCTATCCCTTTCTCTACCCCTTTCTCTCTCCCTTTCTCGCTCTCTCTCTCTCTCCCTCTCTCCTCTCTAGCTCTCTCTCTTGCTCTTTCTCTCTCTCCCTCTCCCTCTCTCTCTCCCTCTCTCTCCCCCTCCCTCTCTCCCTTTCCTCCTCTCTCTCCCTCTCTCACGCCCTCTCTCCTCTCGCTGTCTCTCTTTCTCTCCCTCTCTCTCTCCCTCTCTCCTCTCGCTGTCTCTCTCTCTCCCTCTCTCTCTCTCCCCCTCTCTCTCCCCCTCCCCCTCCCCCTCTCGCTCTCTTCCCCTCTCTCGCTCTCTTCCCCTCTCTCGCTCTCTTCCCCTCTCTCCCTCTCTCCGTCGCCCTCTCCGTCTCTCTCTCCCTCTCTCGCCCTCTCTCTCTCCCTCCACCTCTCTCTCTCTCTCTCCCCACTCTCTATCTCTCTCTCCCTTTCTCTCTCTCCCTTTCTCTCTCTCCCTCTCCCTTTTGCTCTCTCTCCCTCTCTTCTCTCACTGTCTCTCTCTCCCCCCCCCTCTCTCCCTCCTCGCTCTCTCTCTCTCTCTCTCTCCCCCTCTCTCCATCTCCCTCCCTCCCGCTCTCTCTCCCTCTCTCTCACTCGCTCTCTCGCTCTCTCTTGCTCTCTCTTTCGCTCTATCTCTTTCACTCTCTCTCCCTCTCTTTCTCCCTCACTCTCCCCACCTCTCTCCCTCTCTTGCTCTGTCTCTTTCGCTCTCTATCCCTCACTCTCGCTCTCTCCCTCCCTCTCACTCTCTTTCCCGCTCTCTCCCTCTCGTTCTCTCTCTCACGCTCCCTCTCTCCCTTTCCCCCTCTCTCTCCCTCTCTCCTCTTGCTGTCTCTCTCTCTCTCCCTCTCTCTCTCCCTCTCGCTCTCTCGTTTTCTCCCTCAGTAGCATCCCCCCCACAAACAGATTGAAATGACCAATTTTTTTTGTTTTGAATGATTATTATCAGTCGTGTGGAGTAAGGAAACTCGCCCAAGATTTCGGCCTGACCTGACCTGCCGGGAATCGAACCCAGGTCTCTCGCTTGTGAGGCTACACGACTCCACTAATGTGACCAAATATAATTGTATCTGACACTAACACTCATTCAGCTCAGCGTAGACCCCACTTTCCCCAACTCCCTCACACACTCAGTCACTCACACTTTCATCTCTGAGCCAGGAGGTCCCTACCATCCTCCCCGTCCCCTCCATTCAGTGGGCTCCGGCCTGCTCTCTGCCCCCCCACACTCTGCAACTCCATCCCACAGTCACTTCGCCTCGCTTCGGGTTCAGCCGCCCTCCCATCTCCCTCCCTCCCTCCCTCCCATCTCCCTCCCATCTCCCTCCCTCCCTCCCCTCCCCCCTGTCCCTCCCACGCGCTCAGGTCCCGACTCCTGACTGTTCAGCCTCGGGACGTCCTCCCGACGTGAAAGACACTCTGTCAATGTGATTTTGTTGCTGTGGGTTTGAGGCCCAATATGAGATCTCTGAGGTCACAGTCCAGGCTACTCTACTCTAATCCCATTCACTCTCTCTCCCTCTCCCTCCATTGTGGAATCCTGTAGCTCAATAGTTACAGCGCTCGCCTCGCAAGGAAGAGGATCCGGGTTCAATTCTGGGACAGGTTGAAACCGTAGGCAAGTTTTCTCCTCCCCCCTCACCCCCCCCCCCCCCCACACACACACACACACACACACACCTCTATTTATTAGCAGTCAGTAGGATCCCGGCTGTTGGCTGATTGGCTGATTGGCGGATCGCTTTTCCGGGGGCAATAAGTCATTTTTTATAAATAAAGAAAATAAATTGGTCTCTTCAACCCTCGACCGTTTGTGGGGACACTGCTGTGCGCAATTGGCTGCCGTGTTTCCCCTTCAAAACACATGTTCAAATCACTTGGAGGCATGAAAAGGCAATGTATCGAATGCAAGGATTATTATTAATATTATTATGATCTCGTCTGTGCCGTTGATTCAATCCAGTTGTGAGAGAGTTAAACTGAACCGGACATCCCAAAAGTCGAGGGTCAAATCTTAATGACATCAATTCAGTAAAAAAACATGGTGAAGCCTCCTATAATTATGTGTAAAATGGCAATATTGCTCAGGCAGGGTTTAGTTACTGACAAGAACCTGGAGTGTATTAAAGAGGCTGAACCCAGTTCTAAATAAAGGTGTGATTAGTGAGGAGAGTGCGGTAGTTCACAGCCATCCCAGCGCGTCTCCAGAACACTGTAATTACACTCAGGATCTAAACAGCAAAACGCACTCGCAAGACAACAGGCTGGGGAAGGAGAGAAGAAAAGAAACCTTAAAAAAACATTTGGCAACAAAGGAAGCTTCTAGAAACAAGGCACCATTAGAAAGAACATCCCATCTCAGCAGCTGTCCCCCGTGTGTGTGTGTGTGTGTCCCCCCCCCCCACTCACATCCACCATCACCAGCCCCTTGCTGTAATAATCTGAATTCTTGCCTGGGATCCAGCGCCTCAGCACATTGTTGAGACGTCTCAAAACGCTTCACAGGATTCACTGGAAAGCGAATCGAGTCTCGACTGTATATTTTGTGGGTGAAATGCGGCAGCCGATTAATTGCGTTCCCCCACAAACAGTTGTGGATTAAGGAACTACATTTTCGGGGGGGAAAGGGATTATTACCGTGGAGTCCTGTGGCTCAGTGGTTAGAGCGCTAGCCTTACAAGCGTGAGACCTTGTTCAAATCCAGCCAGGTCAGGGCGAAACCTTGGGCAAGTTTCCTTTCTCAAATGCAAGAATTAGAATTATTACTCCCCCAGCAATCCGCCAATTGACTAACAACTGATGGCTGGGTGAACAGAGGTGTGTGGACTAAGGAAATTTGTCCAAGGTTTTGCCCTATCCTGACCCGCCTGGGAATCGAACCCAGGTCCTCTCGCATGTGAGGCGAGCGCTCTAACTATTGAGCTACAGCAACCCACGTTCCTTCCAGCCCCTTTTGTGTGTGTGTCTCTGTATGGTTGAGTGTATCTGAATGTAGACACGTGTGTGAGAGCACGCACACTGAGTGTGAATGTGTGTGCTTGTGTGTAGGAGTGAATGTGTATAAATGTGGTTTAAAGAGTGAGTCTGTGCGAGCGTGAGTGTGTGCCTTGTGCGGGGTGTAATTGTGCCTTTAATAACCCGAACCATTGTCACCTCATCAGGTGCTTGAGAAGCTTCAAAATACTTCACAGAAGATACTGTCAATTGCAGTGACTGTTTGCTTGGTGAGCAAAACGCAGCAGCCACTTTGCAAACAGCTGTGAAGTGAATTGAGCGGGTGATTTTATCTGGTGGTGAGGACAAAGTGGGGCCGATCGATGGCCAGGACACCAGGAGAAAGAGAATTAACAACATCAATAACAAAACTAGATTCATACAGCGCCTTTCATATCGAGAGGATGTCACGAGGTGCTAACAGTCAAGTCTGAGGGCAGAGAGGCTCAAAGCCCAGCCAAAGATGGTAGGGCGGGGACATGGAGCAGACCAAAGCTTGCTGAACAGAGAGGGTGGGGAGACAGCAGGTCGGCAAGATACGAGGGGGCAAGGCCATGAATGGCCTTGAAAGTGAGGACAAGGGGAGCCAATGGAGCAGGGGGAGGGTGGGAGTGATGTGGTCACCAACCTTGGTGAGGGTGAGGACACGAGCTGCAGAGTTCTGGATGATCTGCAGGGAAGAACCAGGAAGGCCGACGAGCCTTGATGTAATGGATGTGTGGACAAAGGTTTGGACAGCCTGAGGGGTGAGGCAGTGGTGGAGTCTGGCAATGTTGCGGAGGTGGTGGGAGGGAGAGGGAGAGAGGATATTTCCTTCCACGTATCCAATAGTACAATTCTAATAATAATCTGTGCATCTGATATAGCGCCTTATCATGTCTTTGAGTCGTCTCAAAGACTACAATTTTGGATTGTGTGGATAAGTATGAATGTGTGTATCTTTGTAAGTGAGCGTACATGTGAGTGCATGTGCACACTAAACTAGGAGGGAGAGTAAACACCGAGGATGACATTGAAAAAATCCAACGCGATATAGATAGGCTAAGGGGGTGGGAAAGTTGGTGGCAGATGAAGTATAATGTAGGGAAGTGTGAAGTCATCCCACTAGATGCAAAAATAGTAGAGCAGATTATTTTTTAGAAGGGGGAGAGTGTTAGTTTCAGGGGGACTTGAGTATCCTTGTACACCAGTCACAAAAAGTTAGTTTGCAGGTACAGCAAGCAGTTAGGAAGGCTAATGGTATGTTGGCATTCATTACAAAAGAGTCAGAATGTAAGAGCAGGGAAGTCTTGCTGCAACTGTTTCGGGCCCTGGTGAGACCACACCTAGACTATTGTGGGCAGGTTTGGTCTCCTTATTTAATAAAGGAGGTACTCGCCTTGGACGGGGTACAACGTAGATTCACTAGGTTGGTTCCTGGGATGAGGGGGTTGAGTTATGAGGAGAGGTTGAGCAATCTAGGCCTATATTCTCTAGAATATAGAAGAATGAGATGTGATTTTATAGAAACCTATAAGATTATTAAGGGCCAAGACAGAATAGTGGGAGATTCTTTTCCCTGGTTGGAGAAACTATAACCAGGGGTCACAGTCTTAAAATTATGGGTCAGCCCTTTCACATTGAGTTGAGAAAAAGCTTCTTCACTCAGAGCGTAGTGAATTCATGATATTCTCTACCCCAAAGGGCTGTAGATGCTCAGTCAGTCCTTGAACATATTCAAGACTGATATGGATAGATTTCTAGTGGATACAGGGATTAAGGGATATGGGGAGAAGGTGGGGCAGGTGGAGTTAGAATAGAAGATCAGCTATGATCTTATTGAATCGCCATTGAGGGGCAGGCTTGAGTGGATGAATAGCCTACTCCAGCTCCTAATTCTTATGTTCTTAAGTGTGTGCGTGTATGAATGTGTATGTATAAATGTGTGACTGTGTGTGTATAAATATGTGTGAGTGTGTGTGTGTATAAATGTGTGAGTGTGTGTGTGTATAAATATGAGTGCGTGTATGTGTATAAATGTGAGTGCGTGTATGTGTGTGCATGTGTGAGTGTGTGTGTATAAATGTGTGAGTATGTGTGTGTGTGGATGTATATAAATGCATGTGAGTGTGCATGCCCTTGTGAAAAAGTACCATGGTTATGGTGGTACTCCATGGTACTACCACCATTACCATGGTCCTTTTTTCAAGGGTGTGTATAAGTGTGTATGAATGTATGTGTACATCTGTGAGTGTGCGTGTGTATAAATGTGTGTGCGTGTGTGTGTATAGTTCAGGCTGAGTACCTCTGCTCAGGCAGCTCCACTCAACAACAATGGTGAGTACATAAAAGGCATTGTTTTCCTACGAGCATTAAAATAACATGTAATTTCAGAGACTCTATAATTAAATCATCAGCTGGCGAAGGCTGCATAGCTCTGCCCTGTCCTCTCCTCTCCATCTCTGTCAGATATGGTTACCAGCACCACTTGCTGGTGGCTCTTGGTACTACAGGTTACCACAATGACAGCAAAGAGACTATAATAATATAAATCCTTGCTGATAAGGTAGATAAGTCACCTGGTCTGGATGGGATGCACCCTAGGTTACTAAGTGAGGCACGGGAGCAAATAGCAGAGACTCTGGCCACAATCTTTCAATCTTCCTTGGACACAGGGGTCGTGCCAGAGGACTGGAGGATAGCTAATGTTACTGCCTTGTATAAAAAGGGGCAGAAGGACAAACCTGGGATCTACAGGTCAGTCAGTCTAACGTCAGTAGTGGGCAAACATCTAGAGTCCATAATCAGGGACAAGATAGATCTTCACTTAGAAAGATATAGGCTAATAAAGGACAGTCAACATGGATTTGTTAAAGGCAAATCTTGTCTTACAAATCTGATAGAATTTTTTGATGAGGTAAAGGAATGGGTGGACGAGGGCAGCGCAGTTGATGTAGTTTACATGGACTTTCAAAAGGCATTTGACAAAGTGCCACATGAGAGGCTTATTAGGAAAGTAGAGGCCCACGGCGTTAAAGGGACAGTGGCAGCGTGGATCCACAACTGGCTGCGAGACAGAAAGCAGAGAGTTGTGGTGAGCGGCTGTTTTTCAGACTGGAGGGAAGTGAGCAGTGGTGTGCCACAGGGATCGGCTTTGGGACCACTGCTCTTTTTAATATATATTAATGATCTGGACTTGGGTGTAGGGAGTACAGTTTCCAAGTTTGCAGATGATACTAAGTTAGGGAGAATAGTAAATAGTGAGGAGGATAGTAGCCATCTGCAAGAGGATATAGACAAATTGGTAAAGTGGGCAGACACATGGCAGATGAAGTTTAATGCAGAGAAGTGTGAGGTGATATACTTTGGGAGAAGAAATGAAGGGAGGCAATATAGGCTAGATAGTACAATTTTATGGGGTGTGAGGGAACAGAGAGACCTGGGGATTTGTGTTAGTGACTCTTTGAAGGTGGCAGGACAGGTAGACAAGGCTGTTAAGAAGGCATATGGGATACTAGGCTTTATAAATAGGGGTATAGAGTACAAAAGTCAGGAAGTGCTGACTAACCTCTATAAAGCTTTGGTTAGGCCTCAGCTGGAGTACTGTGTTCAATTCTGGTCACCACACTATAGAAAGGATATTAAGGAATTGGAAAGGGTGCAAAGAAGGTTTACTAGAATGGCACCAGGATTTAGGGACTTCAGTTATGGGGCAAGGTCAGATAGGCTAGGATTATTCTCTTTGGAACAGAGAAGGTTGAGAGGAGACCTAGAGGAGAGGAGAAGGTTTATAAAATCATGAGGGGATTCGACAGGGTGAATAAGGAGAAACTGTTTCCACTGGTGGGCGAACCTGTGACTCGTGATCACAGATTTAAAATAGTTTCAAAACGAAGCAGAGGGGAGCTGAGGAGAAATGTTTTCACTCAGCAGGTTGTTCGAATCTGGAATGCATTGCCTGAAAAGGTGGTGGAGGCCAATTCGATAACAGCTTTTAAAAGGGAATTAACAGAAGGTCTGTTAGGTTATGGGGAGAGAGCTGGGCAGTGAGATTGAGTTGTTCAAAGAGCCGGCACAGACTAGATGTGCCGAATGGCCTCCTTTTGTGCCGTAACATTCTATGATTCTATGATTCTTGTGTTTGACCCAGCACCTTATCACATCTTCGAGACGTCTCAAAGCGCTTCTCGGGATACACTGTAAGACAAATTCACTGTATGTTTTGTGGGCCAGACTTGCTATTTTTAAGCACTTAAATGAATAATAATGATAATAACATTAATAATAATCATTGCATCCGAAACAGTGCCCTCTCACATCACCGAGACAAGACATCTCACAGGATACCCTGGAGAGTGTAGTGACTGTGTTTCCTGGGCAAAGTACGGCAGCCAGTTTTGCGCACAGTGATGTCCCCACAAACAGGTGGAGTGAGTGATCGATTTTGTTTAGGAGTGTCGGCCATGACACAGGGAGAAAGAGAGAGAGAGAGAGAGAGAACTCCCTTTCCTTTCCCCCCAGCCCCGCGGGAGGGAGATCTTTAACCTCCCACTGAGCACGGCACAGACGGGGAGAGAGGCTTAAAGTCTCGTCCGAATGGACAGCATCTCTAACAATGTCACTCCCCTCAGCGCTGCACTGGAGCTTCAGCTTAGACTGTGATTTCCAGCCCTGATGTGTGTGGGGCTCGAACCCACAACCTTTTGACTCGGAGATGAGAGAGAGAAAGAGAGACAGAGATGGATAGAGAGCTAGAGATAGAGAGATAGAGAGGGAGAGAGAGAGAGAGAGAGAGAAAGAGACAGAGAGAGAGAGTCCTATCAATGAGCCGACTAACACTCTCTTAATTGACACAGTGGTCGTGTCACAATGAGGGAGCCGGGGGGAGGTGAAGAGGAAGAACTTCAGGTGTGATCTGAAGATGGGGAAGTTGGGGGCAAGGCCGAGGGATAGAGGCAGAGAGTTCCAGAGTTTGGGTGTAGTGACTGATGGGGGAATGCCGAGACAGGGGATGTGATGGAGACTGGAGGCAGCTGAGCAAAGGCAGTGAGTGGGTGCTGGAATGGGGATGTGAGTAGGTCGGAGAGGTAGGGAGGTCCAGGGTGTCAGTGATGCTCTACAGCAATATTCTAATAATAATTCAACAACAGCAACAGCTTGGATTTGTATACCCAGGGCTTCAGTGGCTGTTGGGGTGAGATATAGGCGGAGACGGGCCATGGGGCAGAGATGGAAGAAAGCGGTGCTGGTGAGGGACAGACATGGAGGGGGAAGGATAACTTTGGATTGAACAGTTTTGGAGAGTTTTAAGGACAGGTCGGGTAAGTTGAGGAAGTTGAAACCATGGGACAGAAGACATTGACGGGAGCCAAAGAGTATGGCTTTCGTCTTGTTGACGTTGCCTGCAGGAAATCTACGCTCATCCAGCTCTTGATGTCCAACAGACAAGCTGACAGACCATCAGGGGATTTGGGGGTGGAAACGTAGAGTTGGGTATCATCCGCATCCTTGTTTCTGTTAACCTTGTTTCTGTGGCTGACATCACTGAAAGGTTTCATTGTGGTGATGGTGGATACAAGGGAGAAAGGAGAGATGGGGGAGAATCAATGATAAATAATAAGAATGATAATAATAATAAGCCTTGAATTTTGATATAGTGCTTTTCACGTCTTCTAGAGGTCTCAAAGCGCTTCACAGAATATACTGTAAAGTATATTTACTGTATATTTGTGGGTGAAACGCGGTAGCCAATTGCGCACAGCAGTGTCCCCACAAACAGTCGTGGATTGAAATTTATTACAGGTTTTTTTTGAGGGATTATTATGTGTGCATGTGGAGTAAAGAAACTTGCCCAAGGTTTCGCCCTGACCTGCCTGGATTCGAACACAGGTCTCACACTTGTAAAGGGAGTGCTCTAACTACTGAGCTACAGGACTCTGACTCCCAATGGGGGCTGTGATAGGATTTGAGGGTGGGGTGGATGATGGTGATGGGGCAGAATAATGGGGCCGCCAGGCCAGGGATATGTTGTCAATTTTGGAGGTAAGGAAGTCTATGACCTCTTCGCACTTGGTGTTGGATGAGATGATCGAGAGGCTTGAGGGGAAATGGTGGGTGGTGGAGAATAGGATTTTATAGTTGTTGTTGGCCTCTTGGATGATGTTTGAGGGCTGCAAATCCTCATATTTAATGCAGCGCCTTATCAAGTCTTGAAGATGTCTCAAAGTACGAATTTGAATGTGAAGTGGATTAATTGAGTATTTTGGGGGCGAAACGCAACAGGTTCAACAGCAAAGCAAGAAACACACACATCATTCACCAGGACTTTCAAACAAGTTAGGATTCAAACAATCACAATTAGAGCCGTGAGCAGATGCGAGAGCAATAAACTATGTTATTGTAAACCAGTAAACCCATCACTATGACCAGCCGATGTCTGTCTGACACACACGGAAACCAGTCATCGTTGCTTAAACAAAACGCTAAATATAGCAGGTGCTGGAAATTCAAACTAAAAATATATTTGATAACAACTTTTAAGAGAGAAGTAGACAGTTATTTGGGGACAGGTTTGCAGGGCTATGGAGAGGGGATGAGTGGGATTGATTCGGACAGCTCTTCTCAAAGATCCAGACACGATGGGCTGAATGGCCTCCTAAAATTAACTAATTTCCCACTCTCCATAGATGCTGCTTGATCTGCCATATGTTGCCATTGCTTAACAGGCTCCAAATCCAACTAAGAATTCCTTACATCCCACCCACATATGGAAATCCCAGAGATAAATTTGGGATGGGATGCTTTCTCTCTCCCCCTGGAGGGACGCCCTGAGTGTGTGTTGAGGGGGTGGAGTCTAGAGTGTGTTGGAGGAGGGGGAACCCAGAGTGTGTGTTGGGGGGGGGGGGGGGGTGGAGTCTAGTGTGTGTTGGGGGGGGGGGGGGGGGGGAGCCCAGAGTGTGTGTTGGGGGGGGGGGGGGGGAGCCCAGAGTGTGTGTTGGGGGGGGGGGGGGGGGGGAGCCCAGAGTGTGTGTTGGGGGGGGGGGGGGGGGAGCCCAGAGTGTGTGTTGGGGTAACTGCTAGAGGCTGACCAGCTAAACCCACACAATAGCCTGGCCACTGAGAGAGAGAGAGAGAGAGAGAGAGAGAGCGCTGTGTGGCCAGGCTTTCCCGCTGCTTATCCAGGTGAGACCTCCCTCTTAGACAGTTAGACAGTGTGAGCTTTGGCTTCAGGTAAACAGGAGCTGAGTGGGAGGATTCCCTGCCCCCAGTGACTGGTCTGTTGATGGGATGAGATGAAAATACAACTTTCTCTTTGGAGATGTCAGGAGGAGACGGATCTGAATTACAGCCTGAAACACAGAACTTGTGGATGGAAGGGTCATCGACCTGAAATATTAACTCACCTCTATCTCTCCATAGATGTTGCCTGACCTGCTGAGCGTTCCCAGCCACTTGTGTGTTGATTACAGTACTGTACTGTACTTGTATTGGCGGAAACCGAAACACATTGAACAACAAAGCATTCACAGGAAACTGAAATGTGAATTATATACAGGAGGGGGCGATGCCGTCCTTACAATCTGTCAGCAGGTTTATCTAAAGTTAAAATCCTGAGTTAAATAGTTAAATAAATAATTTAATCCCTCAACTCAAGACTATTTATGTGGACGCTGCTGGGCACAATTGGCTGCCAATTTCTCCCACAAATATACAGTCAATTCACTTTACAGTATATTCTGTGAAGCGCTTTGGGACGTCTAGAAGATGTGAAAAGCTCTATGTCAAATGCAAGGATTGTTGTCATTATTAATATATAATCCCAACACACACACAGTGATCCCATCATACACACTGCAATCCCAACACAAACACACTACAATCCCATCACACACACACCGCAATCCCATCACACACTGTCTGCAATCCCAACACCACTGCAATCCCATCACACATACTGCAATCCCATCACACACAATGCAATGCCAACACACACACTGCGATCCCAATACAAACACACTACTGACGCAACACACAATTGCAATCCCATCAAACACACACTCCCATCACATCCCGCACTTCTATCCCATCACAACGCACACTGCAATCCCATCACAAACACAGTACAATCCCAACACAAACACAGTACAATCCCATCACATACTGCAATCCCATCACACACTGCAATCCCATCACACACTGTGAAACCCAACACACACTGCGATCCCATCACACACCGCCTGCAATCCCAACACACACTGTGAAACCCAACATACACACCACAATCCCAACACAAACACATTACTGACCCAACACACACTGCAATCCCATCAAACACACAATGCAATCCCATCACACACACACTATGCAACCCAACATACACACCACAATCCCAACACAAACACACTACAATCCCAACACACCATGCAATCCCATCAAACATGCACTCCAATCACAACGCACATTTCTATCCCAACACACACACTGCAATTTCAACACACACAGTGCAACCCAACATATACACCACAATCCCAATACAAACATTCTACAATCCCAACACACAATTCAATCCCAACACACACAGCAATCCCATCAAACACACACTCCAATCATAACAAACACACTTCTATCCCAACACACACAGGGCAACCCAACATACACACTGCAAACACAACACAAACACTGCAATCCCATCAAACACACACTCCAGACACCACAACCCCAAAACATACATTACAATTGGAACACCCACACACTGCAATCTAAATGCACACGCAAATCCCAACACACACACCATAATCCTAGCACACACACAACAATCCCAACACACACTGCAACCCAACACACGCAATGCAACCCAACACACACATTGCAATCCCAACAGAAACACAGCAGTTCCAACACACAGGGCAGTGGTTAATGGGTGTTTCTCGAAATGGAAGGAGGTGTGCAGCGGTGTCCCCCAGGGATCGGTATTGGGATCACTGCTCTTTCTAATATATATTAATGATCTGGAATTGGGCATAGAGAGCACTATTGCCAAGTTTGCAGATGATACAAAGTTAGGTAGAGTAGTAAATAGTGAGGAGGACTGTAACCAACTGCAAGCAGATATACACAAATTGGTGGAATGGGCTGACTTGTGGCAGATGGATTTTAATGTGGATAAGTGTGAGGTGATACACTTAGGTAGGAAAAATAATAGGAGGCAATATAGACTTGGTAGCTCAATCTTAAGGTGGGTGAACAAACAGAGAGATCTGGGTGTTCAAGTAAACGAATCATTAAAGGTAGCAGGGCAGGTATAAGGCAGTAAAAAAGGCATTTGGTGTACTGAGCTTTATTAGTAGGGGCATAGAGTATAAGAGTAGGGAGGTTATGGTTAATCTATACAAAACAATGGTTAGGCCTCAGTACTGAGTCCAGTTGTGGGCACCTTACTTCAGGAAGGACATTAAGGCACTGGAAAGGGTGCAGAGGAGATTCACGAGAATGATACCAGGAATGGGGAACCTTAGCTATGAGGACAGACTGGAGAAGTTAGGACTTTTCCCATTAGAGCAGAGAAGGTTACGCGGGGACCTGATAGAGGTCTTCAAGATCATGAAAGGTTTCGACTCCGGCTAGATAGGGAAAAGCTGTTTCCGCTGGTAGGTGTGTCAGTGACCCATGGTCACAATCTTAAGATATCTACCAAAAGAAGCAGAGGGGAGGTTAGAAGAATTTTTTTTACTCAGCGAGTTGTTCAAATTTGGAACGATCTGCCTGAAAGGGTAGTGAGGTCTGATTCGATAGCAGTTTTTAAGAGAGAACTAGAGGTATCTGGGGAAGACGGGTTTGCAGGGTTATGGGGAGAAAGCTGGTGATTGGGGTTAATGAAAGTGACTTGCTCGGTCACAGAGCCGGCACAGACTCGATGGGAATGGCCTCCTTCTGTGCCGTAACATTCTATGATTCTATGATTCTATGCAACACACTCACACTGCAATCCCAACACAGACAACCATCCCAAAATACACATTACAAATCCAACACAAACACGACAATTCCAACACACATATTGCAATCCCACACACTGCAACCGCAACACACAGTGCAACACCAACTCACACTCCAATCCCAACACAGACACTGTGACACAAATACACACACTGCAATCCCAACAGACACGCAACAATCCCAGCATATGCTGCCTCCCAGCTCCGCTCTTTCCTCACAAACCATTCACTCTTTGAACCCCTCCAACCGGGTTTCCATGTTGCCCACAGCACGGAAACTACTTTGGTCAAGGTCACAAACCACATCCTGACCATCTGCGATCAAGACTGCCTCTGCCTCCTCGTCCTCCTCGATCTCTCTGTTGCCTTTGACACCGTAGACCACGCAATCCTCCTCCACCACCTCTCCTTCCTCCTCAACCTGCAAGGCTCTGTCCTTGACTGGTTCTGGTCATACCTCTCACATCGCCTTCACTCCAACGGCTTTTCCTCCAGCCCTCGCACAGTCCCATGCGGCGTTCCCCAGGGCTCTGTCCTTGGCCCCTGCTCTTCACCCTCTACACTCTCCCCCTGGGCGACATCATCTGCAGACATGGGGCAAATTTCCACATGTATGTGGATGACACCCAACTCTACCTTTCCGCTTCCACCCTCGACTCCAGGACAACTGGCGTTCTGACTGAGTGTCTGTCCGACATTGAGACCTGGATGAGGGACAACTTCCTCCAACTAAACATCGACAAGATGGAGGCCCTCCTGATTGGCTTGCATCAGCGCCTCCACACCTCAGGTGCTGGCAACATCAGCATTCAAGGCTTCACTCTCCACCTCTCTAAGCCAGACAGGAATCTGGGTGTGTTTTTTGACCCCGAGCTGGTCCCCAACATCCACTCCATGACCGGCAGTCTTCCATCATCTCCACAATATTGCCAGACTCCGCCACTACCTCACCCCCCACGCCGCCGAAACTCTCATTCACGCCTTTATCACTTCCAGGCTCGACTACAGGAACTCTCTCCTCATCGGCCTCCCCAGCTCCTCCCTTCACGGCTGCAGATCATTCAGAATTCTGCAGCTCTTGTACTCTCCTGTACCAGGCTTCCCAACCACATCACTCCCACCCTCGCCCGTCTCCACTGGCTCCCCATCCCCAGAGGATCCAATTCAAGATCCTCATCCTCACTTTCAAGGCCATTCCCGGCCTGGCCCCCGCCTGTCTCTCTGACCTACTGTCGCCTTATCAGCCTGTGCCCGTCCCTTCTGTTCAGCAGCCTCAGGCCAGCTCCGCGTCCACCCCCCTAACCCCCCAACCATCGGCGGCCGGGCTCTCAGCCTCTCTGCCCCCACACTGTGGAACTCCATCCCGCAGCCCCTCCCCCTCACTTCCTCCCTTTCCTCCTTCAAGGCCGGTCTCAAGACCATTCTCTTCGATCACTCTTTCGACTGCCCCACTAACTCTCCCCCCTCTCCCTCTCTCCTTCCCCCTACCCCGACCCTCCACTCCTGCTCGGTTCCCAAACTAACTGTTCAGTGCCTTGGGACATCCTCCCAATGTGAAAGGAGCTATACAAATGTAATTTTGTTGTTGTTACCCCAACACACACAACAATCCCAACACTCACACACAGCAATCCCAACACACACACACAGCAATCCCAACACACACACACAGCAATCCCAACACACACACACAGCAATCCCAACACACACACACAGCAATCCCAACACACACACACAGCAATCCCAACACACACACACAGCAATCCCAACACACACCACGGCAATTCCAACACACACACATAGTAATCCCAGGAAAGACAAACTGCAATCCCAACACCCACACAAAACCAACAAACACAATGCAATCCCAAAACATATATGAATCTCAACAGACACATTGCAATCCCAACACACACACTGAGATCCCAACACACATACAGTCAATCCCAAAACGCACAATGCAATCCCAACACAAACAATGCAAACCCCAAATAATACTGAAATCCCAGCACACACTGTAATCCCAACACACACATTGCAATCACAACACCAACACTGTAAAACCAACACTCAAACTGGAATCCCAACACAGACACAGCAAATCCAACACACACAGCAATACAATATACAACACACACTGCAATCCCATCACACACAACAATCCCAACACACACTGTAATCCTAACACAGAGACTGCAATCCGTTGGGATTGCAGTCTCTGTGTGTTGTATTACACACAGTAATACAACACACACTTCAATCCCCACATACACAACATTCCCAACACACACAGTGCAACCCAACATACACACTACAATCCCAACACAAACACGACAATTCCAATGTCAATACATTCTAACACACACAGCAATACAAAACACACACAGCAATCCCAACACAGACACAGCAATCCCAGCAAAGAGAAAGTACAATACCAACAAATTTGCACTCCAATCCCAGCACCCACACAATTCAAAACCAACCTACACAGCAGTCCCAACAAACACATACTGCAATCACAACACACACACTGAGATCCCAACACACAAAGCAATACAGCACACACAATGCAATCCCAAAATGCACAATGCAATCCCAATACAGACAATGCAATCCCAACATACATACTGCACCCCAGCACACACTGGAAACCAAACACAGACACTGCAATCCCAACACAAACACAGCAATCCCAGCAAACTCACACTGCAATCCCAACACACACAGTGCCACCCAATATACATACCATAATATCAACAAAAACACAGCAATGCAATTCCAACACACACAGCAATACAACACACACACTGCAATCCCAACACACACACTGCAATCCCAACACACACTATCCCAGCAAATTTACACTGAAATCAAAACACATACTGCAACCTCAACACACACAATGCAATCCCAATAGACACAAACCAAATTCGCCCACAAATATACAGTCGGTTTTCCTGCTCTCCTTCCCCCTACCCCGGCCTCCCCTATTACCCTCTTTCCCCCAAACTCCACTTCCATGACTGTTTGTGGGACACTGTTGTGCGCAATTTGGCTGCTGCATTTCTCCCACAAATATACAGTCAATTTTCTTACTTTCCTTCCCCCTACCCCGACCCCTCCCTCCCTGCTCTGGTCCCTACCTTGGGATATTGTTGTATTCTGTGAAATGCTTTAAGGTGTTGATAAGACGTGGAAAGCTCTATATAAATGTAAGCACTGCAATCCCAACACACACACTGCTGTCCCAACAACAAAAACACAGCAATTCAATTCCAACACACATGGAAATACAAAAACACACACACACTGAAATCATAACACACACTGCAATCCCAACACACACATTGCAATCACAATACCAACACTGTAAAACCAAAACTTAAATTGCAATCCCAACACACACACTTGAATACCAATATACACACATAGCAATCCCAACAAACACACATTGCAATCACAACACCTACAAAGTGCAATCCCAACACAGACACTGCAATCCCAACACAAACAACAACAACAACTTCAATTTATATAGCGCCTTCACTGCAAGGACAACACACACAGCAATAAACTACACACGCACTGGAATCCCAACACAAACACGACAATTCCAACATACACAGCAATAACTCCCAACACACAATGCATTCCCAATACACACAGCATTCCCAACACACACAGCAATCCCAACACACACTGCAATCCTAACACACACTGCAATCCTAACACACACAGCAATCCCAACAAACACAGCAATCCCAGCACACACATAAACTGCCATCCCAACAAACACACGGAAATCTCAACACCCATACACTCCAATCTCAACACAAACACTGAAATCTCAACACAAACACACTTCAATTTGAAAATACACACACTGGAATCATAACAGATACTGCAATTCCAACGCACACACTTTAATACCAACACAATCCCAACACAGATACTGCAAGAACAACACACAGCAACAAAACACACACATACAATGCAATCCCAACACACCCAACATAGAAACTGCAATCCCAACACAAACATGACAATTCAAACACGCACAGCAATACAACACATACACAAATTCCAATACACACAGCATTCCCAACACACACAGCATTCCCAACACACACAGCATTCCCAACAAACATACTCTGCAATCAATCCCAATACCCACACAGTGCAGTCCCAACACACACACAAACACACAGCAATCCCAACAAACAAACACTGCAATTCCAATACAGACACACTACAATACCAACAGACACAGACCAATCACAACACACACCATAATTCCAACACTCACACAGTGCAAAACCAATACACACACTCCAACTCCAATGCAGACACTGGAAATCCAACACACCCAACACATACAACAACAACAACTTTGATTTATATAGCACTCTCCATGCCGGATGGTGTCTCAGAGCGCTTATACTGCAATCCTATCACACACAACAATCCCAACACAATAATAATATTATAATAATCCTTGCATTTGATATAGCACTTTTCACATCCTATCGACTTTTTGAAAAGCTTCACCGGACATGTAAAGTGAATGGACTGTATATTTGTGGGTGAAATGCGGCAGCCAATTGCTCACAGCAGCGTCCCCACAAACAGTCGTGGATTGAAATGACCAATTTTATTATTGTGGTTGTTTTTTTTGGAGGGATTATTATTAGACGTGTAGAGTAAGGGAACTTGCCCAAGGTTTTACCCTGAGCTGCCTGGTTTCGAGCACAAGTCTCACACTTATAAGACTTAGGTTCCATTCCTGGCAGGTTGAAAAATTGTGCAAGTTTCCTTACTCCGCACAAATGCCTCAGTTTACTAGTACACCAACTCAAATAACATTGAGAAATGCGATTTTAACTGAAACGACTGATAATGAAACCCAAATTACCACAGTTGCAATGATATAAATAGGGGTTATGTTCCCGTGGTACATTTCTTGTCTAAATATTCATAGATTCATAGATTCATAGATTCATGGAATTTTACGGCACAAAAGGAGGCCATTCGGCCCATCTAGTCTGTGCCGGCTCTTTGAAAAGAGCGATTCAATCCCACTGCCCTGCCCGCTCCCCATAGCCTAATAGACCTGTTCTCCCTAAATAAAGATCTAATTCCCTTTTAAAAGTTGTTATCGAATCAGCCTCCACCACCTTTTCAGGCAATGCATTCCAGATTCGAACAACTCGCTGAGTGAAAAAATTTCTCCTCAGCTCCCCTCTACTTCGCCTTGAAACTATTTTAAATCTGTGTCCACGAGTCACAGATTCGCCCACGAGTGGAAATAGTTTTTCTCTATTTGCCCTGTCGAAACCCCTCATGATCTTATAAACCTCTATTAGGTCTCCCCTCAATCTTCTCTGCTCCAGAGAGAATAACCCTAGCCTATCTAGCCTCTCCTCATAGCTGAAGTCCCTCAATCCTGGCACCATCCTAGTAAATCTTCGTTGTACCCTTTCCAATGCCTTCACATCCTTTCTGTAGTGTGGTGACCAGAATTGAACACAGTATTCCAGCTGAGGCCTCACCAAAGTCCTATAGAGGTTAGTCAGCACTTCCTGACTTTTGTACTCTATACCCCTATTTATAAAGCCTAGTATCCCATATGCCTTCTTAACAGCCTTGTCTACCTGTCCTGCCACCTTCAACGAGTCACTAACACAAATCCCCAGGTCTCTCTGTTCCTTTACACCATTTAAAATTGTACTATCTAGCCTATATTGCCTCCCTTCATTTCTTCTCCCAAAATGCATCACCTCACACTTCTCTGCATTAAACTTCATCTGCCATGTGTCTGCCCACTTTACCAATTTGTCTATATCCTCTTGCAGATGGCTACTATCCTCCTCACTGTTTACTATTCTCCCTAACTTAGTGTCATCTGCAAACTTGGAAACTGTACTCCGTACACCCAAGTCCAGATCATTGATGTAGATTACAAACAGCAATGGTCCCAAAACCGATCCCTGTGGCACACCACTGCTCACTTCCCTCCAATCTGAAAAACAGCCGCTCACTACAACTCTCTGCTTTCTGTCTCGCAGCCAGTTGTGGATCCACGCTGCCACTGTCCCTTTTACGCCATGGGCCTTTAATTTCATAATAAGTCTCTCATGTGGCACTTTGTCAAATGCCTTTTGAAAGTCCATGTAAACTACATCAACTGCGCTACCATTATCCACCCATTCCGTTACCTCATCAAAAAATTCTATCAGATTTGTAAGGCAAGATTTGCCTTTAACAAATCCATGTTGACTCTCCTTTATTAGCCTATATCTTTCTAAGTGAAGATCTACCTTGTCCCTGATTATGGACTCTAGAAGTTTGCCCACTACCGACGTTAGACTGACTGGTCTGTAGTTACCAGGCTTGTCCTTCTGCCCCTTTTTATACAAGGGAGTAACATTAGCTATCCTCCAGTCCTCTGGCATGACCCCTGTGTCCATGGAAGATTGAAAGATCGTGGCCAGAGTCCCTGCTATTTGCTCCCGTGCCTCACTTAGTAACCTAGGGTGCATCCCATCCGGACCAGGTGACTTATCCACCTTGAGCGACGTCAACCTTTTTAGCACTTCCTCTCTGGTTATAATTATTCTATCCATTTCTCCTACCCTCTCCTCTAATACCATGGCATTGGCTGTATCATTTTATTTTGTGAAGACAGAGGCGAAGTATTCATTCAGTACATCAGCCATGCCCTCTGCCTCCACAATGAGATTTCCTCCTAGGTCCCTAATTGGCCCCACCCTCTCCTTGACCAACCTTTTACTCTTAATATGTTGGTAAAAAACCTTAGGGTTCCCCTTAATCTTACTCGCTAATTGTTTTTCATGCAGTCTCTTTGCCCCTCTAACTTCCTTTTTTAGTTCTATCCTACACTTCCTATATTCTGCTTGGTTCCCTTCTGAATTTTGAGCCTGACACTTATCATAAGCCTCTTTTTTTTGTTTTATTTTGGCCCCGATTTCCTTAGTCATCCAGGGAGGTTTGGATGCCTTACATTTCACCTTTGTGGGGATGCTTTTGACCTGTGCCTGAACTATCTCCTCTTTGAACGCTGCCCACTGCTCGTTAGTTGTCTTACCTGCCAATTTTTCTTTCCAATCCACCTTGGCTAGGTCCCACCTCAACTCATTGAAATTAGCCCTTTTCCAGTTGAGTGTCCTCACCTGTGATCGTTCCTTATCCCTTTCCATAATTATTCTGAATCTAACGATATTGTGGTCACTATTCCCTAGATGCTCACCTACAGAAACCTGTTGAACTTGCCCTACCTCATTTCCCAAAACTAGATCCAGCAATGCTTCTTTCCTCGTTGGACTGGAAACATACTGATCAAGAAAGTTGTCCTGCACACACTTCAGGAATTCTTCTCCCTCCTTGCCCTTTACTCTACTATTCTGCCAGTCTATGTTGGGATAGTTGAAGTCACCCATTATCACTACTCTATTAGCTCTGCATTTCTCCATGATACGCTTGCAGATCTGCTTGTCTATCTCCTCCCCACTATTTGGTGGTCTATAGTATACCCCTAACAATGTAACTGCACCTTTTTTATTCCTCATTTCTAACCAGATAGATTCGGTTTTTAGTCCTTCTTCCACCTCGTTCCTTTCTAAGGCAGTCACTGAGTCCTTAACTAAAATTGCCACCCCGCCCCCTTTTCTCCCTTCTCTATCCCTCCTGAATACATTATAACCAGGAATGTTCAACTCCCATTCCTGCCCATGCTGGAGCCAAGTCTCTGTTACTGCTACAACATCATATCGCCTCGCAGCAACCTGAGCCTGCAGCTCACCAATTTTATTTCTCAAACTTTGTGCATTTACATACATGCACTCTAAGGCACAAATTACTTCCTCTGCACTTTTCGTCTTACCCTTACCCCTCTCCTCTTTGTTACCCCTCCCGTATCTGAACTACTGTTTAGTTTCCCACCCTCACCCCCCGGGATTAGTTTAAAGCCCCCACAAAACTGGACAACTTCCCTGCAAGGAGATTGGTTCCAGCCGTATTCAGGTGTAACCCATCCATTTTGTACAGGTTCCACCTACCCCAGAATTGGTCCCAATGGTCTAGGAACCAGTAACCCTCCTTCCTACACCACTTCTCCAGCCATGCATTGATGTGCCTTATCCTAGCATTCTGGAACTGGCTTGCTCGAGGCACTGGAAGCAACCCAGAGATCACCACTCTCGAAGTTCCACTTTTTAGTTTTCTCCCTAGTCTCTGATACTCTCCCTGGAGCATCTCAGGCCTTTTCCTCTCAACTTCATGGGTCCCAACATGGACCACCACAAGTGGATTTTCCCCTTCCCCTAGCAGAATTTCATGCACCCGCTCAGTCAAGTCTTCAACCCTGGCACCTGGTAGGCAACACACCTTCCGAGATTCGAGTTTCCGTTCACAAAAACGCCTTTCTATACCTTGGACAGTTGTATCTCCTATTAAAATGGTCTTTATTGAGTTTTTAAATATTTTTTAATATTCTTACATAAATATTAAATAACAACAACAACAACAACTTTGATTTATATAATGCCCTCCATGCCAGATGGCGTCTCAGAGCGCTTCACAGTAGCGGATCCCGGGACCGAGCCAGGGGCAGGGGTAGAAAGGTGACCAAAAGCTCGGTCGTAGAGAAAGGTCTTCAACTGTGACCTGAAACTGGGAAGAGAGGGGGTGAGGCGAAGCGAGTGAGGAAGGGAGTTCCAGAGCCTCGGGGTGTAGTGGCTAAAGGCATGGCCGCCGAGGGTAGAGTGGAGGACTCGGGGAAATGGAGGAGGCCAGACCCAGAGGAACGAAGGCAGCGGGTGCTGGGTTGTGGGGGGAGAGGAGATCAGAGAGATAGGGGGATGCAGAGGAGTGGAGGGATTTGAAAACAAGGGTGAGGATTCTTGAAGTCGATCCTCTCTGGGACAGGGAGCCAGTGAAGTCTGGCAAGGACTGGGGTAATGGGGGAGCGAAGCTTGGTGCGGGTGAGTATGCGGATGGCAGAGTTTTGAATGAGCTGGATTTTGTGGATTGTGGTGGAGGGGAGACCGGCGAGGAGGGCGTTGCAATAGTCCAGCCGAGAGGTGACAAGGTTTCGGCGGCTTTTAAGGTGAGGATAAAGAGTTTAAATAAAGAGCAAAAACAACACTACTACTATTG
The DNA here is from genome assembly GCA_035084275.1 of Hydrolagus colliei. Classification (NCBI taxonomy): domain Eukaryota; kingdom Metazoa; phylum Chordata; class Chondrichthyes; order Chimaeriformes; family Chimaeridae; genus Hydrolagus; species Hydrolagus colliei. Next base: position 1,847,094 of record CM068776.1, on the reverse strand, counting down.
AGAATAGAAATAAATGTTTAATAAGTACTAATATATCAATTAAATAATTCAACAACAAGAAAACTTATTGGAGATGGTTGATGCAGTTAGTGGGCAACGGTGAGTGGCAGGGGGCGGAGTCATTCAGATGAAGGGGCGGATGGCCGTTTTTAAAAATATGTCCAATGTTTGTTGAACTGTTTTCTCTTCTTGCATTGTATTATTATTCTTGCTTGTAGCAGTAGAAGCCACTCATTATTATCCTGTTGGCTGCTGAGCTGCGTTCCCACATTGCGTCCCCACACAGTTGATCGCTACCACGTGGTTTGCGCACATTTTTTCTAAACTTTACAATGTGATTATTTTATAAACGACATATAATCGAAATAACTGATAGCGGGACGATGGATACCGAGGAGTGTCAGTACTCAATTGGCGGATCGCTTTTCTAGAATGATAAAAAATGTGGCCACTCAATCCAAGACTGTTTGTGGGACACTGACTGCCGTGCGCAATTGGCTGCCACATTTTGCCCACAAAATATACCGTTAATTCACTGGCCTTGAAGAAGACGATGAAGGGAGCGAGGTGAAGGGGCTGTGGGATGAGTTCCAGAGTGTGGGGGCAGAGAGGCCGATGGTAGGGTGGGTCAGACGGGGGACATGGAGCAGGCCGGAGCCCGCTGAATGGAGTGGGCGGGGTGGTTCATAGGGGCACAGCAGATTGGAGAGATAGGAGGGGATAAGGCCGTGAACGGTCTTGAAGATGAGGACGAAGATCTTGATTTGGATCCTCTGGGGCATGGGGAGCCAGTGGAGCCGGCCAGGGTGTGAGTGATGTGGTCATGGAGCTAGACAGTCAATTCCATTTACAGTATATCCTGTGAAGCGCTTTGAGATGTCTAGAAGACATGTCAGTTCAGTAGTGGTGTGTTCAAGGATGCATAATTTAAACTAATTCCAATTGTGTAGTTGTATCTGGGAGCAAGAAAAATGTCTGGCTTCACATTGCAACAGCCTGGAGTAGGTATTAATGTTTTATTCATGTTTCTGCACAGGATATTTAGGAGACAAGGTTTTTTTTTACAACATGCAGCATTTCTAAGGCTCGTCAAATAATGTGCAGAACTTTTGGAATATTTTTTAAATCGGTGAGTTGGGAATCTTTCTATTTTTATCCTCCCCCACAAAAAAATGTTCTTCACAGACTTAAAATTTTGAAGCCAAGAGTACTCCTGGTTAATTTAATGAATTGTTGGGTAGATTAATTAATTGATTCATTAATTTGCCATCTGTGGGATGTAGTGTTTGACACTGACTGTAGATTCCTGTGTCTCCATGGTTAGAGAGTTTACCTCGCAAGTGAGAGGACCTAAATTTGATTCCCGGACAGGGCGAAATGTTGGGCAAGTTTCAACAACAACCACAACAATTTGGATTTATATAGCGCCCTCACTCACTCCACACTGGATGGCATCTCAGAGCACGTCACAATAATGGATCCCGAGCCAAAGGGAGGGGGAGAAAGGTGACCAAAGGCATGGTCAAAGAGAGAGGTCTTCAGCAGAGACCTGAAAGTTGGAAGAGAGGGGGCGAGGCAAAGGGAGTGAGGAAGGGAGTTCCAGAACCTCGGGGTGTAGTGGCTGAAGCTACGGCCGTCGAAGGTGGAGCAGAGGATTCGGCGGGACACAGAGGAGGCCAGACCTGGTGAAGAGAAGGCAACAGGTGCTATTGTGAGAAGAGAGGAGATCAGAGAGGTAGGGGGGGTGCAGAGGAGTGGAGGGATTTGAAAACAAGAGTGAGGATCTTGAAATCAATCCTCTCTGGGACAGGGAACCAGTGCAGTCTGACAAGGACTGGGGTAATGGGGGATCGGAGTTTGGTTCGAGTGAGAATGTGGGCAGCAGAACTCTGGATGACCTGGATTTTATGAATGGTGGCGGAGGGGAGACCGGCTAGAAGGGCATTGGAATCGTCCAGCCAAGAGGTGACAAAGGCATGACCCTTTTGGCAGGGTTTTGGCAGCTTTTGGGGTGAGATATTGCCGGAGATGGGCGATCCGTCGGAGATGGAAGAAGATGGTGCTGGTGAGGGACTGGGTGTGGGGGAGGAAGGATAATTGGAGGTCGAACCTGATGCCTAGGTTGCAGACAGGTTTGGAGAGTTTTAGGCGAAGGTCAGGTAGGTGTAGGAGGTGAGAACTCCTCCATGGATTGAAGAAGTTGACAAGAGCTAAAGTGAATTTATGGAATTCACTCCCCCAGAAGGCTGTAGATGCTCAGTCCTTGAACATTTTCAAGGCTGAGACTGAGGGATTAGGGGATATGGGGATAGGGCAGATAATCAGAGTTAGGTGAGAAGATCAGCCATGACCTTGTTGAATGAAAGGCTCGAGGGGCTGAATGGCCTACTCCTGCTCCTAATTCTTATGTTCTTATGTTCTTAGTATGGCTTCCGTCTTGTCAACATTTAGCTGAAGGAAATTTGCGTTCATCCAGCTCCTGATGTCTGACAGGCTGACAGAACATCAGGGGACCGGGGGTTGCAAAATGAGGTGGAAAAATATTCCACACTCCTGTTTGTCAGCAGTAAGTAGGCACCTGGTTGTTAGACGATTGGTGGATCCCTTTCCAGGGGTAAAGATCCTTTCCTCCCCCCCAAAATTGGACGCTGCTGGGCGCAATTGACTGCTGTGTTTTGCCCACAAATTACATTGCAGTATATCCTGTGAACTGCTTTGATGTCCTCTCAACGACATGATAAGGCTCTATATCAAATGATAAGGCTCTATAATCATGATTATGATTTTATTATTGGCATCATACAAATGTGTGATCAGTAAATGTGGCTGAGATAAATGTAACTGGGGCAAGCGCGGGTAACTGGCCTTGAGGTACAGGTCAGCCATGATCTTATAGAATGGCGGAACTGGCTCGAGAGGCTGAATGGCATCCTACTTTTCCTATGTTTCTATGTAACATCTTTTGGAGACATTCAGGCATTAATTTGTGTACTGTATATTTTACCCAAAAGGTATACAGTCACTTTACTTTACAGTATATCCTGTGAAGAGCTTTCAGACTCCTCAGAGACATGATGAAGCAGTATATCAAATATAAGGATTATTATTAGGAAACAAAACACTGGCCACTATTTCTACCATGTGGGTAGAACAAGGGGATGTAGGAGTTGCGGTGTGCGAGAACGTGTGTGTGTGCGAGCCAGTGGGTGTGCAAGCCCATGCGTGTGTGATCCTGGGTGTGCATGTGAGCCTGTATGTGCAAGTGAGCCTTTGTGTGCACATGAGCCTGTGGTTGTGTGTGTGAGCTCATGCATGTGTCTGAGCCTGGGTGTGTGTGAGCCCAGGTGTGTGTGAGCTTGTCCAGTACCATCATCAACAACAACAACAACTTTGATTTATATAGCACCCTCCAGCCACTGTATAACTGTAACATTATTGTTGTCGTGCTTATGGGAGCACGACACTATATGAGCCTGTGTGTGTGCGTGTGAGCCAATGGTATGTGTGTGCCTGTGTGTGTGAGACTGTTTGTGAGCCTGTGTGTTTGTGTGAGCCTGTGTAATAAGACCATAAGAATTATGAGCAGGATTAGGCCATTTGGCCCCTCAAGCCTGCCCCACCATTTGAAAAGATCACGGCTGATCTCCTGACCTAACTCTAATTACCTGCCCTATCCCCATCTGCCCTAATCCCTCTATTTTTTTAAATCTATCAGTCTCAGCCTTGAAAATGTTCAGTGGCTGAGCATCCACAGCCTTCTGGGGGAGTGAATTCCATAAATTCATTACCTCTGAGTGAAGAAATGTTTCCTCAACTCTGTTCTAAAAGACTGACCCTTAATTTTAAGACTGTGACCCCTGGTTATAGATTCACTTACCAGGGGAAACAATCCCTCCCTACTTTATCCAGCCCTTTAAGAATCTTATATGTTTCAATAAGATCCCCCCTAATTCTTCTGTACTCTAGAGAATACAGCCGTAGTTTATTCAACCTATCCTCATAGGTCAGTCCCCTCATCCCAGGAACTAACCTAGGAACTAACGCTGCCCCCCCCTCTAAGGCAAGTATGTCCTTTTTTAAATAAAGAGACCAAAACTGCACACAATACTCTAGGTGCGGTCTCACCAGAGCCCGATACAGTTGCAGCAAGACTTCCCTACTCTTGTACTCTAAACCTTTTGAAATGAACGCTAGCATGCCGTCAAGGACACCCAAATCCCTTTGAACACTAACACTATCTAACCTCTCCCCATCTAGAAAATAATCAACTATTTAATTTTTGTTACCTAGGTGAATAATTTCACACTTCCCCCCATTAAATTCCATCTGCTACCTACCTGCCCATTCTCCTAGCCTATCTATATCTTGTTTCAATCTTTTTGCATCATCCTCAGAGCTCACTCTCCTACCTAGTTTAGTGAGTGTGTGCGTGAGTGTGTGTAAGCCTGTGTGTGTGCAGTTGTGTGTGCAAGTATATGTGTTTGTATGCTGTTGTGAGTGTGTAAGCTTTTGTGTATGTGTGAAAGTGTGTCAGCCTGCATATGTGTGAGTACTGTATATGTGTTTGAGTATGTGTGTGAGCCTGTGTATGTGTGTGTGTGGGTGTGTGAGCCTGTGTGTGTGAGAGAGCCTATGTGTGTGCGCGCATATGAGCCTGTGTGTGAGCCTGTGTGAGCCTATGTGTATGTGTGTGTGAGCCTATGTGTGTGTGTGTGTGTGAGCCTGTGTGTGGTGTGTGTGTGCGTGTGCATATGAGCCTGTGTGTGCGTGTGTGTGAGCCTGTGTATGTGGAGTGTGTATGAGCCTATGTGTGTTTGTGCGCGTGTGTGAATCTGTGTGTGGTGTGTGAGCCTGTGTGTGTTTGTTTGCGTGCATGAGCCTGTGTTTGTGTGTGTGTGTGTGAACCGGTGTGTGTGTGTGAACCTGTGTGTGTGAGCCTGTGTGTGTTTGTTTGTTCGCGTGTATGAGCCTGTGTGTGTGAGCCCGTGTGAGTGTGAGCCTATGTATGTGTGTGTGTGTTTGTTCACATGTATGAGCCTATGTGTGTGTGTTTGTTCATGTGTATGAGCCTGTGCGCGTGTGAATCTGTGTGTGTGTGTGTTTGTTCACGTGTATGAGCCGTATATGTGTGAGCCTGTGTATGTGTTTTTGTTCGCGTGTATGAGCCTGTGTGTGAGTGTGTGTAAGAGCCTGTGTGTGTGTGTGAGCCTGTGTGTGGTGTGTTTTTTCCTCCATGGTCTGAGGATGATTCACACACACACACACACACACACACACACACACACACGCGCGCGGGCATGTGGAATCCAGTCTGAGGCGGTTGACGTCGGGTTGTTCCAGCGCAGACCGGCTTTACATAACTTCCAGTCCAGGGGTTGCCCTCAAAATGTGGACTGGATCCCACCCGGCTCCTCGCTCTCCCCCCTCCAACTCGCCTCCTCCTCCACCCCCTCCATTCCCTACTCTCTCCATTTCCCTCCACCCCCCCCCCCCCCCCGCTCCCTCTGTTCCCCCCCCTCCCCCTCCATCCCCCTCCCCCTCCAAACCCTCCCTCTATCCCCCCTCCCCCTCCATCCCCCACTTCCCACTCTCCTCCATACCCCACTTCCCCTCTGTCCCTGCCCTCCTCCCCCTGCCCCCCAGCCCCCTCCATCCCACACCACCCGCTCCGTCCCCCACTCCGTCCCCCCTACCCCGTCTGTCCCTGCCCCCCTCCCCCTCCCCCTCCCCCTCCCACTGCACAGCTATCACATGTCGCTGTGTCATCACTACAACCGGTTTTTATTCTGACTCAAAAACACATTCACAATCACACACACACACACACACACACACACATCTTGCACACACAACAACAAACTTATATTGGTATAGTGCCCTTCGCGTCGGGAGGATTTCTCAAGGTGCATACACTCACTCACTCACTCACTCACTCACTCACTCACTCACTCACTCACTCACTCACTCACTCACTCACTCACTCACTCACTCACTCACTCACTCACTCACTCACTCACTCACTCACTCACTCACTCACTCACTCACTCACTCACTCACTCACTCACTCACTCACTCACTCACTCACTCACTCACTCACTCACTCACTCACTCACTCACTCACTCACTCACTCACTCACTCACTCACTCACTCACTCACTCACTCACTCACTCACTCACTCACTCACTCACTCACTCACTCACTCACTCACTCACTCACTCACTCACTCACTCACTCACTCACTCACTCACTCACTCACTCACTCACTCACTCACTCACTCACTCACTCACTCACTCACTCACTCACTCACTCACTCACTCACTCACTCACTCACTCACTCACTCACTCACTCACTCACTCACTCACTCACTCACTCACTCACTCACTCACTCACTCACTCACTCACTCACTCACTCACTCACTCACTCACTCACTCACTCACTCACTCACTCACTCACTCACTCACTCACTCACTCACTCACTCACTCACTCACTCACTCACTCACTCACTCACTCACTCACTCACTCACTCACTCACTCACTCACTCACTCACTCACTCACTCACTCACTCACTCACTCACTCACTCACTCACTCACTCACTCACTCACTCACTCACTCACTCACTCACTCACTCACTCACTCACTCACTCACTCACTCACTCACTCACTCACTCACTCACTCACTCACTCACTCACTCACTCACTCACTCACTCACTCACTCACTCACTCACTCACTCACTCACTCACTCACTCACTCACTCACTCACTCACTCACTCACTCACTCACTCACTCACTCACTCACTCACTCACTCACTCACTCACTCACTCACTCACTCACTCACTCACTCACTCACTCACTCACTCACTCACTCACTCACTCACTCACTCACTCACTCACTCACTCACACTCTGCCCCTGAGAGTTGCCCAGGTGATATTGATCCATATGCAGTGGAAGGCACCGAATTAAACGCAGGGAATGTGAACATTAGTTTTGCCGTGTGTTACATGTGTGACATGATAAACTGAGGGCAGCACGCATGCACTCCCTCCCCACACACACACACACACACACACATCCACCACTGCAGATCAGACACATTGCCAAGCGTGGCTACGGCTTGTGAAATGTCTCCTCCCTCCATCAGAGCTAGCTCTCTGCTCTGCATTCCCTCCTCAACCGGGAACAAAAGAGGCCTTTGTTGAGTTACACACAGAGCTTCCCTGTTGATGTCGGGACCTTGACACAGGAGGGCTGGGCTGGGGTTGCAGAAATCAATCAATCACCTTTGTATTTCTCTCAGTTTGCCTTCGGCGATAAGGCAGCCAGGGAGAGAACCCCCCCCGAGGGAGAGAACCCCATCCCAGAGAGCAAACCCCACCCCAGGGAACAAACCTTGCCAACAACTAACTATCGCTGAAATCCCACTCTTACAACAACAATAACCACATCAAAATGACACTTATGTAATGCTTTTCACGTCAGGAGGGCGTCCCAAGGCACTGGACAGTCACTGTGTCAGACCCGAGCTGAGGATGGGGAGGGGGAGGGAAGGGGGGATTAGGAGTTGCCGATGGGACCGTCGAAGATGAGAGACTTGAGCCGAGGGTGGGGGAGGGAAGGAGGGAGGGAGGGAGGGAGGGGGAGGGTGACCATCAACATCATCAAAAAGGAAGATCTTTAGTGGGCATTTCACGGTGGGGAGTGAGGGGGCAATGGTGGAGGGATTGAAGGACAGAGTAGCAGAGTTTAGGGCCATAGTGGATGAGAGCGCGGCCGCCGATGGTGGAATGCGGAGGATGAGAGACGAGTAGGAGCCGGAGGCAGCGAGCAGAGGCAGCGGGTGGGGGAGTGGGGAGGGTGAGCAAGTCAGAGAGGCGGGGGAGGGAGGTGCCAGGGCATGAAGGTATTTGAAAACGAGTGCGAATATCATGTGGAGCTCCTGTAGCTCAGTGGTTAGAGCACTTGCCTTTCAAGCATGAGATCTGTGTTCAAATCCGGGCAGGACAGGGTGAAACCTTGGGTAAATTTCCTTACTCCACAAGCCAATTAATAAACCGTCCCAAAAAAACACACTAATAAAAATTGGTCATTTTCAATCTATGACTGTTTATGGGGACACTGCTGTGTGCAATTGGCTGCTGCATTTCACCCACAAATACACCTACAATCAGATCACTTTACAGTGTATTCTGTGAAGCGCTTTGAGATGTCGATAAGATGTGGAAAGCGCTATATCAAATGCAAGGATTATTATTATTAAATCAATCTGTGGAATATCTTGGAACCAGTGGAGCCTGGTGAGGACAGGTGAGGTGGGTACGGCGTTTTGTGCAGGTGAGAATCCGGGCGTTGGGAGTTTCAAATTAGTTAAATTATATGCACAGGATATAATCTACTTTAAAGTGGATCGACTGTGTGTTTTGTTGGCGATATTTACATATACTGTATATGAAAGCTGGGTACTTAGACAAATTGTCTCCACTGTTGTCTCGGTAACTAAAGTTGGCGGTGTGTTCGGAGATGTTTTGCAGTGACTTTTAGACAGATAATTATCGCCAAAGCTCAATTTTCTTTACATATAAATCAATCAGTCTGACACCAGAGGTTCCTGAATCCCTTGGTATGCTCACACTCACACATTCTACAATAATAATGCTTGCATTGGATATAATGGCTTATCATGTCTTCAAGACGTCTCAAAAAGCTTCACAGTAAAGGGAATTGATTGTATACTTTGTGGGTGAAACACGGCAGGGTGTGAAACAAACAGTCATGGATTGAAGTTTTTTTCAAGGGATTATTACCTCCTGGAAAAGCAATCCGCCAATCAACCAACAGGTTCCTACTTACGGCTGGGTAAACAGAGGTGTGCTTGCCTGACCTGGGAATCAAACCCAGGTCTCTCGTTTGCGAGGTGAGTGCTCTAACCACTGAGCAACAGGACTATATTGGTACAACAACAACTTGCATTTATATAGTGCTTTCTTGCAGGATTGTTGTTGTTGTTGTTGTTGAGAGCTTTTACATTTATATAGGACAGTGATATATACATTAATACAACATAAGGCCCCCAAGGTTATCACACAGTTCATCACATAATAACATAAGAAATGTGAGATGATAGAAACCAAATTCTATCCAGTGACCTTCCACCTTCCTGATGGTCACAAACTATCTACTGTATCCCAGATTGTTATTTCCTAAAAGAAAATCATCTATAATAAGAATATTCTGTGTTTGAAGGAATCAACATTTTCTGCCTCAACCGTCTCCCAAGGGAGCCTGTTCTACAGGGTAACAAAACCTACAGAGTGATGCTATTTTTGAAGCGTTCTGAGATGCCGTCCGGCATGGAGGGCACTAAATAAATCAAAGTTGTTGTTGTTGTGGGATGATAAATAGATTATGTGATGTGATAATGATCACCAACGATTACTGCACAAAATCACACACAGTGACACATTCCACTCATTGAACATTCTCCTCCACCAGTCCACCCTGGCTTTGTTCAAATGTTTTTCCCACTACTGACAAATATATCATTAGTATATTACATAATATATAATGATCATATGAAGATACGGTTTGAACACTCGCCTCGCAAGCAAGAGGACCTGGAATTGATTCCCGGACAGGACGAAACACTGGGCAAGTTTCCTAACTCCACACACACGAGTCTGTTTTGCAGCAGTCAGTAGAAATCCGGTTACGGTATTTGTCGATTGGCGTAATAAGCTTTCGTGAGACACCACTGAATGCCATTGGCTGCCGCTTTTTGCCCATATTCTGTGAAGCACTTTGAGACGTCTCGAATATGTGATAAAGTGCTAAATCAAACAAAGCAAGGTTTATTATTATCATGATTTATTGTTGGCTTAGTTTGTCAAGCGCCATATTAGTTGTTTGTTGTTCCGTTTGATTAGAGAGGGGAGGTTTTGAGCTATGGTGTATTTTATTGTCGAGCACAGCACATATAGGTATAAATATTTGATGCCTTGAATCATCTTCCATAGCCATGGAGAAGACTACACCCACAGAACAACACCTGCTGATGAATTAATATGTATTAGTGACAATACTTTGGGCTCGATTCAACAATTCAAGCTGTTGGCTATTGTTTTTTCTCATCCAGCTCACATTGACATATCACACAACCTCTGCCCCACCCACTGGAACTCCATCCGCATTCCCTCCACATTGCCACCTCCCTTGCCTCCTTCAAGACCCGTCTCCAGACCCTGCTCTCTCACCCTCCCCAATCCCCAACCTCCAGCTCAGGTCAAAAATATTGATTGTCCAGCGCCATGGGACATCGTCTCAACTGTGTTGTTGTATATCAACTTGCAAGGATTTTTACGGTGTTTCAAAATCCTAACATTTACCCTGGCTCCTGGTTTCACCCCTTCCTTACCCTGTGCATAAAGACTTCATAGAATCATTCAATATTGTAGCACTGAACATATTCAGGACATCGAGTCCTGGACGAGAGCAAATTTCCTACAGCTCAACGTCAACAAGACGGAGGCCCTCCTGATTGGCTCAGCACCTCTGCACCTCCGGCACTGACAACATCAGAGTTCAAGGCTGCTCTCTCCACCTCTCTAAGCCAATCAGGAATCTGGGTGTCTTGTTCGACCCCGAGCTGTCCTTCCTCCCCCACATCCGCTCCATGACCGGCACAGCCTTCCATCACCTCCGAAATATTGCCAGACTCCGCCACTACCTCACCCCACACGCCGCCGAAACTCTCATCCCTCACGCCTTAATCACTTCCAGGCTCGACTACGGGAACTCTCTCCTCGTCGGCCTCCCCAGCTCCTCCCTTCACAGGCTGCAGATCATTCAGAATTCTGCAGCATGTATACTCTCCCGTACTACATCTCTCCCACCCTTGCCCATATCCACTGGCTCCCCGTCACCCAGAGGATCCAATTCAAGATCCTCGTCCTCACTTTCAAGACCATTCACGGCCTTGCCCCTGCCTATCTCTCTGTCCTACTGTCTCCCTATCAGCCGCTCGTCCCCTCCGTTCAGCAGACTCAGGTCCACTGCCCTAACCACCCAACCATCGGTGGCCGGGCTTTCAGCCTCTCTGCTCCCACACTCAATCCCGCAGCCCCTCCACCTCGCTTCCTCTCTTTCCTCCTTCAAGACCGGTCTCAGGACCTTCCTCTTCGACCACCTTTGCCCCCCCCCACTAGCTCTTCCCCCCACTAACTCTTCCCACTCTCCTTCCCCCTCCCCTGAATCTTCCCCCCCACCCCCCACTCTCGTGTCCCGACCTGACCTGATTATTCAGCGCTTTGGGATGTCCTCTTGATGTGAAAGGCGCTATAAGTGCAATTTTGTTGTTGTTGTTGTATTTAGTAGATGAAATCTATGCTCGTGTTATTCCCTGTATGAATCATCTAATTACAATAACATAAATAATACTAATAAAAATAATTATTGTGGCATTTGGGAAAGCATCTTGTCATATCGTTGAGATGTCTCAAAGCATTTCACAGAATATACTGTCGTGACTGCGTGTTTTATTGGTGAAATGTGACATCCAATTACGCACAGCAGTGTCCCACAAACAGTTGTAGCCCCTTTTTTGTGGGAGGGATTATCATCCCCGGAAAAGCAATCCGCTAATCAACTACCAACCGGATTCCTACTGACTCCTGGTAAACAGAGGAGTATGGGGCAAGGGAACGTGCCTAAGATTTTGGTTTGTGTAGAGAATAAGCGCTGGCACTGACTGGTTGGGGTGAATGGCCTGTTTTATGTACAGGTCATTCACCCCTGTCATTCTATCCCGTTTAATTTCAGTCTGTTCAGTGTCAGCGTGGGTGTTGCTGCATAATTTATTACTGAGTTAATACCCATTGCAGCTGCCGTCACTAACCACATTCTTACAGTTGTGATGTTTGATAAGGTACTTGGATGTCATAAAAATTATTCTCTGATCTACTTCAGGTGCAGTAATGCATTGTGAATCTGTTTGATGTGTGCATTTTGTAATTGAAACTACAATTGCACACAGCAGTGTCCCACAAACTGGTATGATTTGAGTGACCAAATGATTATTCTTGTGTGTTTTATTTTAACTACTACACTCAGGACTTCAGTAGTATTACCTCATCTAATCCCGTTCTCCTTGCTTCCTTTAACATCTCTTCAGTGACCTTAATTTCCTGGAGGATTTTTGCACCAACAATGGACTGTAGCTGTGTGGAGATTGTCTTTCTAATCTGCCGTTTGATCGTTCTGTCAGCCCGGCTCAGTTGGTAACAATCTCATATCATCTGATGATGGTCATTCAATTGTCACAATCAGGCGGCCTTCAGCATCTCTGGAACTCCGTCCTGTTGCACAGTCCGTCCTGCTTGCTCGCCCGCTCACTCGCCTTCTTTAAGACCCCTCTGAAGACCCTCATCTATAGCCATGCCTGCAGTCACCATCCCGCCCCCATCCTCCCCGCCCTCCACTCACTCCTGATGTGGATCCAACTGTAATTTGTTGTTGCTTCATCCAGTTTCTCCCAATGCAATGGTGCTCAGAGAACTGGAAACACACCCATTGGGCTGGCATTATGATTGTTGATCTGAGGCTGTGTATTAAGTAATGCAGGTCAGTTCCTACTAATTGATGCAAAATGTAAACTCCCAGCTTGCTGTGTGGTACATTGATTGCTTCTGTAACATAACAAGCTTTTGACTGCCTGCTTAATCAGAGTCCTGTAACGTATTGGCCGGAGTAGTCAGCTCGGGAGCAAGCGGACCTGGGTTTGATTTCTGGGCAGGGCAAAAACGTAGGCAATTTCCTTACTCCATACACATGACAATTTTTTTTACCAGGCGGTTAGTAGGAACCCTTGTTAGTTGATTAGCGGATCGCTTTCTGGGCATAATAACATCTTTAAAATATAGGCATAAATAATAATAATTTTCTCATTCATTCCATGACTGTCAATTCCTTTTACAGTATATTCAGTATATTCAGAAGCGCTTTCAGGCGTCTCAATGACGTGATGAGGCACTACATCAAATGCAAAGATGATTATTATTACTGATGCAAAATGAAAAGGCTCAACTTGCTGTAAAATATTGCCTCTGCAAAATAGGAAGCACTTGTAGGTGCCATCAATAACATTTGCTTGAGTTACTAGGCATAATATTGGTTGATGCATAATTGAGGGATTTGAAGTCTCGTGTGGAGCATTAATTGAGTAACAATTTAAAAAGACATATTTTTGAAGGGATTAATACCTCCGGGAAAGCGATCAGTCAATCGACTAACAATCAAATTATTGCTAGGTGAACAGAGGCATGTGGAGAAAGGACCTGATCCTCTGACTTGTGAGATGTGTGCTCTAACCCAAACTCTGATATTTAAGGGCTCCTTAAATATCGGCACAATCCTGTTGGGTTCTTTAATAAATTGTTCTCATCACAAAATCAGACCAATCCATTTATTATACCTGATAAGATTTCACGCAAGAGAAATTTTATTAAATCATTTAAATTTCATTGGAAAATTCATACAGAACAGAAAAACACACAATGCTGTTTTTTTGAAAATATATATTTATTTGGAAAATACAATATTTGGTACGACAAATAAGTCGACAAAGCGAACAATCGTCAATTCGATTCCCAGGCTGGGCAAAACCTTAGGCAAGTTTCCTTACTCCAAACACACACCAATGGTTTACCCAGCAATAATAATAATCCTTCTATTTGATATAGCACTTTTCACATCTTCTATTCTGTGTCTCAAAGCACTTCACAGAATATACTGTAAAGTGAATTGACTGAATATTTGTGGGTATTATGTAGTAGCCCGGTTGTTAGTCAATTAGTGGTTTGCTTTTGTTATGTGCCATTCTTATATTCCTGTCCTGTGAGCTGGTGGAGATGTATGGATTTTGGTCTTCAGCGCCTTGTCACGTCCTCCAGACATGAAAGGTGCTATACAAATGTAATTTTATTGTTGTTTAGCTCAGCTCAACCATACTTCCCCACCATTTAAACATTACTTGTAAATGTTGATTTTTAATTCTGTCTGACCCCAAAATGATTAGTTTATCACATCATTCAACTTGTTTGTTGACCTTTGCCACTTGATTAGTTTACCACATCAAACCATTGTTCTTTCCAGACTAAACTAGGTTGATCATTTCATTTAAATCCCGACAATCCAGTTGGCCTGAATGATTTTGCTGTATCAGAAATCTAAGTAATTCTATTGTATACATTGTTTGTGTAATTTAAGAGAATGTCAGTCTGGTTTGGTGGTAGCAATCTCATCTCTGAGATCGTAGGTTCAATCCACAAATCATGACATGCAATTAAGCTGATGCTCCAATGCAGTGCATGGGGTGAGGGTGTTGTTGCATTGTCAGACGTGCTATCTTTTAGATGTGGCGTTAAACCGGGGTCCTATCTGACTGTTCCATAAGATGCCATGGCACTTTATACGGAAGGAGAAAGGTATATAGTCTAGATTCCTGGCCAACAAATCCCCCAAATAAAATTTGTCTCTCACTCCATGATTATTTGTGGGACACTGCTGTGTGCAAACTAGCTGCTACAACAACAACATTAACTTTGATTTATATAGCGCCCTCCACGCTGGACAGCGTCTCAGAGCGCTTCACAGTAGCGGATCCCGGGACCGAGCCAGGGGCAGGGGTAGAAACGTGACCAAAGGCGCGGTCGAAGAGAAAAGACTGCTATGTTTCACCCACAAAAATAGAGTATATTTCTTTGAATTGCTTTGAGACGTCTCGACCACATGATAAGGCTCTATATCAAATGCAAGGATTATTATTGGGACGTCCTCCCGACGTGAAAGGCGCTCTATAAATGTAAATTGTTGTTGTTGTTGTTGTTGCTATATTATTTTTAAATGGCTCTCTACTGAGTAGACCAAAATTATACTGAAAAGGGGACTGCAAAACATAAAGCTGTGAATAACATTGATATTGAATACTTTCCGGCAAGCTAAAAACCAGACCAGGCAGAATGAATGGATGGATGATGACTTTAGTTAACAGTTTAATTCCTTTAATTCAATGATAACTTTATTCAGCTGATTTGATTTGGAGTACAATAAATCAATGATCAATTCTTCCTTCACAAATCATAGAAATAAATATAAAAGGAGTTTTTTTTTAAAGTAGACTTTTGGTGTCTATTTTCATTTTTTTGATTGTTTCCAGCCAACCCACTCAAAAAAAACGGTCAGGGTTAAAACTGTACCGGTGGTATCTCTAAAGGTCTTGGGAAAGGTTATTGAGAGATTGGAGCAGGAATGTGTGCAGTCAGTCAAAACTGTTCAGCTTTCATTGGGTAGAAGTGCAGTCGAGTGCTTTGGAACGTCCTCCTGACATGAAAGGTGTCGTACAAATGTAATTTTGTTGTTCTTGTACTGCACTTGTTGCAATTTATCTTTTGTAAACTTATTTCCCTGTTAACTCAGTATTGAAACTGATAAACCTTAGTCCTCATCAGCTCTGGCCAGTAAGAGGAGTGGGAACATGTTCAGGAAGGTTTTGTCATTTAAATTAGTTTGTTCCAGGAGAGGATTTTCAGTGCTGAATTACATGCATGACATTAGGAACACATGTGTGCATTTATAGCTAACAGTGCAATGCGCTGCAAACATCAATCGGTGTATTTGGTAATTTTCAAGCAGGATTTTCGGATTGGAAAATGAGTAGCAAAGCATAACTTCACTTAAATTGTTTTTATATTTTTTAATTAAAAATGGTCTAAAAGTTTAAGAAAAGAACAGGATCAAAACCCATGCATGCAATTGAGATCTTCAATTTTTTTTAAATGTTCAGTATTTGAGGAAGGAGTAGGCGGAGGGATGAGGGAGAATGGGGCGGGAGGGGGGAGGTGAGGGAAGGGGATGGGAGGGGTGAAGAAGGCGAAAGGGGAAGAGGGAATTTGCAAGCAGCCAGATTGAATTCGATCAAACAAAAGAGGATCTCCAACACATGGGTCAGCATTGCAAAGTGTATTTTCTTTATTAAACAGGCAGCGAGATTAATAATAGTTACACTTTTATCACAGCCTGGCTGGGAACATCCTAATGGAGATGGGAGGGCGAAAGGGAGAGAAGGTGGAAGATGGAGGGAAGGTGGGAGTAGGGGAGGGAGAAGGTGGGAGAGGGAGAGAGGGTGAAAGGGAGGGAGAAAGGCTGGGGGAGGAGACCTGCATTTTGCCAAGAGATGATCTAGGGGTGCTGCACCAGGGTGAGGTGTTTCTAACGACTCGGAGGGGTCATGGTGTTGAGAGGAGGAGGGTTTGGGTGCGAGTGTATTTGAAGCTCAGCATATCAGTCAGAAGGGTCATCGATCCGGAACGTTGCTGGGAACATTCAGCAGGTCCGGCAGCATTTATGGAGAAAGGAAAGCGAGTCAATGTGTCAGATCTGCTGAGTGTTCCCAGCGATTTCTGCCTATTTGAACCTCCCATTTGTTTATCTGCTCTGAGTAGCCAAACCACACCATATAATAATAATAATCATTGCATTCGATATAGCGCTTTGAGACATCTAGAAGTGAAAAGCACTATATCAAATGCAAGGATTATTCAACAGAATATACTGTACTGTAAAGTGATTTGACTGTATATATTTGTGGGTAAATCATGGAAGCCAATTGTGAATAGCAGTGCCCCCACAAACGGTGGTGGATTGAAGTGACCAATCTATTATCTTTTTTTCAAGGGATTATTATCAGGTTTATTAATTTTAATTTATCAATTTTAATTTATCAAATTTATCAAGTGAGAAATTTAATTTATTCATATTAATTTATCAATATATTAGTTGTAATATAATTGTTAGGCGTATAGAGTAGGACAATTCACCCAAGGTTTATCCCTGAGCTACCAGGAATCGAACCCAGGTCTCTCGCTTACAAGGCGAGCGCTCTAACCTCTGCACTACAGGACGTCATTTGCACATCACGTAGCCACGCCCCTGATTGTCTTCCCGCCGTCCGCTAAGGCGCATGCGTCGCCACGCCCTCTCATTCTCCTCATCTGCCCAGCAAACGCCTGTCTGGCGGGAAACATGCGCATGCGCCGACACCTATTATTTGCATATTAACGATTGATCATTCGGATTCTCCCGGAATGGATTGGATTTTACCCCCGCCCACCCCTCTCATTTGCATACTGGTGTAGCGTCACAAGCACCCGCCAGAGGGGATTGGCTCTTTCAAACCTACATTTGCATATCGAAGCGTTCCGTCATGGTCAACACAAACGGTCATAACGGTTACACACACAGAAGCGCACGCGCCGCCGGCGGCGCTGGAGCGGCTTCTCCTCCCTCCCCTCTCAGTCAGTCAATAACCAACAGCCGCAGTAAGAAAAGTGTAAGAATAAAAAGAGGTGTGGGGTGGGGGGGGGGGAGAAAGGCGTGGTCCTTCGCATTAATTTGCATTCTCCCCCACCCACCGTCTCCTCTTATTCTGGACTGAAGGGGGCGCGTGAGGGACAATACACTCACGGCGGTTAGACGACGAACGACGCCCTGTGGTGGGTGGGGGCGGGAAAGGTTAATGTAAATAGGATGAGGAATATAAAGAGATGGAGGAGGAGGGAACGGAAATAGGAGGAGGTGGGGGTAATTTTTTTCTTTTTTAAAAAAAGCGAAACATCCATGTACAGTTTTATAAAATTAAACCATAATTATAATTGAGAGACAGAGGAACCCCCCCCCCCCCCCCCCCCCCCAACAAAAAAACGGCGAGTTAACTTCACGGACAGTGAAAGGTAAGCGCAGTTTGACTCCCGTGAGGCAAGGAGGGAGGTTGAGTCGGATTTTGATCGGGTTTTGGCGTTTGTCGGTCGGTTAGTTGTTTTAAAAATTAGATGTAGAGACTGGAGAGCGAGGAAAGAAATGTCTGACAGCAAAGCAGCCACTGTTCCCTCCCTTCCTCTCTTCTCCCGCCACTCCTTTTTTTCTCTCCTCCTCTTCGCTGCTGTTTCTTGCGCACATTTCGCCCTGCGCCGCCGCCTGGGTGGCCCCGCGGCTGTGCAGCCGCACTGGAGCTGCAGCGCGCGCTGCAACCAGCCGCTGCAGCCAGCAGTCATGCGACTGCGCATGCGCGGGGCGCTCCTCCCCACCCGCGCCGCTCCCCCTTCGGTGCCGCCGTCACTACGCATGCTCTGCCTGGCAGTTCTACAAAGCCAAGCGCCTCTGTAAACTGCACCAATCTGTACCAAATGCTCCCACATCCCTCCTCCTCCCCCCAGCCCCCATATAAACCCGAAGGTAAGAACGTGATCTAACGCTGCACAAACGTGCTATCTGTGTCCTCTTCTGGTTGCATTCCCAGTTGCAAGTGATCAAGTGGAGAGTTTCCAGCTTCCTTTTTTTTCTGTAAAACTTTTGATTTCTTTCTGACACCAAAAAACTCAAGGATGTGTTTGCTTGAAAGAAGCCTGAGTCTAAGGTTAGAGGGTTCGGGTGGTGGGGGTGGAGGGAGGGGGAGTGGGGTGGGGTGGTGAGAGACTACATTTGTAATAAATAATAATGCTTGCATTTTGTACAGCGCCTTTCATGTCAGGAGGACATCTCGAGGCACATCACAGGATTTACTGTAAGATGGTGTGACTATAGTCAAAAGCGCATTTCTGGTATCTGCCCATCTCTTGCAGCTTCTGCTGTACTTATAGCTGCTTAACTGTTGCATGCAGTGGAAGCGCAATTGCATATGATTTTGAGTTTGCCTTGTTTTTGTTTGAAGTGTGAAATGTACTATCAAATCTTTTTCAAAAAATGGGAAGAGTACGCATATTTAGCTAATTATTCTATGTCTGCCTATGTGCTTGCTACTGAAATACTGTATATGATTTTGTCTGCGGATAGCAACAACAATTTGCTTTTTACATTGGTGGATGACACAAAGTGCTTTACACAGCTGACTGAGCACTTCATGGGGGGAAGAAAGATGACCAAAAGCAAAGTTGCAGAGATGGGTTTAAAATCAGGCTTTAAAAGTGAAAACAGTAGTGCTTGATTTTCATGGATCTAGGGGGTCAATTGATTCCCAATATTTCCCAGTATTTATGTACATATTGGAGGAAATGTTTTGCCTAATTTCTGGTTATCCCTTGCTCAGTGATTCGGTAGCGATGCACCTGAAAGGTCTGAACAGACTGGAAACCTGTACTTGAGCACTCTGCAAACTGCCGAGTGTGTGGATCGTGATTCTGCTACGCTCCAGATGAGAGATGGCATAGAACTTGCTCGTTTTTTTTGTACTTTTGTGAATAATAAATAAAAGCCATTTATAACCCGGGACCACATTCCTTATCCACTTTATTCACAAATCTTGATGCTCACTTGTTAACTGCCTTCTATTATAAATATTTGAAAATATTTACCATACTGAGGTTTGGAAACACATTTTTATTCTTCCTTTCAGAATACATTTTGTCTCGTTTTTGTTTTATGTATTCCTTTTGGTGCCTTCCATATTCATATGTGATCCTTGACTGCAAAATATTCAATAGCAAAGCATTGCTGCTAAACCCAGTCCTTTCCTACTGCCTATCTATAAACATCATCATGCATCTCTGGACTGTTTTGGAAAGGAGAAATATTGCTTTTTTTCCCTTCAAACCTATGGGCACGGGCTGATTGTAATCTTGCTCTCGTTCTGCCTGAGGTTGGTAAACTTCAAAACTTTCTCTTTCTTATGGCTTACACTTGGTAATCTTTAGATCCAAGGACATTGGATAATGTGAGCTTGGTCAGATTTTTATTTTCAAATTATCGTGCATACATTCAAGGCATTCTTTCCTTATAACAAAATCATTCTATTTTGAGGGTGAAGTTCATTCTGTCGTGATCATTTCATTGCCAATGTTGCACAAATTTTCTGCTGGCAAGTACACAGAATGACACCTGTAGTTTTTGTATGCTTTCTATGGTAAATGCCTCGCATTTTCTACCCTTTGGTGCAACAGAATTAGAGTATTATGTGCCTATGAAAGTTCCAGTGCAGGTCTACTACAGGTATTTCAGCAAAAACATTCTTACTTCCTTGTATTTTCAATTTGGAAACTTGGCAAAGTCCGAGTATCTACACTTTAGCAGCTTTGAGAGTTTTGGAGTCCCATAGTTCACTGGCCTTGCAAATGAGAGACCTGGGTTAAATTCTTGGCAGGGCAAAATGTTGAACAAGTATCCTTCAAGTTTACTCCACATGCTCTGTTTAGCACCCAGAAACCTGGTTATTAATTGATTGGCCAATCGAGGTAGTAATTGCTTAAAAAAATAATAATAATGGTCCCTCAATCTGACTTTATGGGACACTCCTGTGTGTAATTCGCTCCCTTGTTTTACCCACGAAATGCAATCAATTCACTTTACAGTGTATTCTGTGAAGCGCTTTGAGATGTCTGGAAGACATAATAAATCACTATCAAATGCAATAATAATAATCCTTGCATTTGATATAGCACTTTAACATCTCTTTTAGACATCTCAAAGTGCTTCACAGAATATACTGTAAAGTGAATGACTGTACATTTGGGTGAAATGCAGCAGCCGATTGTGCATAGCAGCGTCCCACAAACAGTGGTGGATTGAAATGACCAATTTTTTATAGTTTTTTTGATGGATTATTTAAGGATGTTTATGTACGTTTAAGGATTATTATAGATATATTCATTAAAATGTGTGTATATTTAAATATGGAACACCATTGCCTTGCCGTTGGACTCTTTTTTAAACAAAAAATCTGGGCCTTGTCAGATTTTCCTCTACCTCTTGTGTGAGTGACCTTGTTCTGGAGGAGTATTCATTTCCTCTCAACTATTATGAATCCAACAGCAGAAAGAGTTAAATACTTGTCTGCTTGCTTGTGTTATGACCATTCTCTTAAAAGTTTGAGGTTATGGACCATTTTCAATCTCAACCATCACTAGTGGCCTCTGTTAATTAACTCAGTGGTTAGAGCACTCGCTATACAAGCGTGAGACCTGTGTTCGAATCCAGCCAGGTTAGGGCGAAATCTTGGGCAAGCTTCCTTCCTTCAGCATAATCATTGTATTCCGTTATTTTGGGGTCTAGATTTCCACAGTACCAAAAAAAACTGCAAAGACGGGAATGTAACTTAGAACATTTCCAAAATTCTGCACAGGCTTCCGTGGAATAATCAATAACCCTGTATAATTGGAAGAAACTGCGTCCACAATATGTGGCTAGTATGTTGATTGTCCTATACCATTTTTGGTTGAAAATTTCTGTTAATCTAAGAAGATTTGAAAGAAAAAAGACTAATAGACAACTCGTATGAAGGTTTGATCAAATGAACTCGGAAAAAAAAGCAGCAACATTATGAATATTACTCAGCTGCCTTACCACTTTTAGTCTTGACAAGCAATCCGACTTCAGTCCTTTGAAGATGGAACAGCTGTATAGGCAAATGAGACTGAATTTGTTACCCGGTTACCTGCTTTGACTATGTGCCTTTTTTTGGAGTCATTTGGTGTACCTGTCGTCTCAGAATCTTGAAGTGTGCAGAACAGGAGAGGAAATGCGCCAGCACAGACTGAGTTTGTGCACAATACATGACCCTCCACATCCAGATGTATGTGATAGATTGGGTCTTTGATGGTTGAATATTATGGCTATGTGCAAACATTTCAGCCTGTTCCAGGCCTCTTGAAGAGATACATTTTCTCTATAAATGTAATTTTGTTGTTTGTTGCTATCCATGATCCCTCAGTTTTCTGTTGTATTTCTGATCATTTGCAACATTCTAGAAGGGAATATAGAAGATGTTGACCCAACGATGGAAGAAGACCCATTTATTTTCCTCACGGCATTGATTAGGCCACTCAAGGAGGAGCTCTTGTACCTGTCACAGATTCCCAGTGAAATTGTTAAGGGAATGGATTGAGGTGTGAACGTTTGAGAATGTTTGGAGGAGCTGTGATTTAAGCAAAAGGCAAAATACTGTAGATGCTGGAAATCTGAAATACAACAGAAACCACTGGAACACACAGCAGGTCAAAAAGCATTTATGGAGAGAGGAAAATCTTCATCAATGACTTGTGATTTAAGGAATGTTTTTGCTTCAAAGTACTCCTTTGATTTGCAAAGGTGCCAAGTTTTCTTTGTTCTTCAAATGCAATCGAATTAGGACTTCTCAGGTGAATTCTGCTGTGTTAGGGTTGATGATATTTTATCTGCTATAGTGAGGGAGTGACCAGGAAGATCAATAATAACCACAATAATACCTTGTAATCTTGTACTAAAACCTGAGGTTCTGAAGAATTTCAGAACAAGTGGATTTTGGAACCTTTTGTTTATTACATTCATCTCAGAATTGTGTGTACTTGAATCATGCTGGCATTATTGTAGCTTATTTTACAGTTGGATAGGACTGTTAAAAACTATCCTTTCTTTTTGTGAATGACAACAACAAATTACATTTGTGTAGCGCCTTTCACAATGGGAGGAAGTCCCCAAAAAGTATCTGACACTAAAAAAAAGTTATTCAGAGAAAGTCGCACTTTAAGCAATATAGTTAGTTCTCTCTGTCCAAGGCTAGTTGTTTCATTTGAACAATCCTAAGTACACCTATTATTGAACAAGTTGTCAGATTGGGTCCTGGATCTTCTCTCTCTTTGATACTCCACCATGGCACTTTTGAGCTTGTTTTACTCATCATCATCATAAAATCCAAATCGGTTGTTAAATCCGAAGCAGTTATGTTTGCTTGTACAAGCATCATTATCCTGTGGCTCAGTGGTTAGAGCACTTGTCTTGCAAGCTGGGGAAACCAAGCTGGGGAGACCTGTGTTCGAATCCAGGCAGGTCAGGGCGAAACCTTGGGCAAGTTTCCTTACTCCACACGCCTAATAATAATCCGTCCAAAAAAAAACACAATAATAAAATTGGTCATTTCAATCCACGACGGTGTGGGGGACACTGCTGTGCGCAATTGGCTGCCGCGATTCACCCACAAATATATACAGTCAATTCACCTTACAGTATATTCTGTGAAGCGCTTTGGGACATTGATAAAATGTGGAAAGCGCTATATCAAATGCAAGGATTATTATTATTATTATCCTGACTTTCTGATATTGAATTATATTAGATTTTCAATAGAAGGAATGGTACCTGGAGACGAAATTGGATAGTGTTAAATGGTCCTTTCTTATTGGCACATTTTCTAATAGGCATATTTGAGTCATTTTAGAAGGGTATATGGAGAAACCAGATCTTAAAATACTGTACATTCACACTGCATGAAATGTTGTATCCTGTTTATGCAGCACTTGCTACACTTACTGGCTATTGCTCATCTGTTTATGCAACATTAGCAAAAATTAGTGTGGTTATTGTGTGCCTGTTATGCAGCATTGACTACAATCACTAGCGATTGCCTGTTTATGCAGTACTAACCACTGTTCAATCCCTAGCTATTATCTGTTTAGGCGGCACTAACTACTGTACAATCACTAGCTATTGCCTGCTTGTGCAGCATTAACTGCAAACATGAGCTGTCATGGCTGTTTATGCAGCACTTAACTGTTACCTGTTTATGCAGTGATGTTTACGCAGCACTAACAGTCACTGGCAATCAATTAAGTGGTGCATTGATGTCTATTCAAAGCATTTTGTGGAATGATTATTGCTCACTGTTATTAAAATCAGATTTTTAAGGTCTAGCAACTTGATGCAGGAGCCCTTCATGCAATAATTTTAATTTTGCACTTTCTGAACCATTTTGTTCAAGTCCTGCTTCAGGAACAGCAGGATGATATGATATTATGAATTACAGTAAAAGCCCGTTTTTCCGGCACCCGATCAACTATAACTTCCATATAACCGGCATCGCAAAAAAAAAAGTCCACATTCAATTAACCAGAATTTATCTGGAAAAATGCATTGAAATTTTTTTTTTTTTTTTTTTTGCGTTTTCGGTCGAATATCTGGAACGCACTTTAACCAGCATTGGCCAGGTCCCGAGGGTGCCTGATAAACGAGCTTTTACTGTACTTTGTTTCTTGCCACAACTCCATAAATAGTTATATGATCTCCCCACCCGCAAGAATAAGTAAATTGTGATGACATGATTTTGCAGATTTATTATTGTTGCTGTTATTTGTTCTAATCTTTTTGGTAGATTATCAGAGCTTTGGTATTTAGATCGAAGTTACTGACCGACTTAGTCCATCAGCATCAAATCTGTCTTTGAAGGAGGGTTAGGGCAGACGTAAATTAAAAATAATCCTTTGATAAAGCACTTTACCCATCGTTTCGTCTACAAAATATATAGACTTGCTCACAAAAATGTACAGTCAATTCACTTTATAATGTGAGGCGCTTTGAGACATCTCAAAGATGTAATAAGATGATATATCAAATGCAAGGATTATTATTACAGTCAGTCTCAAAGTTCCTTGCAGGAATTTACTGTTAAGTGTAGTGACTATTTGTAGGCGGGCATAATTTTGAAATTAACGTAATATTGTAAAAAGTATTTTAAAGATGATTAAGTCCTTGTGTTATAAATCATAAGTAATCTAGCAAAACAGAAAGCGGCCAGAAGCAGATAGTATTTAGTTGGCTTTGTGATCCCTGTGAAATTTCACAATCGCAGACGTGGCATTTTGTACAGAGATTATGCAAATGTTGTGCACTGGTGTTGTCCGTCTGAATGTGTCACAGGGTGTGTCAGGATGATTGTAAACAACAATGCAGATCTCTTTCATAATACTTTGGGAAAAAGGTTGATAATTTTGTTAAATATGCATTTAGTTTTTTTAAGTAGATTAAAATAAGTATACTTTATATCAAGTTTAAAACTAGTATATTCCAGAGGATTTAAGTTTTTTTTAAAAAATAGAAATAATTCAGAAATATATTCAAATTTGCATAAGGTAGATAGTTTGGCCAGTTGTCACTGCTGAAGTCTGTCCCTGAACAACAGTTTTCTGCAGTGCAGGGAAAAGGCAACCATTTTGTGCATTCCTCCATTACACGGGGAGTTCAGGAACCATGTGACCACAGATCTTTCTGAACCCTTGACGACTCCTGTCTTTACCCTCTCTTTTTGATCTAGTATTTCGTAACAGAAATCAGTGTACAAAAAGCAATATGGCAATATTATAATTTAGCATGCAGGAAACAAATCGTGTAATATTTATATTTTTAAAAATCTTCATGGTGCAGGGGCATTTTTTCAGGTTGTATTATTTTACTATATTTTTATGTGTTGAGATTTCAATATTTTTCACACAGATAAGTGATGCAGAGCACTTTTTAAATTCTCTTCTGATATAACATGGAAGAAGGGGGAGGGAGACATATGGAGCAGTGGAATCAGTGAGTTTGTGAGTAGTATGATATGAAGCCTTGGGGAGTTTTAATAACATAGTAAAACCAGCTATGTTCTTGATGTATGGAAAGGTGCGCTATGGATGCATCGCCTTGGGAGGCAAGGAGATGCATTTTTCTATGCACATGATCTGTTTTTGTGGCCGTCCTGTTTTTTTTTAGGAGTTGTTGTTTTTCTCGAGACCCTAACCCCCTCCCGGAACAAATTATTTTTAACCATCTTCTGAATCCTTTCGCTTTTTTTAATCTGCCTTAGGAAATTTGGAACATGATCAGTTCAATGTTACATTAACGTGATTAATATTTCAGTGTGCTTTAGTTTATCTTGTTCAAGCAGCTAGTTTAAGCAGCTATTCTTTTAGTACTTCAACTTGTGTCCTGCATTTGACCTTGATATCTTTTGAGGGGTAGTTTTCAGATTTTTGTAACCTCAAATTTTGTTTACTAAATTGAGTGGAATGTTTATATATCGACCGGGTGTGCTGTCTTTACCAGTTTTGCATATTAACATTGTAGCATTCAATAATCGCACCACATATCTGATTAAACTACTTCATTTTTAGTAGAAGGCTGCATTTCTTGCAAGTCCCTACTTGAAATAAAATTAACAGTGAAGAGGATGTGTGTGGTACACTGGTGTTTATGTCAATGATAATGCATGGTGACTTGAGTATTTGTTCTGTATTTCAGAATTGCGATGTGTTATAACTAACGGGCACTGTAAGCATCTCTGAGTCATCTAGATCGTTCTTACTCACCAGTGAAGTCCATTGCAATGAAAGCAGATTATGCTGCTAGCTGTGACTTGAAGTGATGAATAAGGAAATGGAGAGTCCAGAATACCAGAAAATCAAGTGTGTACCCTTAATGAAAACATGGTGTAATTTGGGTTTAAGAATGGTTGGCTATTTTTAATAATTATAAGTTTGGTGGGGGGAAGAGTTTGCGTTACATTTTTATAATGTGTTGATTAATGTGTAGTCTACTTAACTTTTTATTTTTTATTACATTTTTATCTAGGATAACACTTAGGGAGGACAGACAGTCCAGCCCTTTCCTGGTGTTAGAGGGGTGGGGGTGTTGGATATTGAAGACTTAAAATGGATATTTTCAATGTAGGGGTGGAATAGGAAAACAACATTGTTTGGACTAAAATGGATCTGAAATTAATCAGTGTTGCAGGGGGAATACTTCTGCAAAATAAAGGATTTGCATGCATATTTGGGAAGTCTATTCAGAGAATTGGGAGTTCAGTCTGGGTAAGGATAGTGATTCTTCTAGTAATTTCCTCTTGCATGTTCTTGAAGTGGGGCTTCTTTTGTTCCTCCCCCCCCCCCCCCCTGCCGTGACTGCCAGTTCCAACAACAACCGTCTGACTGACTATGGTCGCCTGGAATCTCTGGCCTGGATTCTGAGGAAGCAGCAGGCAAAGTTGCACTGTAGAATCCTGCTTGCTAATTGCCTAGTGTGACTGACAGACAGTCGACGTCAGTGAGGCCACCTCCAGACACATCTGCTGTGCTGTAGTTGTACACACAACAATCAGAGCTTGCTGTCTGCTGGTAAGTCTTGTTGTGTGGTTGTGTGCTTGCAGCTGTCTGACTGTAGGTAGTGAAACTGCAGATCAGGGCTATTGTACACGTGTGGACGCACATGCATGTTCATACATACACACATGCATATAAGCCCACACCCTAGCTAAAACAATTTCAAGAGCAATACTGTAGGGAAGAGGTTTATCTCACTCATCCTGTAGATGAGTGAGATAAAACTACAGTAAACACAGCTGCCTGCCTTGGTAGTCTCAAAATGGCTGACCGAAATGTTGTGGCTGCTTACCCTTATGGTAAAGTACCTCAGGCTGAGTTCATGTGGTTTATTTGAGGAAGTTTATAGATCATGTGTGTACGGTAAGCAAGATTAAATCTGCCACTTTCATCTCAACATCCTCAGTCTCTTATTTTAACCCCCTCCCAGTGTATGTAAGTAATTTTGATGCTGATTTTTTTGGTGTGTTTTTTTCCTTGTTAACTGTGGCACTGTCTCTTGTGTACATATTCTCATTGTATATGTGAGTGTGTACAGGAATTCTGTACTGGTTAATATCTGGTACACTGAAATCTGTATAAATCAGTCGTTCCGCAAATGGATCAAAATGGCTGCTAATTCAAGGTTCAACCTAATCTTGGTCTGTGAAAAATGGCTATTAAAGTCAGAATCTCTTCATGTGGTTCAGCATTAGGTGACATTTACTTTATTTAATTCATTCTAATTGGTGCACATGCACTTTTATTACCTTTGCTCCCCGATAAATAAACATTAAGATCCTTCCAGGTGTTTTTTTTTGCCCGGGGGGTGGGTTGGGGAAATAAAATCACCTAATGGGCATGTGCTGATTGATTTGGAATCAGATTCCCATTAAGTGGTTTTACAGTTGTACTACTAGTGATTCTGCCTCTCACACTACCTTCCATCAAAACGAAGACATTCAGACTCTGCAAGTGTTAAATAGTATTTTTGAAATACAGGCTAAGGCAGCACAGAACAAAGAATCCTGCAGATTCTATGATCGGTTGGTTTGCATACAAAACAGCCTAGCTGTATCTCCACTATTAAACAGGTATACATTTACAGTCATGAGAAGAGCATGTCATGTTTATTGAACCTCAATTCTCTCTTTGACATTATTGGAATTAGTAGTTCACACTTGATCCTAGTTGACCAAACTTTGATGCAATATGTTGATGCCACATTATCTTCAGTCTTCAGTGCTACAGTTTCATTATAGCCTGCAGCATCTTCTCACACAAGTCTTACAGTGCAGTGCTTTATTGACGTGTGCTGCACATTTCATCTGCAACGTCCAGTAGTTAAAGGCCAGATATCATTGTTACACATTTTGAATTTGAAAGGTTCTCCTGTTTTCAGTGTATCATTAAGTGAACTGAATTTTGGAGTTTTATCAAGGCAAAGGTGACCTTACTGACATTTTAACTTTGATGGGAAACCATTTGGATACATTGAGAGTTGCTTCTTATTTAGTACAAAGGCTGTTAATAAATTTTCTTCCCATTTTTCCCTTTCTCTTTTTTAAAACAGACACCTGTTCTGTTCGTTTGTGCAAAAATTCTATATAAAATTGACTATTGACTCTTGCTCATCTACACGCTCCCTCTTGGGGATGTCATCCGCAGACATGGGGCACACTTCCACATGTATCCTGATGACACCCAACTCTACTTTTCCACTTCATTTTGCGACCCTAGTCCCCTGATGTTCTGTCAGCCTGCCTGTCAGACATCAGGAGCTGGATGAGCACGAACTTCCTGCAGCTGAATGTCGATAAGACGGAAGCCATACTCTTTGGCTCTCGTCAACGTCTCCATTCGCATGGCTCTCACCTCCTCCACTTCCCGGCCTACCCCTAAAACTCTCCGAACCTGTGCGCAACCTTGGCGTCAGGTTCGACCCCCAACTGTCCTTCCTCCCCCACATCCGGTCCCTCACCGGCACCGCCTTCTACCACCTCTGACGGATCGCCCGTCTCCGGCAATACCTCACCCCAAAAACCACTGAAACCTTGGTCCATGCCATTGTCACCTCACGGCTGGAATATTGCAACGCCCTCCTCGCCGGTCTCCCCTCCACCCCAATCCACAAAATCCAGCTCACTCAAAACTCTGCCACCCGCATACTCACCCGCACCAAGCTTTGCTCCCCCATTACCCCAGTCCTTGCCAGACTTCATTGGCTCCCTGTCCCTGAGAGAATCGACTTCAAGATCCTCATCCTTCTTTTCAAGTCCCTCCACTCCTCTGAACCCCCCTACCTCTTTGATCTCCTCTTTCCCCAAACCAGCACCCGCTGCCTTCACTCCTTCGGGTCTGGCCTCCTCCATGTCCCCCGAATCCTCAGCTCCATCCTCGGCAGCCATGCCTTCAGCCACTACACCCCAAAGCTCTGGAACTCCCTTCCTCACTCCCTTCACCTCACCCCCTCGCTTCCCAGTTTCAGGTCATAGCTGAAGACCTTTCTCTTCGACCGTGCCTTTGGTCACCTTTCTACCCCTGCCCCTGGCTCGGTCCCGAAATCCGCTGCTGTGAAGCGCTCTGAGACAACGTCCGGCATGGAAGGCGCTATATAAATCAAAGTTGTTGTTGTAAAGATATTAATGCTGGTTTAGTACTTTTCTCTTCAGCTTTCAGTTTTTAGCAACTACGTGTGTTCTTGAGGGCATTGATGCTGCATTCAGTTAGTGGTAACTTAACTTGACCTTCTACTCATTGGTTCCACTCATTGCTGTACTGTCATTTAGTATTAAATTGGAACACTAAAAATGCCTTTTAGCATTATTCAGGCTAGCGTCAGTGAATAATGAATTCTGAGGATTAAGTACCAAAGTGCACAATTGGAAACTAATGTTACCTATAATGCACAGCAAATTAGATTAGTGTTGCTTGGTTATAGGCATCTTTTATTGCCATGTAGAAGCTTTCCCATAAATATCCAGTGACCGCCTGCATGCAGAAGATGTCTTGAACAAGGAGAATATGCCGAGGCAGACAGGCCTCCTCACATCTATCTAACAGTAACTCTTGACTATTATATATTCCATTATGGGAGTTGAGATGATATAGCAACCAAAGTAATGTTGGCTCACCATAAACAAACATTTTATTCTTTTAATAATATTTGTATTTGATATTACGCTTTTCATGTCTTCTAGATATCTCAAAACACTACAGAATGTACTATAAAGTGAGTTGGTTGTGTATACGTGGGAGAAACGCAGCAGCCAATTGAATACAGCAGTGTCCCACAAATAGAAATAGACTAAATTACCAAAAAAAATTGAGGGAATATTATCAGGTGCGTGAAGTAGGGAAACTTGCCCAAAGTTTCGCCCTGCCTGGAATCGAATCCAGGTCTCTCGCTTGTAAGGCAAGTGCTCTAACCACTGAGCTACAGGACTCCACAAGCTTCAAGAGGTGAAAGTATTTGTCACATATTTGCAAAACGGTGTTGACAAAGTGTGTGATTGTTTTGAATACTGGTATTTAGCTTATGTAATGAATTGGTGTAGATGTCAATTTGTGGTTATCAAGATTATTATGACATGATGAGGAAATTATAATCTTTCCCTGTCTAATGTAACATAGGAATAAAGTAATGCCATTAATATATACTCATTCAAGAAACTATTCCTACAATTTTTGTTCTTGTGCTTTTTGACTTTTGTGCTACCAGTACTTCAGATTGCAATTAAACTAAATAAAATCAGTGCTTCAAATAGTCATTTAAAATGTTATTCATTATTTTTTGAACATACTTTTTAAATGATGATTGTCGTATGCAGAACAATGACAAGTTTCAGAACCTTGACACTGCATATTAATATCTGAGAACTATATGATAAATAATCATATGGCATACACAAATAGGCAGAATTTCATAAAACATGGCTGTGCAGTAAAATCGACAATCCGAAATTCGGCAACACCCTAAAACCGGCAAGATTTCAAAATATATATAGTATATATAGTACAGTATTAGATTTTATTTTCCAGTTGTCGGTATATCTCCCAAAGTTCGCAACAGTTGCTTGCAGTTCCCAGCTTGGCCACTCTATCATCCAGTGCTGTGGGTGGAGCTCGAGCATGATTTGGCTTCAGTGCTGTGTTTACTGGACATGGGGCAGGGCTTCCTCAACCATTTCTAGGTAGGTTTCTAAATACCAGCAAACTAAGCAATCTGGAAGGTAAGTGGGCCCAATTGGGACGGATTATCGAGATTTTACTGTTATAACTATGTATGTGTATAACTACATAATTAATTATATCAATCTTGTTTAAGATTTGAAGGGTTTGGGGGATATAATTGTTGAACCCTGGTCAGTTTTGAACATGGCACGTCTTTCAACCATCAAGGTACATTTCAGTCTATGTTTCACTATTTAGGCCTAGAATGGTAATGTCTCCAACCCAAACCTCTGAGAAATGCACTCAAATATCCAAACCAAAGCTTTCAGATCTAAACAAAGGTGAAAAACAAAAAAGGGAAGGAGTCATGGTTAGATCAGGACTACACTTGTTTGACCAACATACTTGCCTGGATTTGATTTTTATATTAAACAAAAGTGTCAATATTAACAGTTTTCCCCAAGTTTTTCAATCCAGCATAAATATATATTCAATGAATTTTCTCTATATTCTGACAATAAAATCCAACTAGGAGCACAACAAAGAAGATCTGACATTTTTTCAGCCAATTGAAGTCATGAAGAGGTTGCCAACCACCAAGCGAAGGCAACAACAATGAAGGTGATGTAGTGGATTCATCAGTGTAAATGCATTACAGAGACTTTAGTTCAAAAGTTCTGCCTGTGATGGCATTAACCTCAGTTAAAAACCTGACAACAACAACAACAAAATTACACTTATATAGCGCCTCTCACGTCAGCAGGATGTCCCAAGGCGTTAACTCTGGTCTTGAAGAAAGTCAGATGGATGTGAGAGTGAGAGGCATAATTTCCAGATTGACTTCAATAGAACTCCAGTTCAAAGGGACACCGTGATGTAACTGTTGCTGATGTGTAACGTCCAAAACAGAGTTACCTGCAGACCACAGAAGTTGATGGCTTTTGAACTGCTTGCCACACTAGTGGTAACAAAGGATTCAATATAGAATATAGATTGACACACACACACACACATTTCATCTTTATATTCACCTTTTTCAAGGACTCATTGGGAGGACTTAGTGCTTTAAAAATCAAACTAGATTGCTGTTGTCGTGACTTAGCTTCTTCGTCTGTGTTCTTTATTTTGTTCCTACCTACCTATGATGCACAATGTTATGTCCCCATGCTCAGTCAGTACAGCCACCAGATGTAACTACAGTGTGAGCTGTAGTTACACCTATATGTAGGTGGTACTGATTCAGGTGTAAAATACAAAACTGAAAGTACTTCATGAATAATAGGTAAAACCCAAAAACAAATATGCCCATGTCACTCCCAGATGCAAGACATTTCTGATGAGATATAAATCATGTCTATGTTTATCAGTTATTGAGATTCGTCTTGAAATGCAGACAGAAATTGTCATTTAGTATAGAAGATAGTTAGAAGATAAATATGTATTCACCCCCACCTCCAGTTTTCCAAATTTAATTTTGAACGATATGTGTAAAAAGATAAGGCAATTGTTGCATTGCTGTTTTCAACTGAGAGAAATTGTACCTGTTCTGCATGACATATGTGGGAAGAAGTAAGATGCTTAAACTGAAAATGTTTAGTATTTAATATGCAGTACGCTAAAGAGACATAGGTTTTATTTTAAAAAGGTCAATATATTCTGGGGGGTTTTGAGAAACATAAATGAATGTAGCTAGCATTTGGGAATTATGCATTTAATTGGAATATTTATGTATCTATTATTAGGCTTAATGGCTCAAATAATGAAAATGTGCACCCATTAAGGAGCAACGTAGACAGTCGAGTGAGATTATATTCATACTCCAAGCTTTTGGGAGGAGGCAATACAAACCTTTGCAAACTTTTTTTATTTCTAAATTAACCAACGTATTTTATGGACAGTCTGAAGTCTTTTTTTTATTTGAAAAACAAGACATGATGAATGGATATACTGCATGCATGTGTCCCTCCAGGGAGAGAGTGCAGATTTCATTCCAACAGTCTATTTCTGAATTTCCATGTGTCGGTGGGATGCAAACATTTTCAGTTGGGTTTGGAGACTCTTCAGCACAGTGATGCGTTTCTGCATGTGTCAGACGCCCGGTTGACCAAAAAAAGCTAGCATTTATGAATTTAAAGTTCTTCAATGAGAAAAGAAACACAAATATTATTATTTTCTGAATACAGTAAAAGCTTGTTTATCTGGCACCCTTGGGACCTTACCGGTGCCGGTTAATTGAATATGTCGGATATTCGAGCAGCAAGTTGCTGAAAATCCTACACAAAAAAATAACTTTTAAAAAATGTACCATATTAATAATAGACTAAATAATAACAAAATATTGTATGGACACTTACCAATAAAGCATTCCAGCACACTCAGTAAAATGATCGGTAAAATAAAAATTCCAGCGTTCACTAAGTTTAATAAGTGCACACGCATTGCAAGCACATACAAAGTGAGCATACTCGCAGTGTCCTAGATGGCTCCGGTATGTGATCTGTTTGCTGGAATTGTGAATTGTGTAGGGAGGTACCGGTTGGGGTTGAGCGTTCCGGATAGTTGGGTGCCGGATAAACAAGCATTTACTGTACTTTGTCAGTTGAATTATTTTTTGCAATCATTAGATTTTTTTACTTCTTTGAGTGTTTTTCTTATTATGAAAAACCCAAACTGTTTTTCCGATACTTATCTTTTTAACACATTTCGACCACAAATACAGTCAATTCGCTTTACAATATATTCTGTAAAGCGCGTTGAGACATTGATAAGATGCAAAAATGCTATATCAAATGCAAAGATTATTATTATCTTTTGGAGCCTTGTTTTAGATTATTATCTTTTAGTCTCTTTAAGAGCCTTGGGACATCCTCCCGATATAAAAAGTGCTCTATAAATGGAATTTTGTTGCTATTAAGGAGTATGTCATTAATAGGAGATGTCCTTGTATTTAAATACTCATTAAGAAGTGTAACTAGAAGATAACTTGTCTTGAACTTGTCTTTATTCTTGTATATGTAGCCACATTTACCTATTAAAAGTTCACTAAAGTGACCTTTTGACATTAAGTATTACAAATAACAACAAAATTACATTTATTTAGTGCCTTTCATGTTAGTAGGTTGCAGAGGTAGAGTGGGGTTAATATTAGGATTAAAAATGTAAATTTACACTTTGAATTATGCATTTTATTGGAAGATTTGTGTATACTGTGTATCAGGCCAATGGTGGGAAGCCTTCAATTCAGAGTGGAAAAGTTTTAAGATTGCAAAATGATAGACAGTTCTTGGAAAATTCATACAAAGCCATAGTCAGCAATTTTAAAATGCTATACTTGCATGTAAATTATTTCACTGAAATGCATGAAAAATGTGACTTGTAAGCTGCAATTTTCTGTTTATATCATAACTGTTGGATTAACAGAATATTAGCCACAATGGCCTGACTGATTCGCTTTCAAAAAATCCTTTTACGTTAAGTGTTCCTCAAATTCCACCTAAATTTTCTCTTTAGCTGGGTAAACACTCTTGAATTTGACTTAATCTCCTTCCTGATTGGTAACATTTTCTCCGTCTTTATATAAACCTTCCTTCAAGTTATATGGAAATTGTATTTAAAACAAATATTTACAACTCATCCAAACCATTGAATGATAAACAAAAAGCAAAATACTGCAGATGTTGGAAATCTGCAATAAAAACAGAAGTCATTGGAGTACCCAGTGGGTCAGGTTGCATCTATGGATAGACAAAATTGAGTTAAGGTTTCAGATCATCATGGTGTCATGAATAAGGGAAATTTTGGTTTCATTCAGCAAGCAATTAAAATCTGATTTGAATATTTGAATATGTGAGGAAGCTTTTGATCCACATATCATTTTAGTTCTCAAAATCCTTACAGTGCTCCTTCTCACTTACATTTGACAAGGATTAGTTTTCTGAAACATGTTCAACTGGAGCTGCCAGCTATTTCTAGCTCTGTTCCTTATCCCAAACATCATGGCTTCATGAAAAAAAATCCCAGGATCGAGGGAAGCTTAGCTGTTTGATGATGATAGCAAGAATGCAGCTTCCTTAAGAGACCAGATGCTTGAATTTTATCACTGCTTTCATTGAATCAGTCAACAGATCTCTCTTTTTTTAAATTCTGTCTCATAACTTTGCCTCATAACTGTAAATCAAGGAGAAATTAGTTAATTATGATTGGAATATAGTATACAGAAGTGAGGTCCAAGTTGGCAATATAGCATCAGGAGTTTCAAACTCTACGGGAATTATGATTCACCTCAGCACCCTTTGTAGGCTCTTATAGTATTTCAATTACACCCTATAGTATTACAATTTGAGACGTCTAGAAGACGTGAAAAGCTCCATATCAACTGCATGGATGATTATTATTATTAATTACCAGATGTGGAAGTTCAATGAAGATAGGGTATGTCTCGGCGATGATGTCCTGAGCCTGAATATCCTGCCAAGACTTGTCATTGTATGCAAGAAATAACTTGCAATGTTAGTTTATTACGTGAAAAACACTTCACAATAATTTATTGGTGAGTGACATTTTTATAGCCAACATAGCAACCACTTTGTGCCAATTAATGTCCTACAAACTACCATAATGTGAATGGCCAACTTATCTGGATAACTATTTGCCAGGACTTCAAAAGAAAATCCTTAGTCTTTTCAAATAATATCTTGGGGATCTCATCGAGGAATGGCTGATGTGATGTCCATTTGAATATTTTGTCTCAAGGACAGTACCTTTGATGACGCAGCAATGCCCTGAGCAACATTCAAAACTCTTGAGTTCATGTCCTCCAGTGAACAAGTGAAGGTGAAAGGGGTCAAGTTTGAGACAAAAAGAGTAGAAAACCATGAAGTTGATTTAAAAAAAACTACACAGAAAGCTTGTTCTATTCTAGGTGGAACTTCTTACCTCTGTTTTCTCAGTTTTCTTGATGTAAGCCTAGAAATTTGACCTTCAGGGTAGAAAGGGTTCAAACCCCACATGTTTAGATTTGTGTACTGTTAATTTGAGTTCACAAAATAACTGTGCAAAGCTATAGATGTAATTTAGAAACTCCTGCAAAAGAAATTACATTTGTCATGGAAAAAGATTGTTCAGCCCAATCCTTACATGCTAGTGTTTGTACACACAGCCCCTCTATTCCCTTCTGCCTTGTGTATGCACATTTTATTTTATAAAGCATTGATGCTTTTTGCTTCAATCAAAACTGAGTTTCACATTCTCTGAGTTTCACATTCTCTTGACATCTACAACAGCTTGCATTTATATAGCCACCCTCACACAGGATAGCTATCCTATGCGTAAAGAAGTTCATTCTAACTTTTCTTTGGATCCGTTACAAGCTGTATTCAAAGAGCTCTGAGACGCCGTCTGGCGTGGAGGGCGCTATATAAATCAAAGTTGTTGTTGTATTCTTATATTCATGCTCCTTGGTTTTTGGACTCAGCAAGTGGAAGCAGCCTAACAATCTCCACCTGATCGAATCCTTTCATAATCTTAAAACAGTCTGTCATATTCCCTCCAATTGTCTCATCTTCAGTGAGAAGAAAATCCATCCTGTCCAGCAACTTTAGTTGCTAGCAAATTACTACTAGGGGAGTGGGATTGATTTGGACAGCTCTTTGATTCAATTGATTCAAAGAACTGGCACAGATTCTTCGATGGGCCAAATGGCCTGCTTTTCTGTGCTGTATAATTCTATCATTCAATATTTTGAAGTAACTGTACTCTGAAGCTACAATGGCCTCTTTGTCACCTGGTGACCAGAATTGCAGTCTAACCAGTTTTATATAAATTTATAAAAAATACTCTGGTCCTTGGAGATAAAGCCATTTCATTTGTTTATTTCCTTTAAAGGAATCAAGAGGATTAAACACAAAGCACAGAATTCCTAGATGCTATCAAGAAATCTTAGTCATCATAATTTTGCTCCAAATTTTTGTTTCCTAACTTCAAAATAGGCTTGATCTCACTCTAGGTTTTGCATTGTGGGGTAATTGGTTCTCTTTCTCTGCTCTTTCTACAGCCATTCTTGGAAGGCCTTTCGATTCTTAGATCCATAAGGATAGCATTTTGGTGCCTCACCATTAAGAGAGTTCTAAGACAAATCATCTGTTTTACAATACTATTCACACACTTCGACCTTCTGTGAATTGAAGCAATTAAGTGTTTTTATTTCAGTACAAGGAGAGTAACTGTAAATGTGTCCCCCAATTTTTTTTAGTAAGTGATAAAAAGTATAATTTGCAACTGAATCAAAATTGATGGTAGGGAAACCAATCATGAATTAAATACTTAATCTGGTCATCTAGTGAAGGGTAATAGACTTGTCACATGACCTTACACCAGTAGTTTCCAAACTGGGGTGAGCCCTCCCCCCCCTGGCTGGGGGGGGTGCAGAGCTTTAGCGTCTCAAGTCCCCAAGTGCGTGTGGAGCCGAGGACCTGAATGGAGCCAAGACGGAGCTGAGGACCTGTGGTGCCAAGGCAGAACCCAGGACCCGAGCTTTAGCGTCTCGAGTCCCCAAGTGCGTGTGGAGCCAAGGACCGGAGTGGAGCCGAGGCGGAGCCAAGGACTCGAGGATGTGGAGCCGAAGTGGAGCTGAGTTTGAAGGAGGTGGGGGGCAACGAAAACGTTGCTGAGTTAGGGGGGGCGCCGCTATTCAAAGTTTGGAAACAACTGCCTTGCACTGTGTACTGCAATGCCCTTTATACTTGTCAATATTACAGAATATCAAGTACTATCATTTGAAACAAACACATGTTTGTGATACTTGAAAGCTGTCTGGCTGGTTTGCTTTTTGAAAGATCCCCATGCAGCAGCAGCCTCCTGAAAAATATTAATCTAATAATCCTTGCGTTTGACATAGCATCTTATCATTGAGACCTCTCAAAGCACTTCACAGAATATATTGTAAAGTGCGATTTTTGGTGAAAATGGTCCACATACCATTGTCAGTTTAAGCATTACAGACCTCCTTTGACTGATCATTATGAGAAGTGATATCTTAAGCACTTATTCTAGAAAGGTAATGGAGAATATTGTGGGAATGCTTGTCAGCAAAATTATATCCATTCTTCTGGCAACTCAGTGTGTGACCTATTGGAAATACATTTGCTCTGAAATAAAAAAAATTCTGCTATGAATCTCAACGTTCCTGCACATAAAAATGCATTGCACATGTTTCAAGACTATCTCAGCTTCTAGACTCTTTGTGTGTCACTTCTGGCATTTCGCCAGGCGATGTAGCCTGCTTTTGAGTTAATTATTTGCTTGGTTGCCAAGCAACTGTCAGCCATCTCCTAGAGACAGAGGCAACGGGTGCCTGGGGCAGCAGAAATGCAGCTGAGAAGGCTGTGAGAGGGAGCAGATGGAGCTGTAGCTCAAACTGGCGGATTAAAAATTGGTTACGATACAAAGGATCCCCACATGATGTGGGGGATCACGTTCCTGCAAATAAATGTATTGGCAGCTATGGCCTATGTTTTGTCACTTGTAGCTTTTTGAGGCGGGGAGGTGGGGGGAGGGCGCAGTCGGGTGTCTTGACACATGCGGTAAAACCTTCATTGTGTTTAAGAGTATCCAAACCCAAGTGACAATTCCATGAGTCCCATCTATATGTGGAAGTTCCTGAGATAGATTGTTGGAATAGAATGCACACACTTTTCCTGGATGGACACATCGTGTTCACCTAATTCTGGATAGAATTAGGTGAACACGATGCACCCTGCACCTAATTCTGGATAGAATTAGGTGCAGGGTGACAAGAGCCAAGGCTTGGTGAACTTAGAGTGTACTTTGTGGTAACTGTTGGGATAACTCTCGCCAGATAAAACCACATAGCTTGCCGTTGATATCATTGTCTAGCAAGCTTTCTCGCTGCTTGTCCAGCTAGGACCCTCAGGACTTTAGCTTGCAGAGGTAAAAGGAGCTAAGCGGGACGATTCCCAAGCTACAGTAACTTGTCTGCCCTTCCAGGTCCTGGGTGAGCCAGGACCTGAATTTTCATCATCAGTGCCCTGGAATATTGTGCTCAGAAAATAATCATCCTTACATTTGATCTAGCGCTTTCCACATTAGAAGGATTTCTCAAAGTGCTTTGAAGGATGTAAGTGGTCTGGAGGGCGCTAAATAAATCCAAGTTGTTATTGTTGTGATGTGTATCTTCTGGGCTTATGAGTAAAGTGGATTTAAGGCCAGTAAATGGTGGTCATGAAACAAAACAGAAGTTGCTGGGGAAACTCAGCAGGTCAGGTAGCATCCATGGAAAAGGAGTCAACGTTTCGGGTCTACAACCCGTCGTCAGAACTGGGGCTTATTTGGAGGGAGAGGTTTCTTAAGGACGTTAAAGGGGGAGAGGCAGGACATGGAAGACAAAGGAGAGAAAGAAAACAAAGGAAAAAAGAGTGTGTTAACTGATGGGTTGAATATGTGTTAACGACTTCAGGGGGAGAAACAGAAGGGGGTGGGTTTAAACGAAACTGGGGAGAAGAGGTGTTTAGTGGTTGCAGAACAAAACAAAACACCAGAGAGGCAAGGGGTGTCTGGAGTTATGATTGTGATGGGGGGAAAAAAAAGGGAGGGGGGTGAGGTAGGGGGGAGTGGGGGAAAGCTCCTATGGCTTGAAATGGCTGAAATCGATGTTGAGTCCAGACGGCTGTAGTGTCCCCAGTAGGTAGATGAGCTGCTGTTCCTCAAGCTTTCGCTGTGGGTTACTGGAACAGCGCAGGAGACCATGGATCGAAATATCAGCCTCTGAATGTGAGCGCAAGTTGAAATGGAGGGAAACTGGAAGATCAGGGTTGACCTTCAGACGTCGGAAGAAGAGCTCGGCATCATGCCAGGATCGGAATTCATTGAGATGTGGGTGTAAGGGAATGAATTTGAGACCCTTACTGAGAATGGATCATTCCGGATCGGAAAGTGAGAGGTCAGACGGAATGGTGAAGATACGGCAGAGGGTGGGGAGATGTAGGGTCAGATGAAGGCAGAGAAACAGGGTGCAGAAGGTGGGTTGTCATCGCTGGAGTTTGCCGTCAGAAAGGAAGAGGAACAGTTTTTTGTTGAAGCGGTGAATGAGGCGATGGACGAAGTAGAGTTGAGGACGAGGGCAGTCTTGAGATAAACTGGATCAGTGTTGCTGAAGGGAGAGGTCGAGTATATGCATATGACGTTGCATACTGGAGAGAGTGGATCTGATGAGGCAACGAGAGCAGTGATCGGAGGAGCGTTGAGTTTCGCAGAGATATCTGTGATCCTGGGTGGATTGAAAGCTGGAGGGGTGGAATTTAAGGCGGAAGCCATGTGGGATCAGTTGCAGTCTGAGGCAGTTGCTGAGGAAAAGGATGTGGCTGTGGAAACGGGTTTTGGTGAACACAATCAAACACAAGTAGGGAGGCAGTTAGTGGGAGTTAATGATGTCATGTCTACTAAGCATCTGATAAGTTTGGAAGTTATAATAATCATTGCATTTGATATAGCACCTTATCACGTCTTTGAGACGTTCAAAGCACTTTAGAGAATAAAGTACTGTACAGGTAACCCAATTTACGAAGCTTCTATTTACATTGTTTCGATTCAACGAACATAATTTTTTAACATCTTTTTCGTTTTAACGACCAAAAAATTTGACGCATCTTTTTTGCGCATGCGCAGCACATAGTGTACTTTGCGGTAAAATTGCAGTTGTATAGTGTATCCAAGCGTTTGAACTGGCCAATAGGATGTCGCTAGGTCATTGTTGAAAAACCAGCTGATTTTGAAGCGGTACCACGCCAAGTAAGTATTACGGTATTATTACAGTAATTTAACCAGTTTTAAAGTATAATACTGTACAGTTACCCCAAGTACCCCGTCTTGCCTATGTGTGTTAATTTGTGTGTTATTTAGTGGGTTTATGGTCCGAAAATTTTAGGAAAAGAACGCATTTCGGGTTGTATAATGGGACTGCACGGGAAACCTCGTTTCAATTTACGTTTCGATTTTCATGACATTTTTCAGGAACTGTCATAAATCGTGGGATACCTGTACTGTAGAGTGAATTGACTGTATATTTTGTGGACGAAAGTTAAATCGATAGTCCTGTTTCTAAAAGAGCTCATAACACTATAGATACCAATTAATGGAATATGCAAATAAATGGAATATGCAACTAATATACAAAATGCAAACAGAGCCACTTCAAGTCACTGTGCTATTCAGGTTATGCATTGATTAACCAAGAGGTAAAAGATCTATATCTAATGAACATCTCAGCTGCTAATATAGCACTGAGTTCAACAATCACCTGCACTTATATAGTGCTTTCCACACAGGGTAACATCTCAGAGCGCTTAACAATGGGGGAGCCTGACTCCGAGCCGGTGGGTGGTGGTTGACTGTAAGCAGTCAAATAGGATGGCAGACAAATTAAGGGAGAGTGTCCCAGAGTTTCAGAACATAGTGGCTGAATGCGACCAACGGCCTACAATGGTGGAGTGGAGGGCACGAGGAACAAGCAGGAGGCTGGTGCCAGTCACGCAGAGGAGGCACCGGGTGTTGGAACAAATTGGGGGTTAAATTCAATCAAAATGTGTTGACTTGTTTGACTTAACATCCAGTGAATGGCAGGCCTTTGCATTTACCCACAAGTTAGTGCATCACCAGCAAATGATTAATTCTGTTCTGCTCGAGCATTGGAAAACTCGGCATGCTAGTTTTCCTAAAGACTAAAAGTTTTCATGAGACACGTCCAGCTTTCCATACAGTTCTCAGGGGTGTAATTAGGCTTCAAAAGAAGTAATTAATCTTACCATTCTAATATATGTGTGAGAAATATTTTCCAATATCCTGCTCAGTCTCACTTAGAGTCCTAGGAACAGTGGGATGCCTCCTTGTTTATTGTTTATTAGTACTCCAAATTTATTAATTAGATTACAACAGATTATTAAAATTGCATTTCCCTGCATTTTAGCCATAGCTCTTAATAGTCTTCTTGCCTTCCGTGTTTCTTTATTAACATCCCAATTGACTGTACCTTGATGGCGATTTGAGGTAGTGGATTTCCAATTTTCATACTTCTCCATTGGAAACATAATTCTGATCTGGCTTCAAGCTCAAGGAGGGATTCTTCTTCTACTTAGCTCTCAGGGCAATTTCCTTCCGCTTCCTTTTGACAGCCTTCGTTTGTTGCTGTAATTCTACTTTGTCGGCCTTCCCAATTTCTCCCTCCACAGGTTGCAGTTAATCTAGAATTCTACGGCCCGTGTCCTCCACTGCTCCAAGCTTCGT
Source organism: Hydrolagus colliei (assembly GCA_035084275.1). Lineage (NCBI taxonomy): Eukaryota > Metazoa > Chordata > Chondrichthyes > Chimaeriformes > Chimaeridae > Hydrolagus > Hydrolagus colliei. The sequence continues at coordinate 1,804,720 of CM068776.1, read as the reverse complement.
TAGCCCATCTCTCCCATCCTCGCCCGACTTCATTGGCTCCTCATTATCCAGAGGATCCAATTCAAGAGCCTGGTCCTCACATTCAAAGCCCTTCATGGTTTCGCCCCACCCTACATCCGCAACCTCCTAACCCCTTACCAACCCGCCCATCCCCTCCACTCAGCAGACTCCTGCTTGTCCTCCGACCCACCCACCCACCATTGAAAGGCGATCCTTCAGCCGCCCTGCCCCCAACCTCTGGAACTCCATTCACCTTGCACCCTCCCTCCCCTCCTTTGTCCTACCTCAAGACCCTTCTTTTCGATGGTCCCATTGGCCACTCCAAATCTCTCCCTTTCCCCCCACCTTCACCGTCCCCAGCTCGGGTCTGAAACAATGACTAGCCAGCTCCTTGTAACATCCTCCTGACGTGAAAGGTGCTATACACTTGTATAGCACCTTTTGTTGTTGTTGTTTTTCCTGACCTTGGTCGATGATTTGAGTGCTCCAAAATGTCCCCAGGTTGGACAGTAGAAAACATTGTTCTGACATTTGTTTTTGTATCCATTTAATTTATACATCGCTCATGAAATGATCTCTTCAACAACAGTAACTTGCACATATTCTGTGCTTAACTGGTTCCAGTCCTACCTATCACATCGTCTCCACTTTGTGTCTGCCAACAGTTTTTCTTCCAGCCCCCGTACCGTCTTGTGCAGCGTTCCTCATGGCTCTGACCTTGGTCCTCTCCTCTTCACCCTCTAGAGTGACATCATCCAAAGCCATGGTGTAAATTTCCAAATGTATGCGGATGGCACGCAACTGTACCTCTCCGACGTGAAAGGCGCTCTATAAATATAATTTTGTTGTTATAGTTGTTCCACCACGTCCTGCCTATCTAACGTCAAGTCCTGGTGGACACTTTCTCCAGTTGAACGTCCGCAAGACTGAGGCCCTCCTGATTGGTTTGCATCACCGATGTTTTGATGTAATTTTGTTTTTATATAGCACCCCCAAGCCACATAGCATCCTAGAGCACTTAACAGTGATGGAGCCTGACTCAGATCCGGGGAGAAGGGGGAAGGGTGCTGAAGAACAACTGTTTAGTTTTTCTTAAAAGCTTAACTCACAAACAGTAGAAATTTATTTAGTTTCTCCTATATTCTGCAAGGCCATTGATGGCCCTTCACATCATGGCCACAGAAAGTGTATTAGCATTGTGAATAGTAAATTGGTGTTGAGGTACAGATCACCCATTATCTAATAGACTAGCGGAACTGAATGCCTATTCCTGTTTCTATGTTTAGTATTCCATCTGTAGCATGACAAGTCCAATTGTAATTTAGCTGTGTCTACTATTTACATTTTTACCTTCAGAAAGACAGTAATTATTCTACTACAACTTGGAAGGTTTATTGTATTCAGAGCACTGCTTTTCAATATCATAGAATCATAGAATTTTACGGCACAAAAGGAGGCCATTCGGCCCATCTAGTCTGTGCCGGCTCTTTGAAAAGAGCGATTCAATCTCACTGCCCTGCCCGCTCCCCATAGCCTAATAGACCCATTCTCCCTAAATAAAGATCTAATTCCCTTTTAAAAGTTGTTATCGAATCAGCCTCCACCACCTTTTCAGGCAATGCATTCCAGATTCGAACAACTCGCTGAGTGAAAAAATTTCTCCTCAGCTCCCCTCTACTGCGCCTTGAAACTATTTTAAATCTGTGACCACGAGTCACAGATTCACCCACGAGTGGAAATAGTTTTTCTCTATTTGCCCTGTCGAAACCCCTCATGATCTTATAAACCTCTATGAGGTCTCCCCTCAATCTTCTCTGCTCCAGAGAGAATAACCCTAGCCTATCTAGCCCCTCTCCTCATAGCTGAAGTCCCTCAATCCTGGCACCATCCTAGTAAATCTTTGTTGTACCCTTTCCAATGCCTTCACATACTTTCTGTAGTGTGGTGACCAGAATTGAACACAGTATTCCAGCTGAGGCCTCACCAAAGTCCTATAGAGGTTAGTCAGCACTTCCTGACTTTTGTACTCTATACCCCTATTTATAAAGCCTAGTATCCCATATGCCTTCTTAACAGCCTTGTCTACCTGTCCTGCCACCTTCAACGAGTCACTAACACAAATCCCCAGGTCTCTGTTCCTTTACACCATTTAAAATTGTACTATCTAGCCTATATTGCCTCCCTTCATTTCTTCTCCCAAAATGCATCACCTCACACTTCTCTGCATTAAACTTCATCTGCCATGTGTCTGCCCACTTTACCAATTTGTCTATATCCTCTTGCAGATGGCTACTATCCTCCTCACTGTTTACTATTCTCCCTAACTTAGTGTCATCTGCAAACTTGGAAACTGTACTCCGTACACCCAAGTCCAGATCATTGATGTAGATTACAAACAGCAATGGTCCCAAAACCGATCCCTGTGGCACACCACTGCTCACTTCCCTCCAATCTGAAAAACAGCCGCTCACTACAACTCTCTGCTTTCTGTCTCGCAGCCAGTTGTGGATCCACGCTGCCACTGTCCCTTTTACGCCATGGGCCTTTAATTTCCTAATAAGCCTCTCATGTGGCACTTTGTCAAATGCCTTTTGAAAGTCCATGTAAACTACATCAACTGCGCTGCCCTCGTCCACCCATTCTGTTACCTCATCGAAAAATTCTATCAGATTTGTAAGGCAAGATTTGCCTTTAACAAATCCATGTTGACTGTCCTTTATTAGCCTATATCTTTCTAAGTGAAGATCTACCTTGTCCCTGATTATGGACTCTAGAAGTTTGCCCACTACCGACGTTAGACTGACTGGTCTGTAGTTACCAGGCTTGTCCTTCTGCCCCTTTTTATACAAGGGAGTAACATTAGCTATCCTCCAGTCCTCTGGCACGACCCCTGTGTCCAAGGAAGATTGAAAGATCGTGGCCAGAGTCCCTGCTATTTGCTCCCGTGCCTCACTTAGTAACCTAGGGTGCATCCCATCCGGACCAGGTGACTTATCCACCTTGAGCGACCTCAACCTTTTTAGCACTTCCTCTCTGGTTATAATTATTCTATCCATTTCTCCTACCCTCTCCTCTAATACCATGGCATTGGCTGTATCATTTTATTTTGTGAAGACAGAGGCGAAGTACTCATTCAGTACATCAGCCATGCCCTCTGCCTCCACAATGAGATTTCCTCCTAGGTCCCTAATTGGCCCCACCCTCTCCTTGACCAACCTTTTACTCTTAATATGTTGGTAAAAAACCTTAGGGTTCCCCTTAATCTTACTCGCTAATTGTTTTTCATGCAGTCTCTTTGCCCCTCTAACTTCCTTTTTTAGTTCTATCCTACACTTCCTATATTCTGCTTTGTTCCCTTCTGAATTTTGAGCCTGACACTTATCATAAGCCTCTTTTTTTTGTTTTATTTTGGCCCCGATTTCCTTAGTCATCCAGGGAGGTTTGGATGCCTTACATTTCACCTTTGTGGGGATGCTTTTGACCTGTGCCTGAACTATCTCCTCTTTGAACGCTGCCCACTGCTCGTTAGTTGTCTTACCTGCCAATTTTTCTTTCCAATCCACCTTGGCTAGGTCCCACCTCAACTCATTGAAATTAGCCCTTTTCCAGTTGAGTGTCCTCACCTGTGATCGTTCCTTATCCCTTTCCATAATTATTCTGAATCTAACGATATTGTGGTCACTATTCCCTAGATGCTCACCTACAGAAACCTGTTGAACTTGCCCTACCTCATTTCCCAAAACTAGATCCAGCAATGCTTCTTTCCTCGTTGGACTGGAAACATACTGATCAAGAAAGTTGTCCTGCACACACTTCAGGAATTCTTCTCCCTCCTTGCCCTTTACTCTACTATTCTGCCAGTCTATGTTGGGATAGTTGAAGTCACCCATTATCACTACTCTATTAGTTCTGCATTTCTCTGTGATACGCTTGCAGATCTGCTTGTCTATCTCCTCCCCACTATTTGGTGGTCTATAGTATACCCCTAACAGTGTAACTGCACCTTTTTTATTCCTCATTTCTAACCAGATAGATTCGGTTTTTAGTCCTTCTTCCACCTCGTTCCTTTCTAAGGCAGTCACTGAGACCTTAACTAAAATTGCCACCCCGCCCCCTTTTCTCCCTTCTCTATCCCTCCTGAATACATTATAACCGGAATGTTCAACTCCCATTATAGACCATACCGAGTCTATTTGCTTTCTATTGTTGCCTCATGCTGTTTAGGTATTGTGAGGAATGATTCAATTATTGTTTCCTACCATGTTCTATCTAATTCATAAGTTACATGTGCACCTATATTTTAATCTCCATTGTTACTTTGACCAATCACTGGGGCCAGGGAGTCATCTCACTTAACTCCTGTTAATCCTCCTCTAACGGTCATAGCTGGATGAGCAGGAGGAAAGCTTGCCGGACAATCATACTAATAGTAAACTATGCTTTAGCTTGTTAGACTCTAGCAGTTATCCCAACATACACTGGGGTCTCCAAGCCATGGCTGTTGCCAACCTGGACCTAATAGTTCCATAATTGGGTAAACAGGATGGATTCATCGAGTGAGAGAGTGTGGGTTCCATTCCAACAATCTACCTGGAATTTCCATATGTAGGTTGGATGCTTGAAAATCTTAGTTTGCTTTGAATTCTCTTAAGCACGATGATGTACTACTACTCCTCAGTTAACGTTGGGGATGTGTTCTTGAAAAATGCGATTTTAACTGAAACAACTGATAATGAAACCCAAATTACCATAGTCGCAATGATATAAATAGGGGTTATGTTCCCGCAGTACATTTCTTGTCTAAATATTCTTACACAAATATTAAATAAAAAGTTTAAATAAAGAGCAAAAACAACACTACTACTATTGAAAATTGAAATAAATGTTTAATAAGTACTAATATATCAATTAAATAATTCAACAACAAGAAAACTTATTGGAGATGGTTGATGCAGTTAGTGGGCAACGGTGAGTGGCAGGGGGCGGAGTCATTCAGATGAAGGGGCGGATGGCCGTTTTTAAAAATATGTCCAATGTTTGTTGAACTGTTTTTTTGCATTGTATTATTATTCTTGCTTGTAGCAATAGAAGCCACTCATTATTATCCTGTTGGCTGCATTGCGTCCCCACACAGTTGATCGCTACCACGTGGTTTGCGCACATTTTTTAAAAACTTTACAATGTGATTATTTTATAAACGACATATAATCGAAATAACTGATAGCAGGACGATGGATACCGAGGAGTGTCAGTACTCAATTGGCGGATCGCTTTTCTGGATTTCGGTATTCCAGTTCCAGTATTTCGGAATGTGCCAGGCACTCTCGGGAAGGCATCTAACCTATTTTTAATTAGACTTTGGTTCAGCAGATATTTATCACCATTATTGAGACATAAGACTTGGTGATGAGTGTTAGTTGGTTTAGGGACATCACAGCTGTGCCCAATCCTATTTCACTCAAGAAACTCTCAGGTGTGCTTTCCTGCAGGTGTTTCTGCCTTATGATTGTGATTAAGAACCCTGGTTAATAATAAGATAGTGCATTTGATATAGCGCTTTCCACATCTTTTTGTTTAAACGTCTCAAAACGCTTCACAAAATTTAATGTAAAGTGAATTGACTACCGTAAATACCCGCGTATAAGGCGCACTTTTTTTCATGTCGGAAGATCTCGAAAGTTGGGGGTGCGCCTGCCTGCCTCTCCTTCCCTGCCTGCCTGCCTCCCTCTCTCCCTCCCTACCTACCTGTCTCTCCTGCCTCCCTCTCTTCTGCCGGCAATATCATCGAAAATGCATCCTTTTTTTTCACCAAGAAAAGGTCAAAAGTGGGGAATGTGCCTTATACGTGAGTGTGCCTTATACGCGGGTATTTACGGTATATATGTGGGTGAAACACGGCAGCCAATTGCACACAGCAGTGTCCCCAAAACACGATTGAAATGACCAATTTATTAATGTCTTTTGAGGGACTATTATTAGGTGTGTGGAGTAAGGAAACTTGCCCAAATTTTCGCCCTTCCTGGAATTGAACCCTGGTCTCTCGGTTGTAAGGCAAGTGCTCTAACCATTGAGCTGCAGGACTGGTTGGGACGTCCTCTCAACGTGTAAGGCACTATAAATGTAATTTTGTTTTTGTTGTTGATTGATTTTCTTTTTCTTTAAATCAGCTAATTTAATTCTGACCATCTAGCTGTCTTGGTTCTGACTATGTCCCTTTTAATGCATCCCTATTCAAAACATGAGAACAAAATAAATACTAGACAAAAGAAAGACCACAGTCCATCTAGTTCACCTTCTACCTTGTGGAGCTCCTGTGCCTTAGTGGTTAGAGCACTTGTCTTGCAAGCTGGGGAATCCTGTGTTTGAATCCAGGCAAGTCAGGGCGAAACCTTGGGCAAGTTTCCTTGCTCCATGCGCCTTATAATAATCCGTCCAAAAAAACCCCAATATTAAAATTGGTCATTTCAATCCACGACTGTTTGTGGGACACTGCTGTGCGCAATTGGCTCCCGTGATTCGCCCACAAATATACAGTCAATTCACTTTACAATATATTCTGTGAAGCGCTTTGGGACATCGATAAGATGTGAAAAGCACTATATCAAATGCAAGGATTATTATTATTACCTTCCTGGTGGTCGCATGTACATGTGTCTGGAACAATGACCTATGTACAGTAAAAGCCCGTTTATCCGGCACGTGGTTTAACCGGCATTGGCCAGGTCCTGAGCGTGCCGGATATTCGAGCAGCCAGCTGCCGAAAACCCAACACAAAAAAATATATTTTTTTAAAATTAAAAATATTTTTTTGAAACATACCATATTAACAATAGACTAAATAATAACAGAATATTGTATGGATACTTACTAATAAAGCAATAAATATCGATTACAGTTTATTTTTCTTTCTCCCTCCTTCCCTCTCTCTTTCAAATACCACATGAGTCTGGCATCTCAACGGCTCCAAACCCAACCCTCCTCCACTGCGCCCACATTCAGAGGCTGATCTTTCGATCCATGGTCTCCTGCGCTGTTCCAGTGACCCACAGCGAAAGCTTGAGGAATAGCACCTCATCTAACTACTGGGGGCATTACAGCCATCTGGGTCAACATTGATTTCAGCCATTTCAGGCCTTCCCCTTCTTTCCCCCTGCCCTCCCTCCCCCATCACAACCATAACTCCAGACAACCCTTGCCTCTCTGGTATTTTGTTTGTTCTATCACCACTAAACATCTCTTCTCCCCAGTTTTCGTTTAAACCCACCCCCTTCTATTTCTCCCCCTGAAGTCATTATCACATATTCAACCCATCAGTTAACACTTTTTTTTTTCCTTTTCCTTTGTCTCCTTTGTCTTCCATGTCCTGCCTCTCCCCCTTTAACGTCCTTAAGAAACCTCTCCCTCCAAACGAGCCCCAGTTCTGACAATGGTTTGTAGACCCGCAACGTTGACTTTTTTCCTTTCTCCATGGATGTTGCCTGACCTGCTGAGTTTCCCCAGCAACTTTTGTTTTTGTTCCCCCTCTGCTCCTCTCATTTTCCATTTAAATTAATCAACTTCAGCTATGAGGAGAGGCTAGATAGGCTAGGGTTATTCTCTCTGGAGCAGAGAAGATTGAGGGGAGACCTAATAGAGGTTTATAAGATCATGAGGGGTTTCGACAGGGCAAATAGAGAAAAACTATTTCCACTCGTGGGTGAATCTGTGACTCGTGGTCACAGATTTAAAATAGTTTCAAGGCGAAGTAGAGGGGAGCTGAGGAGAAATTTTTTCACTCAGAGAGTTGTTCGAATCTGGAATGCATTGCCTGAAAAGGTGGTGGAGGCTGATTCGATAACAACTTTTAAAAGGGAATTAGATCTTTATTTAGGGAGAACGGGTCTATTAGGCTATGGGGAGCGGGCAGGGCAGTGGGATTGAATCGCTCTTTTCAAAGAGCCGGCACAGACTAGATGGGCCGAATGGCCTCCTTTTGTGCCGTAAAATTCTATGATTCTATGATTCTAACTCACCCCCTCTCTCTCTTTCTCTCTCCCCTCGTCTCCCCCACCTCTCTCTCCCCCTCCCACTCTCTCTTTCTCACCCCCCCCAACTCCTCTTTCTTTCTCCTTCCCCCCGTCCCCTTTCCCTCTCTTTCTCCCCTCCCCCACCCTCTCTCCCTGCATCTCTCTCAAACCCGAAAGTGCACTACTGTCAGTTTTCAGAGGGAAAAAAATGGCAGCACCACCTTCAGGCACTAGTAGCAGAGATTGTGCCAAATAAGATCCGGTTCATCGAATGAAGACCTTTTTTTTGAGGTGCCGGTTATATGGAAGTTACAGTTAATTGGGTCATGGATAAAACAGGCTTTACTATACTAGTACAGTATACTGTACTATATCCCAATGTAGTAAACAGGCTTTTACTGTACTGTATCCCAATGTAGGAAATTATTGTACAAAGCGACATATTTTAAAATTTCCATCACTAAAATTGATCTGTTTTATGCACAATTTTTTAAAAAAAAATCATGTCTCTGTTACTTATTTTGTTTGGCATAACCTCTTCTGAAACTGAATATTGTAAATAGGTACATTGAAGTTTATTTTTTCAAAGAATCCAAAATATTTTGTTTGTAAAACATATTTACACTTACTGTGTTTCATCATTTTCTTAACTTTTTTTTACCTTTTTGACTGGAACTGGAATAGTTGTAGGTATAGTGATTTTGCAATGGAGTGGTGGAGTCAGATAACAAGCCATGGTGAAAGGAAGGTGGGGAGGCTTCCATGTAATAGAAGTATAGGAACAGAATAGATATTCTGTGAAAATTGTTACGTGCCTTTTGGGTGTGTTCCTGACATGAAAGGCATAAATGTAAACATTGTATTGTATCCTAATGTACCCTTCTCCTTTCTCTATCAGGAGGATCTAAAGTGAAACTCTGAATGGTGTGTTGGAAATAGAGTAAAAGGTACGTGTAATGATAGATATTATCTGATAACTATAACTCAGACTTTTAGAGTACTCCCCTCATTACGATGGTTAGAGCACTTGCCTAACCATCAAGAGCAAGAGACCTGGGTTTGATTCCTAGCCAGGATGAAACATTAGGCAAGTTTCCTTACTCCACAAACCTCTGTTTACCTAGCAGTAACTAGGAACCCGGTTGTTAGTTGATTGGTTGATTGCTTTTCCAGTGGTAATACATCTTTAAAATAAATTGGCTACTTCGATCCATGACTAGAACACTGATTTGCGCAATTGGCTGCGGCATTTCGCCCACAAAACATAGTCGTTTCACTTTACAGTTTATAATGTGACTCATTTTGAGATGTATCAAAGCTGTGATAAAGCGCTATATCAAATGCAAGGGTGATTATTATGATGATTATTGTTATCTCTGATGAGTAGATTTTTTAGCCAGTAGCCAGTTTAACAAGTAGGTTAAAGCTTGAGCTGAAACATCTCGGTGAACAAATGTACACATTTAAGAGTGGTGTCAAACAATTCCTGCTTACTTGATGCAGAACCAGAATATTTCAGGCACAACTTTCTGCACTTAAAGCAATGACTGACTTCTGGGTCAATGGGTCTGCTCTGCACAGATAAGGTCCTTCCAAAACAACAGCAACAAATTACATTTATGTAGCCCAAACTGCTGGACAGTCAGTGATCTGCACTCAAGCTAGTGGTTGGCATCAAGAAATGAAATGCGTATGAGCTGCTAGGTTACATTCTAAACTTCTCATGTGAAGGGCGGTACCTCCAACAATGCAGCACACCCCCAATACTACATTGGAGCAGCTTTATACCAACTGTTGTAAGTCCCGCATTGGTCCTTTTCTACCTGTAGAACCTGCACCATGTCAAGATAATGCAACTGTGAATCAGTAGTGGTCTGAAAACGTCTGTCACACAGGACAGAGTCCCAGAGCGACTGTGTCGTGTTGCTTGACACCGAGCTGGGGAATGTGGGGGTGACCGTAATCCCAAGAGGAAGATCTTCAGGTGCGATCTGAAGATGGGGAAGGAGGGACAATGAGGAGAGGTTCATAGAATTTTAGAATCATAGAATTTTACAGCACAAAAGGAGGCCTTTCGGCCCATCTACTCTGTGCTGGCTGAGGGATAGAGTGACAAAGTTTCGGGGCGAAGAAGCTGAAAGCAAGGCTGAAAAGATGGGTCTCAAAGCTATTAAAAATCGTCAAATTTACAGTTAAATAATGGTGCTTTTGAAGTTAACCCATTAAGGTTCTTATGGGTTTAATGTGGAAAATTTTACGCGGTTATCTCTACCTCAGTTCCAACTTTCTTGTTTGTAAAGTGAAGAATGCTGAGATTGCTAATCAGTTGATTTATTGGGTTAAAAGGATTATGGTTACTTTTTCCAAAAAATATAATTGTGACAAGTTTCACTTTGCAAAGAATGTCACAGCACTAGAGTATTTTCACAGGCTCTTGTTTGTGAATGATTGCAGAATTAGGGTTTTCAAACTCGTTGTGAAGTATGTGCTGCTGCGTTGCGCTCAAACGTTTCTACTGTTTGAATTCAAATAAAAATGTGGCTAATAGATGAATTGTTCAATTATTTGATACACATCAACAATAACAACAAAATTACACCTGAATAGTGCCTTTCACATTGGGAGGACGTCCCAAGGTGCTGTACAGTCACTGCTTCAGACCCGAACTGAGGAAGGGGGAGATTATGAGTTGCCGATGGGTCTATCAAAGAGGAGAGTCTTGAGGCAAGACTTGAAGGAGGCCAGAGAGGGGCGAGGCGGAGGACCTGTGGGATGGAGTTCCAAAGGTTGGGGGCTTGCCCACAAATGGTGGGTTGGATGGGTCGGGGAACATGGAGCCTGCTGAGTGGAGGGGGTGGGCAGGTTGGTAAGGGGATAGGAGGTCACGGATGTAGGGTGGGGCGAGGTTGTGGAGGGCTTCAAATGTGAGGACCAGGCTCTTGAATTGGATCCTCTGGATGATGGGGAGCCGATGGGGTCACGGAGTTTGGAATGGTAGCGGACCAGAGAGGGGCGAGGCGGAGGACCTGTGGGATGGAGTTCCAAAGGTTGGGGGCTTGCCCACAAATGGTGGGTTGGATGGGTCGGGGAACATGGAGCCTGCTGAGTGGAGGGGGTGGGCAGGTTGGTAAGGGGATAGGAGGTCACGGATGTAGGGTGGGGCGAGGTTGTGGAGGGCTTCAAATGTGAGGACCAGGCTCTTGAATTGGATCCTCTGGATGATGGGGAGCCGATGGGGTCACGGAGTTTGGAATGGTAGCGGACACTGGCTGCAGAGTTCTATGCAACTGAATAGTAACAACAACTTCGATTTATATAGCGCCCTCCACACCGGACGGCGTCTCAGAGCGCTTCACAGTAGCGGATCCCGGGACCGAGCCAGGGGCAGGTAGCTGAAAACCATGAAAGGCTGGGTTGTCAGAACAGCGAATAATATTCAATGATCCTTGCATTTCATAAAGTGCCCTCAAAGCACTTCACACAACTGTAAATCGGAATTTTGTAGGCAAACCCGATAGGCAATTTGTAGACAATGATAATTGTTGCATTTGTTATTGTGCTTTATCATGTCGACAAGACTTCTCAAAGCGTTTCAAAGAATGCACTTATGTGGTTTGACTGTATATTTTGCAGGATAAACATAGTAGTCTACCCTAGATCCCTCAAATCCTAGCCATTACCACCCAATCTCAAATTTGCCCTTCATTGCTAAAGTTTTAGAACGCGTTGTTGCCAACGCACACCTCTCCCTCCACTCCCTTTTCGAACCCTTCTGCCCTGCCCACAGTACAGAGACTGCACTTATGAAAGTCACAAACGAGATCCTCTTTGTGTGACCAAGGCTCCCTCTGCCTCTATGTCCTCCTGGACCTCTGCCGCTTTTGACACAGTCCATCATGCCATCTTCCTACACTGCCTGTACACCCCGAGGTTCTGGAACTCCCTTCCTCACTCACCTTCGCCTCACCCCCTCTTTTCCCATTTTCAAGTCACGGCTAAAGACTTTTCTTTTCAACCGTGCTTTTGGTCACCTTTTTCCCCCTCTCCTGGCTTACCCCCGGAATCCATCCGGCATGGAGGGTGCTATTATAAATCTAAAGTTGTTGTTGTCAGCAATTGATGCCAGCATTGTTACAACAATGCTCATAAACAGCCGTGGAGTGGGTGACAGATCATATTTGGGAGATTGTTGGACAGAACATTGAGAGAGAGAAACTCCCTTTTCTTTTCCAATCGTGCCATGGGAGCCTTAACATGCACTGAACAACAACAACAACAACTATGTTTGCATAGCTGAACAGGTGCGCAAGGCAACCCAACAGTGGACTTAAATAAGCCGCCTTCGACACTGTCGACCATTCCATCCTCCTATACTGCCTCTCCTCCCTCCTCAATCTCCGCGGACCTGCCCTTGCCTGGTTCGCCTCCTACCTCTCTCATTGCCTACACCAACGGTTCTTTTCCAGCCCCCGCACTCACCTGTGGCGTTCCCCAGGGCTCTGTCCTTGGCCTCCTACTTTTCAACATCTATATGCTCCCACTTGGTGACATCATCTGCTTAATCCCATTTGGTGTTAACTTTCACATGTGGATGACACCCAACTCTATCTCTCTACCTCTACCCTCAACTCCAGACTCCAGGACTACTACTGTCCTGACAGACTGTCTGTCAGACATCAAGTCCTGGGTGAGAGCTAACTTTCTACAGTTACCATCAACAAGACTGAGGCCCTACTGATTGGCTTGGGCCAGCGCCTTCTTGCATCAGGCGCTGGCTGCATCAGTATCCATGGTTGCACACTCAACCTCACCAAGCCAGTCAGGAACCTAGGTGTCTTGTTCGACCCTCAACTGTCTTTCCTCCCCTACATCCAAGCAATGACTCACTCTGCCTTTCCCCACCTCCACAACGTTGCCCGACGCTACCATTACCTCACCCCTAAAGCTGCTAAAACCCTCATCCATGCCTTCATTACATCCCGGCTCAATTATGCAAATGGCTTGCTGGTCGGCCTTCCCAATTCCTCCCTCCACAGGCTGCAGATAATCCAGAACTCTCAGCCTGTGTCCTTTACCGTTCCAAACTCCAGCTCCCCCATCCTTGCCAGACTCCGTTCGCTCCCCACCATGCTTATAATAATACAGGTATCCCTCCCCAACCGTGGGGGATACGTTCCTAAAAACCTCCGCGGTTAGTAAAACTAACGCGGTTGGAAAATGCAGGGCCCTTTGGGAAACATGGGGATAGGGGGAGTAAGTTGCTTGTCCTTGAACTAAACACAAAAACATTCCTGTTATTTACCTCAATCCTAATGATGATGATGATGGGGGAGGTGGTTGTTGCGTGCTGTTACATGGAAGAGGGGCCCTGCGGGCACCCTCTTCCTCTGCCTCCTCCAGATCATAAATCACCGACGAGTGCGAGGGGGGGGAATGTGAAGAAGGTGGTGTGGTGGGTGACACGGGAGGGTGGGGGGATGTAGTGAAGGTGGTGTGGGTGACACGGAGGGGGGAATGTGGAGAAGGAGATGTGGTGTATAATAGTAGGGATCCAGCATTGTTACTGTCATTTCAATAATAATGTAACAATTGTTATTCATTTATTACCAGAAATGACCATTTATTACCAGAAATGAACTAGTAAATACTGTACATTTTTATGGCCAGTCCACAATGTTTTAGATATTTATCTGAACCTTTCAGCTTTACTGCTGGAAAAACGGACTTTATCGTAATCAGATTACTGATGGAGGGAAGATTGCTGTTCCAGGTTTAATAGATTTGTTATTCCTGGCTGATTACATACCTGTTTTAAAAAACAATAAAATCAATAGAATTTTTCAGCACAAAAGGAGGCTATTCAGCCCATTAAGTCTATGCCGGCTCTTTGAAAAGAGCTGTTCTAACCTACTCCCCGGTTCTCTCTCTCAACAACAACAACAACAACAACAACTTCGATTTATATAGCGCACTCCACACCGGAGGCATCTCAGAGCGCTTGCCCCATAACCCCGCAAATGCGTCCTCCCCAAATAACCATCCCCCTCTCTTTTAAAAGCTGTTATTGAATCGGCCTCCACCTCCCTTTCAGGCGATGCATTCCAGATTCCAATAACTCGCTGTGTCAAAAAGTTTTTCCTCACCCTCCCCTCTGCTTCTTTTAGAACCTTTTTAAATCAGTGATCTTGAGTCACTGACACACCCACCGATGGAAACAGTTTTTCTCTGTTTACCTATCGAATCCCCTCATGATTTTGAAAACCTTTATTACATCTCCTTGTTACCTTCTCTGCTCCAATGAGAATAAACCTAGCCTTTCCTCATAATTGAAGTCCCTCAATCCTGGTACCATCCTGGTAAATCTCCTCTGCACCCTTTTCAATGCCTTAATACACTTCCTAAAGTGTGGTGCCCAGAACTGAACACAGTACTCTAAGTTGGGGCCTAACAGGTTATACAGGTTAATCATAACTACCTGACTTTTGTACTCTGTGCCCTATTTATAAAGCCTAGTGTCCCATATGCTTTTTTTTAAACCAGCCATCTACCTGTCCTGCCATCTTCAAAGATTTACTTAAATAAACCCCAGGTCTCTTTGTTCCTTCACTATATTGCCTCTCCTCATTCTTCCTCTCAAAATGCATCACCTCGCATTTCTCCACATTAAACTTCACCTGCCATGTGTCTTCCCATTTTACCATTCTGTCTGTGTCTTCTTGCAGTCAGCTACTATCCTCCTCACTATTTGCTACTTTTCCTAACTTTGTATCATCTGCAAACTTGGAAATTGTGCTCCTATACCCAAGTCCAGATCATTTATATATTAAAAAGAACAGTGGTCCAAATACCTATCCCTGGGGGACTCCCATGTACACTTCCCTCCAGTCAGAAAAACAACTGTTCATCACATTTCTGCTTTCTCTCTCCCAGCCAGTTCTGGATCCAAGCTGCTACTTTTTTTTTACAAATCTCTTGTGTGGCACTTTGTCAAATGCCTTTTGAAAGTCATAGAATTATAGAATCTTACAGCACAAAAGGCGGCCATTCGGCCCATCAAGTCTCTGCTGACTCTTTAAAAAGAGCAATTTAATCCCACTCCCCAGCTCTCTCCCGTTAACCATCCTCCCCAAATAAATGTCTACCTTTTAAAAGTTGTTATAGAATCGGCCTTCACCACCTTTTCAGGCAACGCATTCCAGATTCGAACAACTCGCTGAGTGAAAAGATTTCTCCTCACCTTTTTGAAACTATGTTAAATCTGACCACAAGTCACTGATACACCCACCAATGAAAACAGTTTTTCCTTGTCTACTCTGTGGAATCCCCTCATGATCTTAAAAACCTCTATTGGGTCTCCTCGTTACCTTCTCTGTTCCAATGAGAATAAACCTAGCCTCTCTAGCTTTTCCCTCCATAGCTGAAGTCTCTCATTCCTGGTACCATCCTTGTAAATCTCCTCTGCACCCTTTCCAATGCTTCAACATCCTTCCTAAAGTGTGGTGACCAGAATTGAACACAGTACTCTAGCTGAGGCCTAACCAAAGTTTTATAGAGGTTAGTCAGAACTTCATGACTTTTGTACTCTATGCCCCTATTTGTAAAGCCTAGTATCCCATATGCTTTATTAACAGCCTTGTCTGCCTGTCCTGCCACCTTCAAAGAATTACTTAGACAAACCCCCAGGTTCCTTCACAACCCTTAAAATTGTACTACCTAGCCTATATTGCCTCCCCTCATTTCTCCTCCCAAAATGCATCATCTCACATTTCTCTACATTAAATTTAATCTGCCATGTGTCTTCCCATTTTACCATTTGGTCTATGTCTTCTTGCAGATGGCTACTATCCTCCTCATTATTTACTATTTTTCCTAACTTTGTGTCATCCGCAAACTTCGAAATGGTACTCCCTATACCCAGGTCCAGATCATTAATATAAATTAAAAAGAGCAGTGGTCCCAATACCGATCCCTGAGAGATGCCACTGCACACTTCCCTCCAGTCAGAAAAGCACAACTCTCCTCTTTCTGTCTCAGCCAGTTCTGTATCCATGCTGCCACTGTCCCTTTAATACTGTGGGCCTCTAGTTTCTTTATAAGCCTTTTATGTGGTACTTTATCAAATGCCTTTTGAAAGTCCATATAAACTACATCAATTGCACTACCCTCATCCACCCTTTCCGTTACCTCAACAAAAAATTCTATCAGATTTGTCAGGCAAGATTTGGCTTTAGCAAATCCATGCTGGCTGTCCTTTATTAACCTCTATCTTTCTAATTGAAGATCTGTCTTGTCCCTGATTATAGTCTCTAGAAGTTTCCCCAGTACTGATGTTAAACTGACTGGCCTGTAGTTACCAGGTTTGTCCTTCTGCCCCTTTTTGTACAGGGGAGTAACGTTAGCAACCTTCCAGTCATCTGGAATTTTTCAGCACAAAAGGAGGCCATTCGGCCCATTAAGTCTGTGTGGCTCTTTGAAAAGAGCTATTCTAACCTACTCCAATATAGGTTGGTGTGTCCAAGGAAGATTGAACGATTGTGGCCAGAGCCTCTGCTATTTGCTCCCATACTTCCCTTATTAACCTTGGATGTATCCCATCCGGACCGGGCGCCTTATCTACCTTGAGCGCTGTCTACCTTTTTATTACTTCCTCTATATAAACTACATCAACTGCACTACCTTCAACTACCCTTCGTTGCTTCATCAAAAAACGATCAGGTTTGTTAGACAAGATTTGCCTTTAAGAAATCTGTGCTGGCTATCATTTATTAACCCATATTTTTCTAAGTGAAGCTTTATTTTGTCCCTGATTATAGTTTCTAGAAGTTTCCTCATTACTGATGTTAGGCTGACTGGCCTATAGTTTGCAGGTTTGGCCTTCTGCCCCTTTTTGTACAAAAGAGTACAATTATCAACCTTCCAATCATCTGGCACAATTCCTGTGTCCAAGGAAAGATTGTGGCCAAAGCCTCTGCTATTTGCACCCATACTTCCCCTAAGTAACCTAGGATGCATCCTATCTGGATCCTATCTGGACCGAGTGACTTTTCTACCTTGAGCACCATCAACCTTTTTAGTAATTCCTCTCTGTTTATACTTATCCTATCCAATTCTTCTTCCATCTACTATGATACTGTAGCATTGGCTGTATCTTCTGCTTTTGTGAAGACTTGTGCAAAGTATTATTTCAGTACATCAGCCATGCTGATGTACTGAAATACATACGGATTTCCGCCTTGGTCTTAATCTTTTTGCCCCTCTTATTTCCTTTCTCAGTGTTTCAGAATTTTGGGCCTGACATTTGTCATAAGTCTCCTTTTTCTATTTTAGTCCCAATTTGCTTAGTCATCCAGCAAAGTTTCAATCTCCTACTTTTTCCCTTTATGGGAATGCATTTGTTGGAGCTCCTGTGGCTTAGTGGTTAGAGTACTTGTCTTGCAAACTGGGGAGACCAAGCTGGGGAGACCTATGTTCGAATCCAGGCAGGTCAGGGTGAAATCTTGGTCAGGTTTCCTTACTCCACACGCCTAATAATAATCCCTCAAAAAAAACCACAATAATAAAATTGGTCATTTCAATCCACGACTGTTTGTGGGATGCTGCAGTGCGCAATTGGCTGCCGTGATTCGCCCACAAATATACAGTCAATTAACTTTACAGTATATTCTGTAAAGCGCTTTGAGACGTCGATAAGATGTGAAAAGCACTATATCAAATACACGGATTATTATTATTTATTATTATTTGTTCTGTCCACGAACTCTCCTCCTTGAAGACTTCCATTGACCATTGCTTTTTAGCTGGTTTACCTGCCAATCTTTCTTTCCAGTCCTTCTTGGCTAGATCCCTTTTTTAACTCGCTAAAATTAGTCCTCTTCCAGTTGAGTATCTTCACCATTGATTGTTCCTTGTCCCTTTCCATAAGTACTCTGAATCTAATGATGTTGTGATCACTATTGCCCAGATGCTCTCCTACTGAAACCTGCTCCACTTGCCCCATTACATTCCCCAGAACTAGATCCATCACTGCTTCCTTCTTCGTTGGGCTGGAAACATACTGATCAAGAAGGTTGTCGTGTACACGTTTCAGGAATCCTTCCCCCTCCGAACTACATAACCTCCCTTCAAGGACATTGGTCTCAGTCCATCTGCTCCAGATCTGGTCCTAATGATCCAAGAATCTAAAGCCCTCCTTTCAGCACCATTTCTCTAGCCATATATTCATGTGCTTGATCCTGGAAATTCACTTGCACAAGACACTGGGAGTAATCTAGAGATCACCACCTTTGAAGTAGTAAACTGATACTTAGAAATCATAAGCTAAGCCATGCCTCTGCCAACATAACCTTCATTGTGTTTATGTAGCAGTGATAGGAAATTAACTCTTTGTTTTAGATTTTTTTTTCCAAGAATTCAATGTCTCATCAATTTGTAGTTGTTGAAAGTGGGATCCAAACACATGAGAAACCCACGCATGGCTTATTTTGTATTATAGCTTCTGACACTATAGCATTTCCCGACTGTGTCAGGTGTATCAGCCTAGCTTTGAGATCACACTCTTGAGATACGAGTTGGGTTCTCGTTTTCAATTCCCTTTGTGTTTTGCTACCTCCCTACCTCTCAGATCTGTTTACAGACCCCCAACTGCCTCTAGCCTTCTGCATGTCTCTTGTGCTCTCCGTTCCACTATCGTTGGCCACATTTTTAGCCACTAGCCCTGACACCCTGGAATACTCTTGCCCCTTCCTTCCCAATCTTCAGTTGCGCCTGAAGATCTTCCTCATCAACTGTATCTACGGTCAACTCCTCCGGGCTCATAGAAAAAACACAAAAATAGAAGTGCTCAAATTGTCAGCATTAAATTAGACAATTATTTCTTTATTATACAGCAAAAAAAAACACTTATTAACATTATTAATCTGGCTCGGTCCCTGGATCCGTTGTTGTGAAGTGGGTCTGAGACATCGTCCAGCGTGGAGGGCGCTATATAAATCAAAGTTGTTGTTATTTTAGTGTAAAGCAGACATACTGCTAAACAACAACAAATTTACATTATAGAACACCTTTCACTTCAGGATCAAATGATGTTTGATCATTTGTTACTCTAAAGGTTAACTCTGTACTTTTATGCTGTTTTGTAATGAGTCATCATGTTACAGGAAATACTTCCTCAGTTACAGGATCTTGAGTTTCATGAAGTTATCATAATTCCTGATAAAGTGCGAATTTCAGGTTGCTCTATGCGCGGGAATTGATACTCAAAGAACAATCTTTCTATTACATCAATTCTAAGTCCTTCATTTGTTTAAACTACACCCATAAAATTAAGGGTGTCATTATCACCAACAAAAAAAATTACACTTGTAAAGTGCCCTGCATGTTGGAAAGAGGGGATCTGTGCAGTCAGGGAGTTTTTGACCAGAATGGGGAATTAGGGTCAGGAGGGGTGGAGGGCAGTGGGGGTGGGATGGTGGCTGAAGGCATGATCACAGCACTTTCTCTAGCAGGAAGGGAAACTGAAATCCTATGCTGGAGTACCTCTGATGCATACAGACAAAATGTACCCATCAAATTTCATTTTTAGATTTTAAATAATGCTTGGCTTGCGACAATTCCTGTCAACGTCAGTTTGAAAGATAGATTTTATACTGCAAATACAATTTACATTTACACAGCTCCTTTCACACATCAGGAGGAATGTTTCAAAGAGCTTCAAACAACTACCTAGGTGCTTGAGCTGGCGCAAATTCTTTGAAGTTCTACCTCTTCCTTCGATAAGAAAAGTTGATGGAAAATGTTTCTAGAGGCTAGAAACTTTCCACGAGAGTCTTAATCAATGTTAAATCTTTTCTAGTCAACTCAGGTCTTTCAACTTGAACTTTTTTTGTAAATCTTGTTAAAAATGCTGCAAGAATGAATATCTACATTTTCTATGTGAACTGCTGTCACATAAATTCTAATTGTTTCTTGAGACCAGTAACTTCCTTCTCAATAGTAGTTGTGGTCGCTATCAATGGCAGCCTCCTTGAGATATGCTGAAGTAAGTGTGCAATATGTGGTTATTGTGGAAAGGGATACCTAAGCCAGGAAGATCTGATAAGAGATGGAGTACCAAATGGTACAGAACTGATTTTTGTTAAGACATCATTGCTGAAGGAAGGAATTACAGGAGTCCTATAGCTCCCATAGCTCAGAGCATTCACGTCGCAACCGAGAGACCTGGGTTCGACTCTCAGGCAGCGCGAATCGTTGGGCAAGTTGGATTTGTTATAGCACTTTATCAAGTCTTGTAGATGTCTCAAAGTGCTTCATAAAAATACTGTGAAGTAAGTTAACTGATTATTTATGGGCAATACATAGCAGCAAATTCTGCATAGTACATAGGGTCTAACAAACAGTGGTGGATCGTGATCTAATTTTTTTTTGAAGGATTAATATCCCCAGAAAAGCAATCCACCTGAAACAACCTGTTCCAACTTTGTAGATGGGGCAAAGTTAGGAGGCACAGAAAATTGTGTAGATGGGACCTTAGATAGATTAAGTGAGTGGGCATCACTGTGGCAGATGGAATTCAATGTGGAGAAGTGTGAGGTCATGCACAATGGATCCAAAATTAACAGAATATCTTCTAGCTGTGGAAGAACAAAAGGATTTGTGTGTTCATGTACACAAATCACAAAAAACCAGCTCACGTGTAGAAACAGTTACCGTAAAGGCTAATGGGACACTGGCCTTTATCTCGAGGCTGGAATATAAAGGAGAGAAAATGATGCTTCAACCATATAGAGCTTTGGTCAGAACCTATCTCAAGACTCCATTCAGCTTTGGGCACCGCACCTCAGAAAGGATATATTGTCTCAGGAGGCGGTGCAACACCAGGGCTAAAAGCAATAAATTATGAGTATAGGTTGTATAAACTTGGTCTCTATTCCCTTGAGTTAGAAAATTGAGGAGTGATCTGATTGAAATTTTTAAAATAATAAACGGATTTGATAGGGTAGGTGCAGAGAAACTACTTCCAATGGTGGGAGAATCCAGACTAAGAGGGCAAAATCTTAAAATTACAGCAAAGCCATTTAGGGTGAAATTAAGGGACAGTTTTTCCCCGAAAGGGAGTGGATGCTGGGATTCATTCACATCCTCAAGACTAAGGTGGCTAGATATTTGTTAGGTTAGCGTAATAAAGGATACGGGGTAATTGGACATGAGGTACAAATCAGCCATGATGTTATGGAGTGGTGGAATAGGCTTGAGGGGCTGAATGGCCTACTCCTGTTTCTATTGGGGTAAATAGGTCTATTGAACTATTTTAGCTCTGATGAAGGGTTGTGGACCTGAAATGTTGACTCGCTTTTACTTTCTCCATAGATGCTGTTTGACCTGCTGAGTGTTGCAACACTTACTATTATAGATCATTAGTAATATTTCTGTTTTTGTTTCAGATTTCCAGCATCTGCAGAGTTTTGCATTTTTTACCCCTATTTCTTTGCTATATAGTAATTACAACATATTTATTCACATTGCTCAATTGAGTTTCTACCCTCATTTCCTCACCACTGATTTATGACTACTATATATTGGCATAAACAATAGTCACAAGAAGGTGTGCTTGCAACAAATTGGTTTGAGATTATTTTGGATAGTTTTAAACAATATTTTTAATATCTGGTTTATTGAGTCCTTAACCATGTTCACCTTAGAGATTCACCTCGATAGGCAATCGCCCTATTGAACAAAAGATCCAAGACCTTCAGGGCAGATAGTGAATAGTCAGTCAGTCCATCATATTCATCCAGAAATAGCTAAAACCTACACTAATATTTCAAGTTATGTTCTGCTAAAAATCAAAGAAAGAAGAGGTCTATCGTAGTAGACTTGCAGGAGGAATTCTGCCAATCATCTGTTAACTGCTCCAGAAATATCACCTCCTGCTTGGATTACTCCCAACGCACACCTCGGTCTCCACCACTCAAAAGATCCAGCCTGCATACTGACCCGGACCAAATTCTACGCACCTCTCACCAGTTCTTGCCCAGGCTCCACTGGCTCCCCATCACCGAACGGATCAACTTCAAGATTGTCACACTTGTGTTCAAATCCATTCAGGGATACGTATTTAAATTCAGGTAGGGAGGAGCCCTGCCATGTGATTACTTCAATCCCCAATCCACTACCCGGTGCCTCTGCTCTACCGACACCAGCCTCCTGCTCATCCCCCACAGCACCTTGGGACGTCCTCCCAACGTGAAAGGCGCTCTATAAATGTAATTTTGTTGTTCTTGCATCCTCCGCCCCACCATTGAAGGTTGCGATTTCACCCCGAAACTCTGGAACACTCCCTCAATCCTTTTGAGTTGTCCCCCTCTCTGCTCCTTCAAGTCCCTCCTGAAAACCTTCCTCTTCGACCGTGCTTACGACCACCTTCCCCCTCCTCCTCTAAAAGTTCAGAATAAGGCTGCTTCAGTGTTCAGTGTTCTCCCTGTGTGGAGGGGGCTGTATAAGCGCAAGTAGTATTTGTTTGTTTGCATTGAACACAAATCCTGGACCTCAGGAATTTCTTGACTATTTCATTGAGTGTGACCAAAGCTACAGCACCCAGAATAGTTGAAGAACCAGGACTTGGTATCGCAATTGGGCCTCATACATTTCTTTCTCTGGAACCTCTAATACTGATTGTAACACCAAACACTGCCATTGATGTAAGTTCTGAAAACGTCGTGATCAGTTTTCAGGTTTGTAAGGGTTTAAACCATTTTGCAATCTAGTACTTGCCTCTGGTGACCTCTTATGTCATAATACACAAATTAGTTGCGTCAGGAGTGTTACACCTAAGGTAGATTAGGAACATTTTATCAGTGTCTGGGATCTCTCTGGCAACGGTGTTACTAACAATTTAACTAATCTGCATATTTTCAGATTATATCTCAAATATTCAGGCTTTTGATGAGCAAAACACTTGAATTTTACATTGTAGTTTTGAATTGTGGAGAGCTGGCTATAGTAGAGAGCAGGTGTGAAATGTAAATACAATACAAATGTAATTCTGTTGTAGCTGGCAGCATTTTCCTTTCAACAAAAACAGAAATGGCTGGGAAAATTCAGCAGGTCAGGCAGCATCTATAGAGAAAGAAAAAGTGAGTCAACATTCTGGGTCATGACCCTTTGTTAGAACCTGGACATGTTGGGAATGAGAGGCTTTTAAGGACTAACAGAGAGGGAAATCATAGAATCTTAACGGCACAAAAGGATGCGCAATTCGGCCCATCTAGTCTGTGGCTGGCTCTTTGAAAAGAGCAACTCAATCCCACTGCCCCGCTCTCTCCCCATAACCTAACCGGCCTGTTCTTCCTAAATAAAGATCTAATTCTCTTTTAAAAGCTGTTACCAAATCAGCCTCCACCATTTTTTCAGGCAATGCATTCCAGATTCGAACAACCCGCTGAGTGAAAAAATTTCTCCTCAGCTCCCCTCTGTTTCATTTTGAAACTATTTTAAATCTGTGACCACGAGTCACAGGTTTGCCCACCAGTGGAGACAGTTTTTCCTTATTCGCCCTGTCGAATCCCCTCATGATTTTATAAACCTCTTTTAGGTCTCCTCTCAACCTTCTCTGTTCTAGAGAGAATAAGCCTACCCCATATAGCCTTCAGAGCAAGAAAGGCAAAGGAGAAAATGGAGTAGAGGGCAGGAGATGATGGGTTAAAGAAGTGTTAATGTTGTGAAATGAAAGGGGTGGATTGCAACAAACAAAACGGGAGAGAAGTGGTGTTAATAACAGTAAAACAAAGAGGGAGAAATTGCATTGAAATGGCAAGATAGGGCAAGGTTGTATTTGCGGACAGAACGGAGGTTCTACCAAAAGCAAATCGGTCACCCAATCTGCTTTTGGTCTGCATATGGTAGAGATCCCATCGTGAGCAGCGGATGCAATATACTACAATAGTGGTAGTACATATCCGTATATATCTGTGACTCTTCCATGTACTTTTTCTTAAACAGTCTATATTAGCCAGCAGTGGGAGAAGGAACGTCTTCATCTAATAATAGCCCTCCAAGGCTGAATTTGAGCTCTGATCCTTGTGATAAAAAGACTACCTTAACCCAGAACATCATTCAATTGCTCATTTGTTCATCTTAACGTCCTTTCCTTGGTAAATCAATTAATATGAGCCAAGCGATTTATGTCTTTGGTAGCTCACATATAGACTCGAGACTGCAGTTTAAAAGCTGCTGCTACACATTGTAGGACTTTACTGTGTAAATTGGCTGCCAAGTTTGCCTACTAATAGTCTGACAATATTGACAGCAATTGCCTGGGAAGCGCTTTGAAAGTTTGGACATTATTTGTATTACGTCGAGTGCAAGAATTTGTAGTCTATAATACTTTCAATTTTCATCCTTATACAGATAATTAATAGAGCTTCCAGGTTCTTATTACCCTCCTTTTTTAAGAACTGGAAAAAGTTGATATCTTTCAGTCCTTGGAACCGTTTGTGGAGCCCGGCATGAAACAAATGGTGAATTTTATGCATCAGTTATTTTTATACAAGTGAATAGGACTTTCATTTTGCTGAATTTAATGCAATTTTCCAAGCAAATTGAATTAAGGTTTAGCATTTTTTTAAAAAGTGGTAAACTGACACGTCATGATTGAGTGACCAAATTATTTATTTTTATGGGATTATTACCCCCAAAATGCGACATGCAAATCGACTAACAACCAGTTGTGCTTGTGATTTTCCTCTTGAACTTTTTCCTCCACTCCCTCATCTGTACCTACCCGAGTGCACAGTTTTGGCTCTATGGGAGGGGAGTGGAAAGAATATGTATGCATATCTGAGATGGTTGTTCTATATATTGTATTGCTCTCGACTGAATATAATGAGGGAACTGTAAAGGTCTAACACAGTGTCTACAAATGCAGTTTGATCCCCCTGTAAACAAAGGCTAAAATCTCTTATTTTAGGAACATATAAGGCATATAAAGTGATACTAAGCACCCCCTGTTGCAACTCACGCACGTGAAGTGGTGCAGCGTTGAAACCTGTTTTCTGATCATGCTAATTGACTATCAAAGCTGTTCCTGCTGCAGTGGGCAGAGGTGTGTTCATGTAAACCGAGTGATCCGACACTGAAGCTTTCACCACGATGCTCGTATTTTCAAACAAGAAGTAGCTCACGTTATTCAGATTTATATCATTGAATACCTTGCCCTGTTATGGCGGACATGAAGATTTCTCTGCCCACATGCCCCCCTTTTCATAATTCTATCACCTCGTTTACCCCTTAGCCTGTTGCTAGGCAAACATAACCAGGCTGGCTGCTGATTGCTCAGCTGTGAGCCGTTGACAATTGGCTGGTGCAGGCCTGATTATACAGGCCTATCAGGCAGCAGGTAATTATTTCCCCCCCAGTGCTGTGGCTTCAAAGAAGGTGAGGTTTGTCTGCCGTCGCTGTGACTGACCGAGTACAAAATGGCTGCAGGGGCTTCCCTCATGGGTATGTATGTGCATGGTTTTCACACTTGTTTACCCGCGTGGCAGGATTTCATTTTCCAACAGCATATTTTTCGTTTTACCAATTGATTTTTTTACTCACACCGACAAAATGATTCGTGAAATTAGTCTCATCGTGAACATTTTGCAACCCTCACGTGTGTGTCATGTCGTTCTATCAAAATAATTTTATGATTAACTAATGAGGTAAATCTTATTAGGACGTGATAATAATCCTTACATTTGATATGGCGTCTTATGTTGTTGAGACACCTCAAACTGCTTCACAGAAAAAAGTATACTGTTAAGGGAATTGACAGGATTGTATTTTATGGGCAAAATACTGTAGAATAGGAGGAGCAACGGGGCAAAAATCCTCTTGTCAGTTGAGGTAATGTGAACTTCGATCATTCCCTCAATTATTTCACCCACAAAATACAGTATCTCAATTGAAGTGCTTTGGGACGTCTAAAAGTCGTGATAAAGTGCTGTATCAAATGCAAGGATTATTATATTAATTATTATTCAAAAGCATTTTGTATTCCTAAGTGTAAGCAGCATGTGTGTGGGATGCATTGTGGGATTGACTGTTGATGAGGCAGTCACATGAAAAGCAGGCAATGCAAGGGAGTGAGTCAGCCACTCGTATTAGCTGCATTATTCCTACAAATCACCCATGCAAATGTTTTGTTTTCAACTGACATAGGTGCCTGTCAGAGTAATTCTCCTGCATTGAACAATCCTCTTGATTCACTTACAAACGTGAAACGTAAATCGCAACCAACCATGTGTGTGAGAGCAAGCTTTTAAATGGCCGTGAGTCAAAATGTTGCATGATAAAAATGATCAATCCTTTCATTTGATATAGAGCCTTATCACACTTTGTGATGTCTCAGAGTCCTTCACAGTCAAGTGGATTGACTTGAGTATTTTGTGGGCGAAACACGGCAGCCAATTGCGCACAGCAGTGTCCCTCAAAATCATAGATTGAGTTATAAATTTATTATTTTTTGAGGAAAAAAAATGATAATTTAATCTGTGGCTTTGAACAAAGTCTTTACATATGGGAAGGGATTTTTTTGTCATGTAAAATTGGGTTAACTATACCAACTAATAACTAGACCTGAATAAGATGTAGTTAAACTGATAGGAATTGTGTGATTTCATAATCTTATGCAAATTTAAATGCAATATTGAGGCCAAAAATGCATTTAGAGGAAACATGCAGAAGTGTCTGGTAGGAGGAAGTCTTGTGAGGTTATTTGGCAGTTGTTTGGCAAAGAACTATAGATATTGCTGTTGACTACAGAGTACAGCAGAGGATTAGTGTAAATAGCCCCGGGAGCAGATCTTGTCTCCCAACAGCAGGTCTGTCCATATCTGAGCTGGAGGGCTGACAAGTGATCACAGTAGACTATTTCCTGTTTTACATCCCTCTCAGTACAAGGTCACCGTGCCAGACTGTGCTAACCAGTTCCTGGGAAATTACACAACCATAAGCGGAGAACAAAAACTTATGGATTTATTTTTCAAAATAAAAATTCTGTTGAGTTCCTAGTTAGTAGGGTCCGTCGATATGGAAATTTTCCGACATCGATATATCGGTGGGCTCATATCGATATATACCGATATATCAATATCTCCGGGTTTTTTATACTGTGCATGCATGCGTGCATTCTGATGTGCGCGCGCATTCCGTGCTCTAGGCCCAGACCGTTTGCAATGCCGGCGAGAAGGTAAGTTGAAAAGTTCGCTTTATACCGATATAACCGATATATTGATATATCGCCGGACACGGTATACCGATATTTGCGATATACCGATTTTCTTTTCATATAGAATTTTGAATATATTTGAATTTCCAATATTGGCATATCGATATGAAAAATTATACCGATATAACCGATATATCGCCGGACACTACTAGTTAGGGAAGTGACTTTTGTGACACGTTCCCGTCTCACTCCCAAGGATAAAAGGGTACACATTTTCTCCAACAACCAAATCAGCTTAGGAAAATGCAATGTTTCCAAGCATCCATCCAGCAGTATATTAAAAATAATAATAATCTTTGCATTGGATATAGATCCTGGTCCTCACATTTAAAGCCCTCCACAACCTCGACCCACTCTACATCCGTGACCTCCTATTCCTTACCAACCTGCCCCCTCCCCTCCCTCCGTTCAACAGGCTCTGGAAAGACTCTCCTCTCGATGGACCCATCGGCAACTCCTCTCCCGCCCCCCCCCACCACCACCCTTTCCTCAGCTCGGGTCTAAAGTAATAACTGTCCAGTGCCTTGGGACTCCCCCCTGACGTGAAATGCGCTATACAAATATAATGTTGTTGTTGTTATCGCAATGTTAACAAGACCAACAACAAAATTACATTTATAGAGTGCCTTTTACTTCAACATTAAGATGTCTAAAGCGCTTCACAGGATATACTGTAAAGTGGTGTGACTGCATTTTGTTGACATTCATTGCCATTTTATGGGTACTTCCTCCTCAGCGTCAGGCTTTGTCACTGTTTAGCACTCAAGAGAGGCTGCCCTTCATAAATGTATGTATATTGTTGTTGCAGGCATCTGGGTTATTACCAATAAAGTATTTAAGTGTTGGATCAGAATGTGTTTCTTTTATAAAACGTATCAGAAAAGCAAACTACTGTACTTTTTGAATAGATTGATTAGTTTGTTTCAAATGAAATGGCTGTGAGTTTGGTGTATTACTAATGATCTATAATAGTAAGTAATCTGCTGAGAAAAATTTACAAGAAACTTTGGAATGTAAAAGTTGTGATTGATGTCTTTACTTCAGAATTGTTATTAACCCCTTGGAGAGATGGTCATGGTGAGAACGTCTGTTCTGCTTCCTGTTTGTTTAACACAAGCCATGTGGTTCATTCTGCTAGATTATCTTTCTGGTTTGTTTCCGTCTCTTTATCAAACAGCCATCCCAAAATATTTATTACCAAATTAGAACATTAAATGTTTTAACTCAAACCAGCCACTGAGACAGCTCTCATTTATGCACTGCGTTTTACAACTGCCAGGAGGTTGTGAACAATAGCACCCTCTGGTGTTCATGTAAAATAATAATAATCCTTGCATTTATTATAGTAAGTAGCTTATGCTGTTGAGACTTCGCAAAGCTCTTCATAGGATTTTGCTGTGAAGTGCAGTGACTGTTTTTATAGCTAGATGTTTCAATGTCAATGTTATCGCATTTGTCAACATCTCAAAAGGTTTCACGAGATTAACTGGCCCACTGTAAAACTAAAATCTGATAGCAGTTCACATTGCATTGCATTTTAGTTTCAGTGTTTCTACTCATAATTCAGATCATAGAAATGAGTACTTCAACAACAACTTCAACAACAAGTTCTATTTATATAGCGCTGTCGAACCCCGGACAGTGTCTCAGAGCGCTTAGAGTACTATCTGACTTTCCATGCGGCACTGTATCAAATGCAAGGATTATTATTATTATTTGTGGGTCTAATGGATAACTATCTTATAACTAGACTTATACATGGTTGTACAATACCATAATAATCCTTCATATTATACAATATTAATATTATCCTTATACAGTGTAAAGGGGGTTGGCAGTTTCTGTTGGGCAGATTTAAAATAATTTTTCCTTTGGCTAATGATTTATGACCTTGTTGCTTCGTGTAGCAAAGTATGGTTTATTTCAGATTATAATATAATAATCCTTGCATTTGATATAGCGCTTTATCACGTCATTGAAGCAACTCCAACAACGACAACAACAACAAAATTACATTTATAGAGTGCCTTTCATGTCTGTCGGTAGGACGTCCCAAGGCACTGAACTGTCAGGTCGGGACCCAAGTAAGGGGGCCGGGCAAGGGAGGGGAGGGAGAGAGTTGGGAGGGCGGCAGAAGGCACGATCGACCAGACTGTGAATGAGGCATGGGAAAAAGCGAGGCAAAGAGACTGTGGGATGGAGTTCCAGTGACCACATCACTCCCACCCGGGCAGAGAGGCTGAAAGCCAGTTCACCGACAGTAGAGCGGGTCGGACGGGGAACATATAGCAGACAAAAGCCCGCTGAACGGAGCAGGGCAGGCAAATTCAAGGCAGTCAGCAGGTCGGAGAGATAGGATAGGGCAAGGCCATGAATGGCCTTGTAAGTGAGAAAATGATCTTGAATTCGGTCCTCTGGGGGACAGGTAGCCATTGGAGCCGGGCAAGGGTGCGATGGTCGCGGAGCTTGGTGTGGGAGAGGACACAAGGTGCTGGATGATCTGCAACTTCTGAAGGGAAGAGCCAGGAAGGCTGACGAGGGAGTTTCCATAGTCGAGCCTTGATATGACAAATGCATGGACAAGGATTTTGGCAGCCTGAGGGGTGAGGCAGTGTTGGAGTCTGGCAATGCTATGAAGGTGGTGGAAGGCACAGGTGTGGGGGAGGAAGGACAGTTCAGGGTCAAACAAGACACCCAGGTTTCTGACTGGCTTCAAGAGATGGAGAGTGCAGCCTTGGATGCTGATGCTGTCAGCGCCTGAGGTGCGGAAGCACTGAATTGAGCCAATCAGGAGAGCCTCAGTCTTGCAGACATTCAACTGGAGAAAGTTACTACACGTCAGACAGGCAGACGATCAGGGTGCCAGTAGTCCTGGGATCGAGGGTGGAAGAGGAGAAGTAGAGTTGGGTGTCATCGGCATACATTTGGAAACGTACCCCACGTCTGCGGATGATGTGACTGAGAGGAAGCATGTAGAGGGTAAAGAGGGGACCGAGGACAGAGCCCTGAGGAACGCCACACAAAACGTTTGAAATTAGAGGTGTGAAAGATAGGACCGGAACCAGATTTGGAAAGATCCTTGAAGGTTGAGGTGGGATGAGAGGCGGTGGAGGAGGATCGAGTGGTCCTCAAAGTTGGCGGATAGGTCAGGGAGGCAGAGGGAGCCCTAGTCGCAAATGGTCAGGATATTTATTTGTGAGCTTTACCGGAGCAGTTTCCATGCTGTGGGCCGCACGGAAGCCCGATTGGAGGGGCATGTGGAGGGAATGGGATGAAAGGCAGGAGCAAAGCTGGGAAGCAACGATTCTTTCGAGGACCTTTGACAGAAAAGGGAGGTTGGAGATGGGCCGGTAGCTTGAAAGGGAAGGTTTCTTCCCTTTAAGTATCAAGGGAAGGTTTATTATGTGGGTGATGGTGGCTGTTTTGAAGGTGGTGGGAATAATGCTGGGTGAAAGGGACAGGTTAATGGTGTCGGCAAGTAGTGAGGCTGAGAGGTAAGGAGAGGGGTGGGGATGGGGTCCAGGAAGCAGGTGGTGGGCTTCACAGATGATGACAGAGGATGGGGAGATAGGTTCGAAGGTGTGAAAGAAGGGATGAGTAGAAATCGGGAGTATGGGAGGGAGGTGAGGAGGGGGTGCAAGTTAAAGGGCGGTGACAGCTAAGCGGGTTTGCTCGATTTTAGACTTGAGGAAGTCCAACCCAATAGGAATTGGAGGAAAGATCTGTGAGGCGGGGAGGTGGAGGAGCCAGTTTGTCGTGGAGAACATGAGCCTTGTGCGTTCGGCAGCCTGCACCTAACCCTTGAGTGAGCAGAGGTGGCTGGTGGACCAGGGTGAGGTTCGAGAGTAGGAGGGGGTTTCGGCGGTAAGGAGGGGGCAAGGGCATCGAGTGCAGTGGAGAAGGTGTTGTGGAGGAGTGTAAGTGCAGAGGATGGGTCGATGCGGGAGGTGGGCCAGAGTGGGAGGAGTTCAGAGGACTCCAGGCAGCAGAGAGGGGATTGTGGGAAAGATCTTCTTCCATGGGTGGTAGAAGATAGTGGTAGGTTTGGAGGTAATGGGGAAAGGGATAGAGGAAGGAGATGGTTGGTGGTCAGAGATAGCCTTATCAGTGATGGTGATATCTGAGACATTGAGGGTCCTGGGCCCCTGGTGATCACCAGGTATAAAGTAACTACTTTATGATACCTGTTTATTACCTTCATTATCTTTGGTCATTCTGTCTTCTTTCAGGAATTTCAAGATGGATGCCAGTGAAGAGCTGCCAAAAAAGGTCTTCAAGGCCAGAAAGACCATGCGTGCAAGTGACCGACAACAGCTAGAGGCCATATATAAGAGCAGAGAGGAACATTTGAAATCTAATGATGAGAGCAAACCTAAATTGTGCAATGGCAAACACGAAAATGGGGATTCTGATGGCAAAAACCTGCTAAATACAAACTGCATGGATGATGCGGATGGTATTAATGATGTAAGGCTCGGCCCCGAAGAATTGCAAGGCAATTCAATTGATGAAATTGTCACAAATGTACCTGAACTAAGCACTGATGACAAAAGTCTTGAGCAAGAGGACTCCACACCAAAAGCTGAAAAAATGGACTCAAAACCCTTGGTTGCTGTGGATGAACAACAGATTCCAACTGTGAGCTGCGATACAGCCTTGCTCAGCAATACTAGCCGAGGAGAGGCCTCAGTAAAGCTGGAGCATGGGGAGTTGAAGGAGGAGTCGTTAGTTGTGGATCGATCGCATACTGATTCCCAAAGCCTTTCAGAAGAGAAAAATATACCTTCTGAGAGTAACAGTGGGAGTCAAAATATGACAGAAGAAAACACCGTTAAGTTACAGACTTCCTCTCCCTCTGTGAGAGATAAGGAAGACTCAAAAATTTTGCTCGACACTAGTGAGCTCATTGGTGAGGAGGCAATAACTAGTAGCATCGAGTCTGTGCAGGAGAAGGGGGGTTGTGAAGAATCAAAGATGGAGTGTACGGGTGCTGGCGTTGGTAATGTAGATAAAGAGAAGACAAGCGAGAGAAAATCTGCTGGCAACATCCAACTGCAAATGGAAGAAATAATCCCAATATTGGAGAAACTGGCCCCGGAGAAGGAAAATAATTTATCCAATGACCAAAATGATATACCTCCTATTCCTTCCCCAGCACCAATGGACAGTCCATTTCGAGAATCACAAGACGAGCAGATGGAAGATGGCAGCTCTCCAACAAAAGAGGACTGCAACGGCAACTTGCCCGAGGGAGCCTTCCTTGTCTTATCTGATGAAGATGAACCAGTAATTGAGACACCACCTGAAGTTGAAGAGGTGGTATTGAAACCTGAGAGCACAGGTAAGCTTGCTTGGTGATCTTCACACTCATTTTCAAATCCCTTCATGCTCTGGCACTTTCCTACTTCGAGCAATTGGCTTAGCAGTGCCCCACAAACAGTTGTGGATTAACTGACATTTTATTATTCATTTGAAGGGATTATTACCCCTGGAAAGTAATCTACAATGTGATCAACAGCACCCTCTGGTGTTCATGGAAGAGTGGGAAAATAATAATCTGCAACTAACAACCGGGTTTCTATTTACTGCTGTAAAAAAAGATATGTGGAATAAGGAAACTTGCCCAAAGTCTTTATTATTCCAACAACATGCATTTATTTTGTGCCTTTCATGCAGGGTAGTGTTCCGTAGTGCTAAATTGGGAATTAGTGGGGTTACTGGGAATTGGGATGAAGCTTCTTGGAGGAGCAAACATAAAATGCACCTATCGTGCTGTCCATATCTATTTCATTAGCCTCTTAGAATTGCTGGAAGTAAAGTCTTTCATCCCACTCATGGAATAAATTCAGTCATGTACCAGAATGATAGAAAAATATTCTATCCTTGCGCCAACCTTCAATCTAGCTTAAAATTTCCCTGTAAAATATTGTGAATGAATGAGAGAAATACACAACAACAGCTTGTCTCTCAACGTGAAAAGTGCTGTACAAATAAAATTTTGTTATATTTACATAGCATCATTCAGGCAAGAGAAAAGATCCAAGCTTCTTCAGCCTTTCCTGATAGGTATTATACCTTTGAAGTACTGGTATCATCCTTGTAAATCTCCCTTGTACCTTCTAAAGTGCCTCTATATTTTTTCTATAAATGCCTGAATCTGACACACTGATCATTAGGTAGTCCTTAATTCCAATCTGTTTTCTGTTTTCTTCCTATAGTATCTACTTTTACGAATAGAAATATTTTTCGATCTTCTGAGCACCTCTTCTCTTAAACTTGAGATTGTCCTTTTTGTATGTGTTGAAAAGGCTATTAAGTTTTTTAGTAAAATTATTTACCCGTCAAAGAGTCTTACTGATTTGATGTTTCTGGATAATAATAATCCCACAAATAAATTGGTCATTTCAATCCACGACTGTTTGTGGGGGCACTGCTGTGCGCCGCTGTCGTGTTTCGCCCACAAATATAGTCAATTCACTTTACAGTATATTCTGTGAAGTGCTTTGGAGACGTCTAGAAGTCGTGAAAAGCGCTATATCAAATGCAGGGATTATTATTATAAGTGTGTCAGTGCATTTAACAGTAGCGGAGCACGATGCTGAGTCAGGTGATCATAGGCACGGTCAAAGGGAAAGGTCTTCAGGCCTTTCCCTGAAGATGGGGAAAGAAGGGGCAAGGCGAAGGAAAAGTGTTCTAGAGTTTCAGGACGTAGTGGCTGAAAGCACAGTTGTCAATGGTGAAACGGAGGGTACAAGGGATATGCAAAAGGTCGGAGCTAATGGACAGAGGTAGAGGCTTGTAGATGCTTGTGGGAAATTTACCCTATGTCTGCGGATGATGTCACCGAGGGGGAGTATGTAGAGGGTGAAGAGCAGGGTTCAAGGACAGAGCCCTGAAGAACACCTCACGAGATGGTGCGGGGAAAAATCCATTGGCGGACAAACAGTGGAGATGGTGTGAAAGAGGACCAGAACCAGTCAAGGACAGAAATTTGAAGGGAGGAGAGGCGGTGGAGGAAGATTGAGTGGTCCACAGTATCGAAAACAGCAGATAGGTCGAGTAGGATGAGGAGGCATAGAGAGCCCTGGTTACAAATGGTCAGGATATCATTTGTGATCTTGACCAGAGCAGTTTCGGAATCCCAATTGGAGGGGCTAAGAGCAGGAGTGGGATGAGAGGAAGGAGCGAAGCTGGGAGGCAACGAGTCCTTTAAGAACCTTTGAGAGAAAAGAAGGTAGGTTGGAGATAGGCAGGTAGGTTGATAGATCACTACATCAAATACAAGTATTGCTATTAGTACCCTTTTTTTTAAATACTCATACAAATTAATTCCACCTGGAAAATCTTAACATCCCTCTCGGTTAACTTGGTTTGGGCATTTTCCGGAGGAAATTAATTCAAATTCTACAATCGCGGTCTGAAGAGTTTTTTCCTCTTAAAGGCACTGTCGGTTTTTCCTTTTTTTTCTTTCTCTCCCTCCTTATCCCCCTCGCTCTCTTTCACACACACACTCAGTCTGGCATCTCAATAGCTCCAAACCCAACCCCCTTCCACTCCTCTCATTTTCCATCTAAATTAATCAACTCATCTCCTCTCCCCCACCTCTCTCTCCCCCTTCCACTCCTCTCTCTATCTCCTCCCCTTTCCCTCTCTTCACCCCCACCCTCTCTCTCCCTTTCTCTCTCCTCCCATCCCAACCCCCACCAAAACAGTGTATAAACCCATGATACGGTCAGGCAATACGTAGTATCCGACACAGACAGACACAGACAGACAGACAGACAGACACAGACAAACAGACACAGACAGAAAGGGGAACAGATAGAGAGAGGGAGAGAGAGAAAGAAAAAGAGGGAGAGAGAGAAAAAGGAGTGAGGGAGAGGAAAAACCGACAGTGCCGTTTTAAGAGGAAAAAACGGAAGTGCCACTATTGGCAGCATTCAGAACTATTTGTACTGTACTCTCGTGCGACAATTGACTCAATAAATGCCCCACCGTGATTTGTGCCGGATAAAATTCTGTTATTCGAATGGGGACTTTTTTTTAGGTGCCGGTGATACGGAAGTTATGTTTGATCGGGTCGCGGATAAACAAACTTTTACTGTATTTGCATTTCATATTTGTGTAGAGAAAAGATGGGAGAGTAGGGTTAAAAGATAATAATAATACTTGCATTTCATATTGCACCTTATCAAATCGTTGATATGTCTCAAAGCGCTTCATTGTATTGACTATTTTATGCATGATCTGCCATGATCTAATAAACTATTGAAACAGATTAAATGGCTGAATTGTCTCTGTATTTTCGCCACAAGATGCCTAGTGTTGAAAATGGAAAACTCCAAGACTGCAGAGTTTGCGTTAAATCCTATACTTGGCTGAGTAGAGGGAGCTTGATCCTACATCTGCTAGGTAAACCAGCAGTTCCTCTGTTCAACCAGATAAACTGACCACAGTGATTTCCTCACTGAATAGCCAATTAATTAGAATTTGCAGCAGAGGATGGCTGGATGGTAAACTGTTGCTTAACATCTAGGTCAGTTTCACCGCTGTCTGTGCCTGCGGAAAGATTTTACTCCAGATAAATACTGCACTCCCGCACTTAATTCAAAGGATTATTGTATGAACATCGTCAGATTTCAAAATCAGCTAGAAATGACTTATGCCTGAGGCTGTGAATATTTCTTATGTAAATTAGCAATTTATTGCAGGAACAGCAGTACATGGGAGCCAGATCAAATCAATCTCCTGGGAAATGAGATGGGTAACCAGCTAGGTCATTGCCATCCAATACTATTCCTGACTGAATCTATCACTGTTGATTTGAGGCAAGATTGCACATCAGTCTGATTGTAATTCTTCTGTTGACCACGCCATCCTCCTACACCGCTTTTCCTCCCAGCTCAATATCCGCGAACCTGTCCTCGCCTGGTTCGACTCTTACCTCTCTTGTCTCAAATTTGTTGCCACCAACGACTTCTCTTCTAGCCCCCGCACTATCACCTGTGGTGTCCCCCAGGACTCTGTCTTTGGCCCCCTACTTTTCAACATCTACATGCTCCCCTTGGTGATATTATATGCAGACATGGGGTTAACTTCCACATGTATGCGGATGACTCTATCTCCAACTCTATCTCTCTACCCTTACCCTTGACTCCAGGACCACTACTGTCCTGATAGACTGTCTATCAGTCATCAAGTCCTGGATGAAAGCTAACTATTAAGACTGAGGTTCTACTGATTGGCTCGCGCCAGCGTCTTCATGTATCACTTGACATCACCAAGCCAGTCAGGATCCTAGGTGTCTTGTTCGATCCTCAACCGTCTTTCCTCCCCAAATCCAAACAATGACTCATTCTGCTTTCCCTCACCTCTGCAATATTGCCTGACTTCGCCATTAACTTACCCCAAGGCCACTTAAACACTCATTTATATCTTAATTACGTCCCGGCTAAACTATGCAAACTCCCTATTTGTCGGCCTTCCCAATTCCTTTCTCCATAGGTTGCAGTAATCCAGAACTCTGTGGCACCTGTCCTTTACCACTCCAAGGACCGTGACTCCATCCCCCCCCCCCCCAACCTCGCCCAACTCCATTGGCTCCCCATCACCCAGAGGATCCAATTCAAGATCCTGGTTCTCACATTCAGAGCCCTGCACAGCCTCACCCCACTCTGCATCAGTAACCTCCTTAACCCCCTTCCAACCTGCACCCTCCCTCCCCCCCCCCCCCCCACCATTCCGCTCAGCAGGCTCTGGCCTTTTGCATGTCCCCCAACACATACCCCTCCCCCGCACCATTGGCGGGCAAGCCATTAGCCACTCTGCCCCCAACCTCTGGAACTCCATCCCACAGTCCCTCCGCCTCGCCCCCTCCCTGGCCTCCTTCAAGTCTCGCCCCAACTTCCGCAACATTGCACATGTCCGCCACTGCCTCACCCCTCAGGTCACTGAAACCTTTACACACAAATTTGTCAAGCTCAACGACGGCAAATCCCTCCACGTTAGCTTCGCCAACTCTTCCCTCCACTAACTGCAGATCATCCAAAACTCTGCAGCTCATGCCTTCAGCCGCCCTCCTACCGCTCTGCCCTCCCCCATCTCAACCCTGCCCTCCACCCCTCCATGCTCGGGCTTAAATGTAATTAAGGTTTATTTCTAATTGTTGGTTAAAAAAAAAGGAGTATTTTACCAGCAGAGTTTCTTCGGTTTGTTACCACAGACATTCCAGCTGGATTTTATTGCAGGAGTACTGCATCGTTGGAAGGTGCTGTCTAGAGTAACAAGGAAAAGATGTATACTAAGAAATATAGAGAGGTACATTATTCAATTTCGCTAAAATTTTGGTTTTGCTTTACAGATAAAGATCACAAAGAGCAAGCTGCTGAAACAAGGCAAGAGCCAGAACCAAGTGAGTACTTTCTCTAAGAGGAATAATTAAGAGTTTTTGCACTGAATAAGCTTAATTGTATTTTGTCCCTACACGTTGTATTTGTATAGCCTGGCTCGGTTAGGCCTCTTTCTTGCCTCTGAGATAGAGTTCATTCCTACCTCAGGACTTTGAGCTATAGCGAGACTGATGCTCCAGTGCAATGTTGGAGGAGTGCTCTCTTTGTTGGAAGGTGTGTGAGGAGTGCTGTGTAAAAAGTTGTTATTGTTGTAGCAATGCTTATGGCAGTACTTAACTGTTAATCGATAGTTTCAAAACAGTCAGATTATAGAGGTAAACGTTTTTACAGGTCGACCCCGCTTAATGTCGCCCCTGTTGACGTTTTTTCGTTATTACGTTGCTGATACATTGGGAACATATATTCATTTAATATTGTGACGTTTGCTATTATGTCATTCGCCAGCGGCAGAGCTGCCAACCAGTACGTTTTTGCCATGTTTAATACAATAAATTGCAGTAAATATGGCAGTACAATTTTTCTTGTTAAAATACATTTTTGGAAAATCCGAATTTTGGAAATTCCATGCTCTGTCTGTCTGTCTCTCCTTCTCTCTGTCTCAGTCTCCCTCTGAGTGTCTCTCTGTCTTGTCTCTCTTTCCGTGCCTTTTTCCTTCTCTCTGTCTGTCTGGGTCGCGCTCTCTCTCTTTCTCTCTCTCTCTCTCTCTCTCTCTGTGTCTCTCTCTCTTTCTCTCTCTCTCTGTTTGAGGCTCTGGCTGTCACAATCTCACTCACGTCTCTCTCTCTCTCTGTCTCTCTCTGTCTCAGTCTCTTTCTCTAACTTTTTCTCCCTACCTTCAGTAGCAGTGCTACCTACCTTATACTGATACACTGTAAATGTTAGTGCTAGGCGCTAGGCTGGGCACAAGGCATTACTGGGAACAATTTTTTTCATATACGGAAACACAGTAGGGACCTCCCTCTTAATGCAACTTTTGCCACACGGGGTTTTGAAGTCCCATTTTACTTGGCAAATTTTCACGCTGTAATTTTTTTAAGTACCGGTAGGTTCTGGGGAAAATACTTTTTTTTAACTACAAAATACTGTTTTAGCTTCCAGGAGTACTTTTGTTTTGTTAAAAAAGGTTGACAGCTATGTAGCGGGTGGAAAGGGGTACGACGGCGCTAGGACCTGTGAGTGAGCCAGGCTGGCAATGAGAGAGCAAGCCAGCTGGCAGCAAGTGACAGCAGCGAGTGAGACTGGCAGTGAGTGAATGAGCCGGACAGACAATCAGGGAGCCAATATAATGTTTTTTTAAAAGAAAATTTTGACGAAAATCTCCAAAACAATCTAACCAGTTTTTTACATTCATTCCTTATGGGAAAAATGTATTTGCTTAACATAATTTCGCTCAATGTCACACTTTTCAAGAATCAAACAACGACATTAACGTGTTGTGTTTTTTAAACGCGTTCAGGGGGAGGTCCCTGGAAATTTCTGAGGAATTAAGGAATTGTTGCTTTAGTTTACACTCTGTTTGTGGTTTCGTCCACAAAACATACAGTCAGTACTCTTACAGTATATTCTGTGAAGCACATAGAGACGTCCCAAAGACATGATGTCATTATATCAAATGCAAGGATTATTATTATTAATTATTAAATCTACAAATGTTTGGATGGAATTTTCCACCTCAGAATCCTATTCTACCCATCTTCTGGTTTCTAGGCTAGGGTTCTTTAAGGGCTCTTGGAAAAAGATTGGCGATTTAGTGTTACCCCATGGCAGTTCTATGGTTTCTCTTTACTGTTACTTGTCTGCGTTCACTTGCATAAAACTCACTCACACAGAACTTGCCTGCTCTACATCTGCATTGGGGCAGCGGTGTATTGTGTCAGCATCCTTCCATGTAATTATTAAGTGGAACCAAAATATTGATAGCATAGGTTATGCTATCAATATTTTGAGACACCGTCCGGCATGGAGGGCGCTATATAAATCAATGTTGTTGTTGTTAAACCGTAAAGAGCAATGCGAGATTACGGTGGTGGAAGGTAAAGAGGTCAATTGCATCAAAGACAGCAGAAAGGTCCAGGAGAATAAAAATAATAATAATCCTTGCAATTGATATAGCGCTTTTCACATCTTCTAGACGTCTCAAAGCGCTTCACACAATATATTGTAAGTGAATTGCCTGTATATTTGTGGATGAAACATGGCAGCCAATTGCGCACAGCAGTATCCCACAAACAGTCGCACGTATTTACATTTACACACATATCCTTTTGGGAGAACTGCTATTTGAGGACTCCTTTTGGGCACCCTCAATGGAATACGAGACTGCTGGTTAGGAGGACTTCTGACACACACAGACATTGTGTGTAGAAGTATCTCTAAAAGAGTGTGTGACATCAATTACTACCTTGTTGCAGAATAGCATGCACACTTTTTTGGTGGCTTTAATTAAAGCATTTTAAAAATATATATCTTTTAATATAGCTCACCAACAATAAACCCCACCTAAAAACATATCCCCCTTGAGTTCCCCTTGCAATACATTTACAATGAGGTATCAATCATGTCGACAGTTATTGCATTCTTGGCAGACAGACAGACATTTTGTCTTTATCAGTAGAGAGAAGAATAGAACTTGAAAAGGCTGGAAATCTTTATTGAATTTTACATACCGATTCTTAAAATACTAATTATGCTACATTACATAAGTAATATGCAATACATCATTTACACATTAAAATATGGATAATTACTTTACATAATTATCCATACAGGTAAATCTCTATTCAGGACGGGGTTGGGATCCTGAAAAACGGTTCTCAGATCGAAACGTCCTAAATTGAAACGTGGTTTCCCATGCAGTCCTATTATATAACTCAAGATGCGTTCTTTTCTCAAAATGTTCGGACCTCAAACCCACTAAATACCACACAAAAAGCACACATATGCAAGAAAGGGTACTTGGGATAACTAACCCTAACCCTAAGGAGTATTGTACTTTAATATTGGCAAACTTTAATACAGTCCTATGTTTTGATATCTGCTTGCACCTGTAGCTGTAACACACTTTGAACTTGCCAGTATATTGTCCTTATTCTGTTTTATAGTAGCCACCTTTGATCTAACTAGCCCTAAAGCCCTCCCGAAGTCCGTACCTTTTTTGCCCGACTCGATGCCCTTTATCACCTCCAATTTAGTTTTTAAAGTGATGACTTTGCGGGGTTTCTGGCCACTAGCGGTATTACCACTGCTCATTTCACTTACTGCTGTCTTTTCCCGACTTGCTAGAAGTGCAGTAGAGGCTGTAAATTGCTCGAAGTTGCTCAGGAATGTTCGGAAATTACTGTAATACTGACGTGACGCGGTGTCGCTTCAAAATCAGCTGGCTTCTAAACAATGACATAGTGACATGCTGTTGGCCAGTTCAAATGCTTGAATACACTATATCAGGTGCGAGCGCGACTTCCCTGCGAATATACTATGGACTGCACGTATGAGCACAAAGGATGCGCTCAAAACAACTGTGATATTCAAAATATGTACTGCGCATGCGCAAAAAAAATGTTGTTCATTAAAACAAAACCAAGTGTCCTATATCGATAAAAAGGTGTTAAAAAATTATGTTCGTTCAATCAAACATCCTAAATAGAAGCATCTTTAATCAAGGCTTACCTGTACTTTACATAGGATGAAGAGACAGCCGTGATCACAGATGGACAGAATGTTGTTTATCACTTTGACCAGAGCTGTTTCTGTGCTACGGGTAGCATGAAAACCCAATTGAAGGAGTTCTTATAGAAATTGGCAGGAGAGGAAAGCTAAGCTGGGAAGCAACCGCTCATTGAGTAAAGGGAGGTCAGGAGATGACTGGTATTTACTCTCCGTAATGAAAAAAATTGGGTACATTTAACGTGCCAATGATTTGGCTCAATTGATAGCACATTGGCCTCAGGGTCAGAAGGATGTGGGCCTGCATTGGGTACTTAGAACTCATGATGTGGAATAATCCTCCAGATCATTGTTGGGGGAGCATTGCATTGAGCTGCTGTATCTCAGTGGTTAGAACACTTGCCTTACAAGCGTGAGATTTATATTAGAATCCAGGCAGATCGGGCGAAACCTTGGGCAAATTTCCTTACTCTTACATGCCTAATAATAATAATCTATTCAAAATTTTTAAAAAATTAATTGGTCATTTCAACCCATAACTGTTTGTGGGACCCTGCTGTGCGCAATTTGCTGCTGCATTTTAAGGAATGAGTGAGTGAGTATAAAATGGAAGGAATATTATTATTATGGCTTACACATGGTAGCTCCAATGCCAAGAAGTTAGCCATGCAGTTAGCTGCTATGTGATAATGCTCCACATTTGTAAGAAAAAATCTTGCTTTAGATATATTTGTAGATTTGGTGTGCAATCCATCACATTCACAGAACACTTCCAAGTGGTAACAGGTGTTTTTAAAAATATTTTTAGCCCAAATCTCTTAAAGATTTCAAAGAGAAAAATAACTTAAGACAATTGTGATTCTTCTATTTTAGATGAAGTTATTTCCCGCAAAAGATTCAAGTCCGAGGATAAGGAGGACAGCATATCCAAGCGACGTCGTTTTTCCGGCGAGGAGTATGAGGCTGCCTTAAAGGTCAAAATCACTGCCAGAGGAGAAATCCACGAAACACTGGAAAAGGCACGTGATATTACTACT
Organism: Hydrolagus colliei; assembly: GCA_035084275.1. Taxonomy (NCBI): domain Eukaryota; kingdom Metazoa; phylum Chordata; class Chondrichthyes; order Chimaeriformes; family Chimaeridae; genus Hydrolagus; species Hydrolagus colliei. Next base: position 1,762,338 of record CM068776.1, on the reverse strand, counting down.
GAGTCTATGCTCTGTGTTCAGCAGCAAAAATACAACTTCCCACATAAGCATAAAGGTTTTTCAAAGTGACAGTGGAAGCAGAAAGTCTCGATTTTTTCTTATTCAAATCAGATAGATTTATTTTAGGAAACAATACTGAAGGCGGATAGGATGGATCTTGGACTTTTTACATTTAGGATTTCCTATGTTCTTAAAGCATTCCACATTGCTGATGGTGGGATGAATTAAGTGAGGGACATGGAGCAGGCTGGTTAACTCCGTAAAGGAAGAAACCAGGGCAGCAGGGTTGCAGAGATAGTGTAAGGATAGATTTTAACATGAGGATTAGTATTTGGGAATTCAATCTGCTTGTGAATGGTAAAGCCAGTGAGCATGGCGCACTCAGGTCTGGTGCTAGAGAAGACACAGACAAGGCTGCAGAGATCTGGGTGTAGGGAGGAACGAAAGGAAGCCTGTTGAGCCTTGATGTGATGAAGGTTTAAAAATATGGAGTTGAAGGCCTCAAATTCCTTCACACTTCAATATTTTTCTGACCTGCTTAATCTCCACTCTGCTCAGTTTGCATTCACCTCCTGCTTGTACCTCATCCCCTGTTAAGAGATCCGAGACACTGCCCCATGAAGGCAAGTTGTTGTTGTTGAATGAATAATAGTAATTAAGTTGCTGTTGTTCATTTGATAATAATGATTATTAAATACAATGATAATATGAATAATAATATGTTGAATGAGTTGCCTTGCCAGCCCAGGGGGAGAGTTATTAAAGGCGGTCCCAGCTTGTTCCTAGTAATTAAACTTGCTCAATTTCTATTCAGATCGTTCACCAAATAATCCAGGAGCGGCTCAGTTCCATGCAGAGTGGGATCTTCGAAAAGAAGCTTGCGGAGTTGAAGAAACGCGTGGAAAAGATCGAGTGCAACAAGAGGCATGAATCTTTAATTAGTGGCTTACAGGCAAGTGCTAAAAATCTTCTCCAAAACTGGGTTCAAATTCATTAGGAAAGAAGTGCTTACTTTGAGCCACAGGTGCAGGAACAGAGAAATAATTGTCTCAAACCTCTAAAATCCAACATTCTGAAAGCCAGCAACTCCCTAAAACTGGCAAAATTTCAAAATACAACCAGTATTAGATTTCTTCCCAATGTCTGGCAAATCTCCCACAGTAAGGAACAGCTACTTGTAGTTCAGGGCGTGGACACTCGGTCCTCCGGCGCTGTGGGTAGAGCTCGAGAGTATTTTTTACTTTAGTGCTGTTTTTTTACAGCACATGCAGCGGCACTTCCCCAGCCATTTCTAGGTGTACCAGCAAACTCTGAAATCTGGGAGGTGAGTGGGCCCAACGTGCCAGATTATCAAGGTTTTATTGCAGCCATATAGCATCCTGTTCTCTCCTCCCTGAATCTGTCACCATTGCTACAAGTCAATTCAATAAATTTTTGCCACAACAATCGTCCTGGGATGCAATCGCAAATCAAATAACGTTGACTTGAGACTAACTTGCGGCAAGGAAATAAAAAGACAGACTCGGTTGTTTCAGTATTCTCCTGCACGTCTGAGAAAGGCCAAGCGACTATATATCAGTACTTGGAAGTTTTATAGAAAGAAAAGTGTGTACAGTCCTGTCAAATTGAGAACAGGGAAAATACAGTAAACATCCTAAAAGAAGCGAATATTAATTTAAACTACTTTGGGAATCAAGCTGTCTTAGAGCATTATTAAAGACTGAAAAATATTTAAACTAGAAATCATCCTATGATGTGTTCAGAAGCTTAATGTAACTGGATAGCAATTTCATTCTGGCCTGGAAGTTTATGTTAAATCCATATATATTAACTAGCTGGACCCATTAGAGCTACGCTTGCAACCAGTTTCATTTAGTTGACCTCTTTCATCTGGCATTTTTATTGTTGAAAAGCTTGATCTTCTTCTTAGGCTTGTTTATCCCTTTAAAATTAATAAAATGTGCCTTTGAACTCATAATAATTATATAATAATATATATAATAATTATCCTTGTATTTGATATAGTGCTTTTTACATCTTGTCGATGTCCCAAAGCACTTCACAGAATATACTGTAAAGTGAATTGACTGTATATTTGTGGGAGAGTCGCGGCAGCCAATTGCGCACAGCAGTGTCCCACAAACAGTCGTGGGTTGAAATGACCAATTTTATTACAGGTAGCCCCCGCTTAATGAAGGGGTTAGGGACTTCTAAACTCCCAGTTAAGCGAAAATTTCGTTAAGCGGGAGAGAGGTCCCTACTGTGTTTCCGTATGTGAAAAAAATCTGTTTCGTTCCAAGTAGTGCCTCGCGCTAACATTTGCGGTGTACCAGCGACGGCATAAGGAAGGTAGAACTGCTATTGAAGGCTGCGATACTGTACTGTACTTTAATTACAAGTGAAAAGGTGAAAATGTTTGTTTTGTTAACCTGAACAGTATTTTATTTAGTAAATTTTCAACACAATACAGTAAAGAAACGAAAGTTCCCATACTTCCCATAATAAGATGAGGTGAGGAGTAGGGAGCGGGTCTTCATTTTAATTGTTGCTGGAGGAGGAGGGGGAGGAGGCTGGAGAATTGGGAGAATCTGGTGAAAAAACAATAGGTTCTGTATAGTTAGCGGACGTACTTGGTACTGGTTCTTTGGACGATGTCGGCTTAAAGAATCTGTCGATAGAAGACTGCCGACAATTTTTCGATCCATTTCAGGATCGTTATCTTTGAAAACCTTGGTATTAGACTTATAATAAACAGGAAGAGACACTTTTGACAAGCCTTTTAATGCTCTAGAACGGTAAATGAAACACGGTTTTAATTTAAAGTCACCAGATCCATTACCCCCAAGAACAACGGTTAGGCGATCCTTTGCAGCTTTAAATCCAGGGGCTGATTTCTCATTTATGGAGATGTAGGTCTTCTCAGGTAACTTCTTCCCTGTTTCATCAAAGTTGAAAATTTGTTGCGGCGCATCACTTTCCTCCTTAATAATTTTTCTAAGTTCTTCTAGATAATGCTCAGCATCAGCGACACCCGCACTAGCAGCTTCCCCACACATCTTGATAGAATGTATCTTGTATCGCTTTCGAAAATGATCAAGCCACCGATTGCTGTAGCAAAAGTCGACGTCAGCTTTTTCAGAGTAGCGTCATGTGGTTGCCTAGCATCCTGCCGCTTAAGCTCCTCCCATACTGAACGCGCTTTCTATGGGATTAGGTGGCGCTGAACTATGTGTGTGTATGTGTGTAGCTTCCTCGACTGAGACTGCGCTTGTGTCGCGGAGGCTGCCGGGAGACGAGGAGCGCGTGAGATTTAAACTTTTGTTATAGCGAGCACAGCCTTCGCTAAGCGCATAGGGGGGTATAAATAGAAACCATCGTTATTGTGAAGTTTCGTTAACAGGGCGTTCAGTACCTGTATTGTGGGTTTTTGGCAGGGGGGATTATTATTAGGCATGTGGAGTAAGGAAACTTGCCCTGAGCTGCCTGGATTCGAACACAGGTCTCCCCAACTTGGCCTCCCCAGATTGCAAGACAAGTGCTCTAACCACTAAGCCACAGGAGCTCCACAAGCATCCTTTGATCACATATTTGCGCACATATCATTTCGGGAGGACTCCTTGTTGGGAGGATTCCTTGTTGGGAGTCCATACATGTGTGATGAGCTTGTTTAGGTCTCTTAGGTAGGAGATTCCCGGGTGGGGGGAAATACACCCCCATTGAAAACCTTTCTAGTGTATAATAGGTACCAGTTTTGATCAGCTGGAATTCTGGTCTTTGAGTTGGAGAATTCAACATTTGACCTGCGAGTTCAAGTCACTAAATTCTTGCATCAAAAACCTGTGTTCTTGCTGGCTAATCAGACATGCAGATCATTGTGATCCAGGCTGATTTAATATTGTGGCTAAGAACGTACAACAAACATAATATTTACATCTCATTTCTGCTTGGGTTACAAGACTATGCTGCCTTTGTCTCACGCAAGTCCAAGTTAGAATACTGGTTACATCACAATGATACAGATAAGGGAGCGCATCAGCGTGACTGACAAAATGTTTCTCCACAGTCTTCTAGATGTCACAAAGCGCTTCATAGAATATACTGTAAAGTGAAATTGACTGTATATTTGTGGGCGAAATACAGATCTTATTTATAATTATAACTTTATAATCCTTTCATTTGATTACAGCACCTTATCACCAAGGGTGAATCTTTGGACGAGTTTCCTTACTCTCCACATGCCTGCTAATAATCCATCAAAAAACAATAATAAACAATCCATGATTGTTTGTGGGAAACTGCTGTGTGCGCAATTGGCTGCCACGTTTGGCCCACCAACATACAGTCACTACACTTTACAGTATATTCTGTGAAGTGCTTTGAATGTGTAGAAGACGTGAAAAGCGCTATATCAAATGCATGAATTATTATTATCATGTCTTTGAGATATCTGAAAGCGCCTCACAGGATATATTGTAAAGTGTAGTGACTGTATATTTTGTGAGCAAAACACCCACACAAAGTTTCTTGAGCCTATGCATTGGGAGAGAAGGGAGTGAGAGATGAGAACGTGCCATTGAAGGAAGGATTGATTGGACTTGTACGTGAGAATACTCGAGGGAGTCACTCATTTCTGTTATCCTTTATGCATGTTTGTGTTTTATATAGGCAAAGCTAATGCAGATTGAAAAAAGACTGGGATCAGCCGATCAGGCTCGAAATTCCTCTGCTGCGAAAAAAGCACAAGAGGTAAGTACCGAATGGGATCATCATTTCAATCTGAACAGCGAACCCTTCCGAGTTTCACCTGTGGTGATCTGTTCACGGGGTCATGGTATCCTGTAACCCTTCTTGATGCAACAATGATTATATCCAACTTTATATTTCCTTATTTTCACATTGAACCAAACCTTTGCTTATTCTAAATATCTATAGTTTCAAAAGTCTGTGATTTAGTCCGGAAAGGCTTCAAAACCTTACAGTGTTTACATTAGGTCCTGTCTTATCATGTTACGGCGCATGAAAGCCACTATTTTTGTAAGCAAGTTTTTGTTGTTGTTTTCCCGTTAAGGTGGACTTTAAAGATCCTGCGTCGCTCTCAAAAAGGGAAAGGGTTGGCCAACATTGTCCCAAATAAAATTGATTGCTCACTCCACGACTGTTTGTGGGACACTGCTGTGCACAATTGGCTGCTGTGTTTCTCCAATAAAATATAATCAATTCACTTCACAGTGTATTCTGTGAAGCTCTTGGTGAGACATCTCAAAAACATGATAAGGCACTATATCAATTGCAAAGATTATTATTATTTGTAACAGGGCTGCTCTGTTTAAACAGTTAAGCACAGGAACCCCATGGCCAACACACCATCAACCCTCACTGCATCGAGAATGTAATGAACCAGCGGGTCTCTATCATCCAGGTCGGAAGTATTTTCTGAGGGTTATAATATTCCTTTGTGCTGCAAATTATATAGTAGAGGGGAATGAGAGGAGGCTGAAAATGGAGAACAGTAACATAGGTGTAACTGACTGTTCTGAGGAAACATATATATATATATGTATACAGTAGGGAACAGCGATATATCGGTATATCGCTAAAACCCGATATGATTTTCATATCGATATGCCGATATAGACATTTCAAAAATACCGATATATCTAAAAACGATATATCGAGGTAAAAAATCGGGATGCGAGCACAATCAACCCAGAATGCTCATCTCTATACACAATGCACAGACCGAGGTGCAAAGCCGCCATCTTGTATTCATAGTCCTCGAATACAATATACAGGTATGCAAGGGGTGGGGGGAGAGAGACGGCTGTGTGTGGGGGGGTTGAGGGGGAGAGAGACTGCTGGGGGGGTGGGGGTGAAGGGGAGAGAGACAGCTGGGGGGGGGTGAGGGGGAGAGATACGGCTGGGGGGAGGAGAGAGACGGCTGGGGGGGGGGAGAGGGGGAGAGACGGCTGGGGGGGAGAGATGGCTGGGGGGGGGGAGGAGAGGGGGAGAGACGGCTGGGGGGGGAGGAGAGGGGGAGAGAGACGGCTGGGGGGAGGAGGAGAGGGGAGAGAGACGGCTGGAGAGGGGGAGAGAGACGGCTGGGGGGGGGGGGTGGGGAAGAGGGGGAGAGACGGCTGTGGGGGAGAGGGACGGCTGTTGGGGAGAGGGGGAGAGAGATGGCTGGGGGGGAGAGGGGGAGAGAGATGGCTGGGGGGGAGAGGGGGAGAGAGATGGCTGGGGGGGAGAGGGGGAGAGAGATGGCTGGGGGAGAGAGAGACGGCTGGGGAGGGGGAGAGGGACGGCTGGGGAGGGGGAGAGGGACGGCTGTGTGGGGGAGGAGAGGGGGAGAGAGATGGCTGGGGGGAGGGGGAGAGAGACGGCTGGGGGGGGAGGGAGAGAGAGACGGCGGGGGTAGGTAGGGAGAAAGAGACGGCTGGGGGGGGGGTGGGAGAGAGAGACGACGGGGGTGGGGGGTGCGAGAGAGAGACGGCTGGGGGGGGGGGGGTGGGGAAGAGGGGGAGAGACGGCTGTGGGGGAGAGGGACGGCTGTTGGGGAGAGGGGGAGAGAGATGGCTGGGGGGGAGAGGGGGAGAGAGATGGCTGGGGGGGAGAGGGGGAGAGAGATGGCTGGGGGGGAGAGGGGGAGAGAGATGGCTGGGGGAGAGAGAGACGGCTGGGGAGGGGGAGAGGGACGGCTGGGGAGGGGGAGAGGGACGGCTGTGTGGGGGAGGAGAGGGGGAGAGAGATGGCTGGGGGGAGGGGGAGAGAGACGGCTGGGGGGGGAGGGAGAGAGAGACGGCGGGGGTAGGTAGGGAGAAAGAGACGGCTGGGGGGGGGGGGTGGGAGAGAGAGACGACGGGGGTGGGGGGTGCGAGAGAGGGACGGCGGTGGGGGGGGGGGGGGAGAGACGGGGTGGATGTGATAATATACAGATAGATAGAGATGGGGGGGGGGATGTGAGAGAGGGAGAGAGACATAGAGAGACACAGACAGAAAAACATAGAGATGGAGAGAGTGAGAGACACAGAGAGAGAAAGATATTTACCTCCTGAGAAGATACCTCCTGCGCACGCACCCGGAATGCGCGCGCACTCCGATGCGCGCGCGCGCATGCGCAGTACGAAAAAACGAAAATGAAAATATCGGTATTTCGGTATATCTCGATGTGAGCCAACCGATATATCCATATCCGGAAAATTCCCATATCGGCGTTCCCTAGTATACAGTCAAAGCTTGTTTATCCGGCACCCTTGAGACCTGACCAGTGCCGGTTAATTGAATATGCCAGATATTCGAGCGGCAAGTTGCCAAAAATCCTACACAAAAAATTTAACTTATTTAAAAACATACCATATTAATAATAGACTAAATAATAACAGAATATTGTATGGATACTAACCAATAAAGCATTCCAACACATTCGGTAAAATGATTGGTAAAATTTAAATTCTAACGTTCGCTAAGTTTAATAAGTGCAAATGCGCACGCAAAGTGAGCATACTCACGAGTGTCCCGGATGGCTCCAGTATGAGATCCGTTTGCTGGAATGGTGAATTGTATTGGGAGATACTGGTTGGTTGAGCATTCCAGTTGGTTGGGTGCTGGATAAACAAGCTTTTACTGTAGATATATATGTATAATTACAGAAACTTGCTGACATGTTGCCATTTTTTCTTGAAACTGCAAGTAATATTAGATTTCTTAATACCACATTGGAGTTTGTGGACACTCAGACCTCACAGGCAGGAATTATCTGTGCCATGGTGTAATGTTTGTTATCTAATGGTGAGTTTCAATTTTGAAACGACTGGGTTTGGAGTGAAAGCAATTAAGAAATGGGGAAAAAAATGGAAACAGAAGTCGCTGGGAACATGTAGCAAGTCGGGCAGAATCTATGAAGAGATAAAAATGAGTTAACGTTTCAGGTCGATGACCTTTCATCTGACTCCTGTAAAACGCTGCACAACGCATGTTGTTGTTTCTATACAAATTATTTTTACAACTGATTGTAAGTCCAAACCAATTAAATACAAATAGTTGACAGGTTTATTCTGCAAGGTATCAATAGCCACTTTGTCACTGTTAGATTCAGAAGAAATGGGAGTTTTCTCAAAGGAACGATCTTCAGTCATCATAGAGTTTTATGATCTTTTTATTCAGTACTACATCCCAGTTATAGTACAGGCACTCCTCTTGTGATTCGAATAGTTACTTGTTAGTTCGAAAACCGTTGAATCTTGGAGGACAGCCAACACATATATACTCAGTTCGCTTTCTTTGTCCTACAGGACCCAATCAGTTAAGACAGTCTTGCCCAACCAACATGCCCATATTAGGAGCGTTATCCAATGGTCACACACAATTGCTATATTTCTACAATACACGATTACCTGGTCACAAACTTCTGATCTGGTCTAAATCAGTCTAGACTGCCACATACACACAAACGTGTTGTTACAGAGTCACACACAAAACTGCTACATATATTTCTACAATACACGATTACCTGGTCACAAACTTCTGATCTGGTCTAAATCAGTCTAGACTGCCACATACACACAAACGTGTTGTTACAGAGTCACACACAAAACTGCTACATTCCAACAATCCCCCCTTTTGTGACTCTGTCACAACAAACTAAACATAATACTGTTGATGTTGCTTATGTAAAAGCGACAACGAAACACCTGGTGCAACAGAAGCCCAAACGATTAATGCAAACTTTTATACATTGTATTATTACACAAAAGATTAATAACAATGCTATCACAATAACTAGCACGTGCATGAACCAGGCTCCCCATCCCTCCAACCAGGCTTTCCACCAGGCCGGAAGGGGATCGCCGTATCTAAGCCTATTTACTTCTCTATGCATGTGAGATACTAGATTGGTAATATTTTCAGACTCATCAGGGATATAGGTCGTTACAGAGTCACACCCAAAACTGCTACATTCCCACAATCCCCCCTTTTGTGACTGTCATAACAATCCAAACATAATACTGTTAAGATAAAGGGGGAAGGGCTTGGTGAAGTATCCTTATAGTCGGGGTGATACCATCCCGAAAACTGAGTCGAGGAATAACCAGCTGATTCCAGCTGTTTGGGCAAAACTGGCCCATTCGTGTCCATTTCCAATTCAGTAACATTACCAATATTGTTTTGAGACAATAACCACTGTGATCATCATTGTGACATTAAAAGGAACAACCACAAACCCAACATTTTGTACGATTTGTGGCAATGGAGGTTTTAAGTGTCATTAACAAATAGGTATTAACTGCCACATTGTGCTTAACGATAGCGTGGGCTTCGCCCTGTTGGGACGTGGTTACCGTTACCATCCCTATGCTTATTGACAGAAATGAAAGTATTCTAAATTTTTTTTAAAAAAACTTATAAACACACAGTGCTTAAACAATACAAGTTCTTAAACAGTGGAGCGTTTCACATGTGACGCGTGAATCCAAGCCTTCCTTCCTTCCACTTTTACTGCAGCAGGAGTTGTCAGCAACACCATGTAGGGACCTTCCCACTTAGCACCTAACGGATTTTTATGTATCTTCTTGATATACGTTCGTTCTCCCGGGACCAAATCGTGTCCTCCCTTTGGTGAATCTCCCCAAGCCATCGACACCTGTCGAGAAGCAGGACCTACAGCATTTGTTAATTTCTTCAGCGGCATTCAACAGGGCTCGCTGCATTCGAGAGGAAAGACTTTCAAAACGCTCCCGATTTGATCGAGGTTTATGTATCTCATCACAGCCATCATCCTGATTTTGCTTATTTGAAAACGCTGCCGCCACTCCCATTCATCCGAACACGGCACGTTTTAGCCCAGTGACCTTCTTTACCACATCTGCGGCATTTGCCAGGTTTATGTCCAAAGGATGACTGTCCCGCTGAAGTTCTCTCTCCTCGTTGAAATGCTCGTAGTTGTACCCCTTGGTCCCTATCGACTTGGATACAGCGTGCAACCAACTGACCGAACGTTACTCCTTGTTCTTCCCACAGGGGCAACGTTAATTTTACCAATTTTGATATTTCCCCTTTGAGTCCGGCCATGAAAGATGGTTTCAAAGGACCCTCCTCGTTAGCATCTAAGTCTGCATTTTGCATGTCGTTAGCCAGTCCCGAATGTTCAATCCACACAGCCCTGAAGCGCTCATCAAACTGAGAAACCATTTCGGTCGGTTCTTGGGTACAGCCTGATATTTTCTTCCAGTCCACCCGGGCCGGACCTTGATTTCTCAGCCATTGTCTGATCGCTTCCCATCCAGCGTTCAAATTATTTCCATTTTCGCCCAACGCGGTATAAACTTGTTGTTGCAATTCTTGGGCGTTTCGACCGGTTGCCATTACTGACAAAACTTGCACACCATCTTGAGGATGCAGCCGATAGATGGTACGTATTCGGTTAAGCTCTTCCCATGTTTTCAATGACCCTTTCTTTGGGTCTGGCAATGCTTTTGACCATTTGTCGATTCTGTCCGGATCGGCAGGTTGGTGTTCATGAAAAGGTACCCAAACAGCTCCGAATGCCTGAGCCCCGCCCACCGGACCGACGTTCGCCCCTTCTTCGGGTTGTGCTGCCGGCGGACCTGCTGGTCCCTGTCCGCGCCGGGCACGATATCGGGTGACCATAGGTCTCAATTGCGGTGGACGGTTATCATCCCCCCAAGGGTCCGGTAGACAAGTCGACGGGTCCCAAGGATCACACTCATAATCACTGGCATACTCAGGAGGTAAAGATGGAATAGATGCATGCAACACATTTAAAGATGGATATACTGATTGGTACGGTACCGATGGAGCGCTCGATGTTTTTACGCCCTTCTCCTTTTGCTTAAACAGTTCAGTTTTAAGCTTTTCAATTTCAGCTTGCTTTTTACTCAATTGTTCTGCCATTGCATTTAATTGTTCCTTTGCTTTCTTCATATCTGTATCGTACTGGGTATTACGCATAATTTCACTCCGTTGTCGTAGCTGACTCATGACAAGCATCGCCAACCTTGTCTGGTTGTTCCCCTTTGAGCGGGTAGTTTTTCCCCATAATTTTTGTATATGTTGTAAAGACCACTGTCCTGTTCCCATGTTATATTTATTTTCCAAAGTCTGCTGGAGCTTAAGTAAGTTCATATTTTTCTGGAAGATTTGTGTTAGTTCGCTCAACATTTCGGTTTCAGACACGTCTGGAGGTGCCTGCCCTCCTTTGTGTAAAGTGTTTTTTTCACTTTTTTTTTCTACCATTTTTACCAATTTTTCTTGAGGCCGTAGGCAATTTCAACGCCGATAGAGGATTACACCCCGAGGATCTGAATGGGCTTCTCAAACTTGGTAATTTTCTAAAACCTAAAACCCGCTTGTACAACGTCTCCTAAGGATCCAAACTCAAACAAAAGAGATATTTCTTACGTCGAGATTACGTCTGACCGCACTTTGTTTTCTTGTCTTCTGCAAATCCGGTTCTTTCTTTAAGAATCACGAGAAGGTTCAAACAGCTCCACACGTGCCGAGGAATTTTAACAAAGATTCCGTAACTTTATCTGGGGTAGCCCGTGTTCCGCCCTTATCAATCAAGTCGTACACCTTTACCGTTTCTGGGGTAGACCGTGTTCCGCCCTTATCAATCGAGCCGTACACCTTTACCGATTCACCTTAGGCAATCCGTGTTCAATGTCTGTCCTTGTTACCTTCTGTGATCCTGCCGACTACGCCAAATTGTTAGATTCAGAAGAAATGGGAGTTTTCTCAAAGGAACGATCTTCAGTCATCATAAAGTTTTATGATCTTTTTATTCAGTACTACATCCCAGTTATAGTACAGGCACTCCTCTTGTGATTCGAATAGTTACTTGTTAGTTCGAAAACCGTTGAATCTTGGAGGACAGCCAACACATATATACTCAGTTCGCTTTCTTTGTCCTACAGGACCCAATCAGTTAAGACAGTCTTGCCCAACCAACATGCCCATATTAGGAGCGTTATCCAATGGTCACACACAATTGCTATATTTCTACAATACACATTATCTGGTCACAAACTTCTGATCTGGTCTAAATCAGTCTAGACTGCCACATATCATTTGTTTTGCCCAATCAACGTGCCCATATTAGGAGCGTTATCCAATGGTCACACACAATTGCTATATTTCTACAATACACGATTACCTGGTCACAAACTTCTGATCTGGTCTAAATCAGTCTAGACTGCCACATACACACAAACGTGTTGTTACAGAGTCACACACAAAACTGCTACATTCCAACAGTCACCTTCAGTTACTGCAGCCAAGTCTTTCAGTTTATATCGTCCAGTATTTTGCTGTTTAAGATCCAGTCACTGGATGAAATAGTTAAGAGTGATGTGAAAATTCTCAAATAAGGTTTGGGGTTTTGTAGTACTGTAATGCATTTGTTTAAGAGCTGGTTAGACCAAACTCTCAGAGATCTGAGAATTCTTACTACAGGTGTAGATTCACCGCCCAGAACCCCCATCCAGCATTGTGAAGCTCTTTGAGATGTACTTCCGATTTGAAAGTCACTATATATGTGTCAATTGAGCTATATTGTAAAAAGCCATGTTTGGAAAATTGAAAAATTGTTCTAATATTTGCCGCAACTAAAAGCATCCTAATAGTGAGCACCTGACAAGTCACCCGACCAAACCTGGCAGCAAAATATACCGTGTAGTGTGGGAAGCTCTGTAAAAATGTCAAGCAGCTTTGATAGGAAATAGTTCATTCTCCAAGTGGAAATTGTGAATGACTGATGGGCTAAGGTTATCCTGAACACTTGTATAAACTCAAACATGTTTAGCTCTCTCGGAGGTCAGCAAGTCTCATATTCAAGTTTCTCTGATATTCTGATATTCGCTGCAGACTAAGTTTTGTGCCTCACACCTCAATATGCAAAGACAACAAAGAGAATGACAGTGATATTCTTTAAACCATCCTGTTTAATGAACTCCAGAGTGGAGAGAGTGATAGGAGGAGAGAGAGATAATACTTGTTATTTATTTATAAATAGATATTTGTTAGGTCAGGAAATTAAGGGATATCATCTTGAGGTACAGATCAAATAGAATGGCAGATCGTGATCTAATAGAATGGCAGAACAGGTTTGAGGGGCTGAATGATCTTTTCTCGGTTTCTATAACCTATGTGGTAGTGTGAGACTCAGTCAGAGGTGTTCTTCACTCCTAATGGAAATTTATTTTTCATTAGCACTGCAGTCAATGAGACCTTTTCCCCAATTAGCTTGGTTTACAAACTCTGTTCTCTATATATGTACAGGACACTTGATGATTACACAGCCATTTTTACCCACTATGATAATCACTCGCCTAACATGCTCTCACTCGGGCACACAGTCACATCTGTCTATTGCACAGTTTCATACTAAACCAGAGAGTTTAAATTATAGGTAATAAATCATCAAAGGCTTTCTTATATCTTTGGATATTCTGCTCTCTTTCTGCCACACAGATTGAAAATAATATTTTGAAATGGACACCAGATCTTGTGCTGCACACCCTGACGTAGGACTGATGTACGGTGATACACAAAATTAATTCAGTCTTGATTTTCAGATTCACAAATTAGTTTAGATGAGGATTTCTCATGCAGATCTTTCGTGTTGCAACAGTTGTCTTTGTGCTTGGTAGGAACAAGGACATCATACCTTCACCCAAAAATACAGTCAATTCACTTTACAGTATATTCTGTGAAAGACTTTGAGACAACCTGTGATGTGATGAGCCCCCATGTCAAATAAAACAATTATTATTATTATGGAAGGGACTGGGTGATTGTGTTAGGGACTAGAATATCAGCACTGAATGAAATACAATTCATAAGACAGTCAAGGATTCGCATTGACTATTTTTCTGTATTCTGTGCAAGGCCCTTCTTCCTTTGAGCAGGGTTGCTTCCAGTCCCACGGTTAACCATCTCAGTTATATCTTCAAGACACTAAAATCAAGCCTCAATCTCCTCCCACAGATGGAACAGTGGGACTTGTGTGTTTTTAAAGCAGGGACCCAATGCTGAAATAGAAAACTTAGATAAATATATTTTCTTCAGTCAGGCAAAAAAAAATGTGGTCACTCAATCCACGACGGGATACTTTGTGGGATACTGCTGTTCACTTCGCCCACAAGATATACAGTGAATTCACTTTACAGTATACTCTGTGAAGTGCTTTGAGGCGTCTTGGGGATAAGGCACTCTAATAAGTCATAGAGAAGTGTTGAGCTACAAAGTTAATCTATCAAGCCCTAGTTGTATTCCTGGTGCATTTTACTCTGCTTCGGTGACCTGGGATACAGCCCTGGGTTTCCTTCTCTGATGTTACTGGTGTCTCACCTTCACTCACTGATGTTAAATGACCAACGACCGAGACCCAGTAACCGGCTGGGAGGAGACAAGACCATTTATTCAAGTAAGTGAATTCTTTGTTTATTTGAAAAGCTGTTTTAAGTAAAATGAGTGTTTGTAGCTTGCACATTTATTGTAGTTTGACTGAAATATATTACACATTTAGATGAATGGAGCAGTCATGATTGTCATAAGTTAGTCATCGATCGAGGAGCACATGCACAACCATGATGATCTGCTGCTGGAATTTATTCTTCAAATGACAGGGTGCTGAAGTTGTACAGGGCAGTAATTAGAATGCATTTCATATACCATGTGTTTCGGATCTTTGTTCTACACACAGCTTCAGATTGTAATAACTCTGCACCTTTTGGGGCTCAAAGCTTTCAGCCCAGATGCTGGGATCTTAGCATTGAAAAACAGGACTGGATCCAAGCATCTCGATTAGAGTTTCTGATGTAGATCTGGAAATTATACTTGGTGAGAAAATGACTGCTCAACTGGAAATATATCAAGCTTAAAGCTTGTCTGTTATCAGAGAATACTCTGGTAACTACTCACCAGGAAATGTTTTATATTTAGGGAAACTTAACTAAGGTAACTTTACATGTCTCTAGTGGACAAATCAGGGAACTGAAAATCATTTCATAAAATGAGATGAAAGTAATGTTGAGTTTTACCCTTGTTGGTTCATTTTTCTGATGTTTGTTGACCCTTCTCCCTCCTCCAATTGGACTGATTGAAGCTCAGAGGAAACTTTTTTAAAAAGCAATGATTTCTTCACTAAATTTCAAAGAAGATTCACAGGCTTTACTGGCAGGTTTCCTGTTCTCCTGTTTCTTTGTCTCAGATGCCTGCGCTCTTTCAGCAACAAATGCAGTTTGATTTGGACATCAAAGACAAACTCACGTTGACAGAGAAAGGTCAGAGGCAGCAATTTGGCAAGATCCTTGTGGATAACGAGCAAATCCCACAGCGGGATAGTAGGATTTCCTTGAATTCTCTGAGCCAGGCTGCAATGGAGCAAAAAGGAGTTGTGTTTCAGGATAGGACGGTCTATATTACATTTCACAAGCCCATTACAAAGAAGCAACAGAACTTGATGCCAGGGCATAAGATAATTTCTCGTAGATTTGACAGCCCTGTGCCAAAAAATCAGCAGGCTCCACTACCAGAGAGCCGGGCTCCCTATCACACCGTCAAATCTGATCCACAGAAACAATCGGTCATCCTTCCAGACCAACGATGGTCAGAAACCTCGGACAAGCCGATCGTGTTGACAGAGCAAGTTGTCTTGGATCCTAATCCTGCTGCACACAGTAAATGTGCTGAATCTGCTGCGAGCAGATTTATTGCCTTCCGCAGTCATAGATTCAGTAAGTGTATAGTAAAGCACAAAGTCCCATTGCACGGGTGTAGGACATCAGCGGGCAAACCTATCGTGGTAAAACAAAAGTCTTTGAGGCAGTGCTGTGGAGCACAGTATACTGCACTTGCCCAGCCTGTTGCTGATACGCAACCAGTTGTGTTACACAATAATAGTTTTACTAAACTTATCCTGAAGCGTGAGGTTCCGTTACAAGATTGGTATGACTGTAGAATTTCAGCGCTATCAAACACATCAGTTATGGTAAAGCAGCAGCCTCCATCCCTGTGTAATGGAGCTGGTCCTGCACATGTGAGTTCCACTACAGATAAACACTGGGTGGCTTTACAAGATAACGTGACTCACTGTGATACAGTTTTGGAATCCAAAGTGGAACTTCCGTTACAAGTGGGTAGAAATTCTCTGAAGGCTTCTGTCCAGTTACCTCCAGAGAAACAACCTGTCAAGGAAAATCAAGAGCTTCCTCTGCAAAGGGATTGCAGCCAATACAGGACCTCAGTAAAGTCTGTTACACAACTCCATGTGGTGATGCGTGAGAGCAAGATGCCCTGTGGTGCTCTCGGTGGGCCTGTTGTAGACTATCAGGGTGTAATATCTGAGGAGTGTCAGGCTCCATGCAGTGTATTGGGCGAGCCAATTATAGAGCGTCACCCTCCTGTGTTGCAAGAGTCCAAGGCTCCTTGTGTAGACCAACAGATTCTGCTGCCAGATAACAGTACTCTGTACAAGCTGTGTATCCCTGGGGCAGAGAGTAAAACCCAGGTGATTGTAAAGGATAGTAGCATTCCCTACAATACCAAGAGAGCCACAGCCTGGGGAGTGAGAGCGTGGGACGAATGGGCGAAGAAACGGAACCATTACCTCATGAATAACACTCTGAAAAGCGACGAGTCCTTCCTCTACGTGCCCACACTGTCTCACGAGATAACTCACGACGAACTGAGTTTCTGGCTGTGTCGCTTTGTGGAAGATGTCCATCGGCAGGATGGATCCTGGTACCCACCCAACTCTTTGCGGCTGCTCTGTTGTTCCATCCTCCGCTACCTGCGGGAAACCTGTAAGCGACTAGACATTGATTTCTTCAACAAATATAGCCTGGAATACAGTGAATTCCGCACTGTCCTGGAGCACCGGATGAAACAACTCAAACAACAAGGAATTGGGATGGTAAGGAAACAGGCACAGCCTTACACAGAAGAGGAAGAGGAGAATCTGTGGCAAGTTGTATTCCACCTGCGCGATGCAAAGAGCTACAGTTACACCGTGTATTTCTATCTGTGTAAAGTGTTTGGTGTACACGCCGCAGCCGAGCACAATAAACTGAGGGTCGATCAGTTTAGCTTTGCCAGCGACGAGTTGGGAGAATACCTGGAGTTTGTGGCCAAACCGTACAGAGACGAAATCCAGAGGCCAAAGAGACACACTCGACAGTACGCTGACTTGTCCAATCCGAGGTGCATAGTTTCTGTGTTTCGTCGCTACCTCGGTATGATTCCCTCTGAGGGCCCTTTCTATCGTCGACCCATTCCCAGGCGCTTGGAGCTATGCCGGCAGGCCATAGGAGTCCACAGTCTGGAGAGATACTCCAAGGAGATCTGTGAGGCGGGCAACATTAAAGGCCGCCACACTGGCCAGTCTGGAAGGGTAAGTATACCCAGTGGGTATATTTCCATTGTTAGATGGAAAATTCACCTCCTGTTATCTGTATTGTGGATTAACAATGCTGTGTGCCAGGGGTTGGACTCATTGACAACCATTTTGTGTTTCATTGTTTATTTCACATCATTTTCACGCTTTTGCTGCCATTAGTTTTTTTTAAAGTTCAAATGACAAAGTCCAGGGAAAGGTTTGCGAGTGTGAATTTGGAAAGCTAATAAAGAACTGGTGGATCATCAATATTTTGTGTTTTATTTTATGCCGTTTGTTTGTCCCCACTTTAATGTTGCTTCTGAGTGACTTATGCTTGGAAGCCAGGTAGGCTGAACTCAACTGTAGACTCTGCATAGTGTATGTAAGCATTCCAGCAAGTCACCCAGACAATGTTGAAGAAGTGCTCATGTGTTTTTCAGCTCGCTATCCGATAGGGCACTACCCCGAGTGAAGGGCGTTTAAATAAATGCAAGTTGTTCTTGTTCCTGAAACATGAACTCAATCCTGGTGACAGTAACTTTCTCCACTTTTCATAATTGTAATGTTCCACAAAGGCTGGTTTCCTTTATTTCCCAAAAGCATGAGAACTTTATCAATTTTTTGATAGGGATATTATTAATCTCCTAGTAGAGTAAAAGACTAAACCAGAAATATTCTTGCTGCAATTGCACTAAAATGTTCAATGGCCAGATTGTGTCTTTTGTTTGCCTCTTGCTCCCATCCCTCCTGACCACAAATGCCAGCTTGGTCCCAAATCCCCGATTGTCCAGCGCCCGATGTGAAGGGTGCTATACAAGTGTAATTTGTTGTTCTTCGTTATTGAAGTCTTGGCAAATCCACACGTGAGAAAAGTCTATTTTTGCTATTATGCTACATTCAATGATTAAAAAGGTTCCGTTCTGCTTTTCTGCTGGTTTGAGTTAATCGGAACTTCCCTTTGATTCAGAGAGAATGTGACTTGATTTGTAAAGAATCAAGTCACTTCAGAGAGAATGTGACTTGATTTGCAAAAAATCAAGTCAATTAAAAAATATTTATTGGTTGATAATAATTTTAGTTATTATTTTAAGTAGTTAAGTCATTGGAAATAATCACCTAAAATTTCTATGACCTACAACTTAATTACTGTCATACTGAAGTCTCTGGACTAAATAAATATTTAGACTTGACTTACTGGATTTGAGTAGTTACTGGTGATGGGACACTAACAGGCAGTAGTAATAATAATAATCCTTGCATTTGAAATAGCTCCTTTTATCATCGTTGAGTTTTCTCAACTCTTCACAGAATAATAACAATCCTTGCTTTTGACATAGCACCTTATGTCTTTGAGACGTCTCCAAGTACTTCACTTCACAGTATATACTGTAATATAAATAGGCTATTTATTTTGTGGGTGAAACACCATAGAATCATAGAATTTTACGGCACAAAAGGAGGTACTTCGGCCCATCTAGTCTGTGCCGGCTCTTTGAAAAGAGCAATTCAATCCAACTGCTCCGCTCTCTTCCCATAACCTAACAGACCGCCTTTTGCGTACAGCAGTGTCCCACACCATTGTGGATTAAACCAACCAATATTTAAATATACATATTGTTAAATGGAATGAGCGCATATTTTGTGGGTGAAAACTTAATCTTTTCCTGTCCAGTACGTCAAACTGGCAGTGTTCGTTTAGGAATGAACAAGCTCCTACTTTGAGATAGTTGGAGGCATTGGAACAGTTTTGTTCTTGCTAGTCAGTATTCAGGGTGTGAAGCTTAATTTAAAGATTAGCCAGATTTAAAGACATCTCAGTGCTCCACTATATTTAAACAGAATTCCACCTCTGTCAAATTGACAAGTCTTGCTCCTGCTGAATGAAGTCTTTTCAGACTCACTGCAACATTGCAAGGGGTAAAAACTATTTTATACACCACAAAATTTAAGAAATTCAAACCACGATTTGCTGCGTTTTCCAAAGTCTTTGTGAACACATTCCAACTTTCAAAAATGAAAATTGATTGAAATAGTCTATGAGTTTCAAGTCTAATGCTTTTTGACCTGTGAAATAATGATCTGTGGGTACAGTACTGTGTTTTCCCATCAGAACACATTCACTACAGCTCACTGAGGTGCTCTAGTGGCAGAATTTAAAAATGCAATATGTAACCAGTTATAAAATATGAGTATTTAAACACCTAAACTCAGTCGCTAGCCCCTGGTAATCTTAAAGGCATTTGTAACAACATACAACAGTGAAGGTGTTTCACCCACAATATTGGTATATGTAGGATCATGGTGACTATAACAACAACAATTTGCATTTATATAGCGCTCTTCTATGTTACATTGCAGTTTCTCCCTCTTATTTTAGAGTTCTTAATATTTCCACAACCAACTATTTATTCCAGTAAAATAATGTAAAACTCCCAAGTGTTCTAAAGTTATCGAAACCTTAATTTGTTTGATATAAAACAAACAAGTGTTCTTGAAGAACAAAACCTCATTTAATTCAGACTTGTGTATTATTATTTAGTGATGGTGAGCTTTGTCATTTGACCATTTAAAAAATACAATTCTAAAGTGTTTATGTAGTTCTAATACTGTGTCTTTAGTGTTGATACAGTGGAGCTTCTAAGATCATCTCAAAATTGTCAATGTTTTTATAAATTAGGAATGTTCCTATATTAGCAGGTTACATTCCTCAGCACAGCAAACATTTGATCATAAGAAGTCGCTGGGAACACGTAGCAGGTCAGGCAGCATCTATGGAGAGAGGATAATTAGTTAATGATTCAGGTCGATGACCTTTCTTCAGACGAAACATTAACATTTTCCTCTCTCCGTAGTTGCTGACTGACCTACTGCATGTTCCCAGTTAATTCTGTTTTTATTTCAGATTTCAAGCATCTGCAACCTTTGATTATCAAAGTAGATGTGAAGTGGCTCCTCTGTATTATTAGTTTACCAATAACCTGGCTACTGAGCTTGGAATGCTGCTAGTTTGTGTAACCACTGCTCTTGATACCATTGCAAACAAAAATACAACATGCCCCACCTTAGCCTGCTGATAGACTTATCTTTAATATCCCCCTTTACCTTCTTCTCCCCACACCCAAAAAATAACTTTCTTGGGAGATGGTTCAAGGTGACAGATAATTCCTGACTTACTCAAACTTAATTTAACTATTCTGTGTGCTTTTTAGCAACTGTAAACATGATCGGGATTAATAGCTTTTCATTTTAGCACTGTGGGGCTAACATACTCAATATGAAGGAGGCCTATTGTATTTTTGCTACAAGACCTTCGACTGAAACATTCAACAACTGAAATTTGCCGGTTCTCTGAGCACATTCATGGCAATAATTGCATTATACAATGACATGACACACTTTATAAAAAGCAATCCCGATACTTTTCCCTATTTAACCAGTATCCATTTATGAGGGTGATTTTATGGTTTCCCTTTAATGGGCAGAGAAGGAGAGAGATTTATTTGTAGATTTCAGCATCCAAGTAACTGGAAGTTTTATTTTGAATCTTCAGTAACAAATTGAAAGTTTGTAGTTGACTTCTTCTTTATGCAAAATGAGGAGTGAAAAGTTGGTCAAGTGAATTATATCTGCTTGTCTACCTTTTCTGGGAATACTGCGTCAGTCATCTCATTATAAGAACTATTTTGTATTTGAAATAAACATTGTGCTTTTGTCATTCTCAATGTTCCCTTTTTTTGAGCAAACCTCCCCGAATAGTAGATAATATTCCCTTCGATAAAATAATAACAATTTGGTCACGCAATCCACTATGATTTGTGCGAAACTGGTGTACACAGTTAGCAGCCATGTTTCATCCACAAAACATAGTCAATGTTCACTATACAGTATTCAGTGGAGCACTTTGAGACGCCTCGAAGACATGATATCAAATACAAGAGGATATATAAAATCCAAGGATTATTATTCACACGCCTCTATTTATCTAGCAGTAAATTGTTAGCCAATTAGCGGATCGCTTTCTGAGGATAATAATCTCCCCCAACTACATATGTTTTAAATTGATCACTCAATCGACAACTTTTTGTGGAATACTGCACAATCAGCTACCATATTTCACCCATAAATATATAGTTAATCCACTTTACAGTATATGACGTGGTTTGAGATGTCTCGAACACGTGATAAATCGCTATGTCAACAATTCTAACAAGTTCTTTTAATGTACATTGCCACTTTTCCACACAATTTGCATTTCAAAATCATTTACAATCAGCGCTTTTCTCATCTCCAGGACGTCTCAAAGTGCTCACCAGTACTTACAATCAGTTGGGGCTTGGGTGGGGAGTGATTGATGACCAAAGAAAAGTTGCACACTGAAAATGAGGGCTGCAATTCCAGTTTGTGTTGCACCTAGTTGATGTTGGCTATTAATTGGATTTCCTTCCCTATTCTAACTGTGCATCAGCATCATCATTTTAGCTCAGTCATTTATCTTGTAAATTGTCTTGTCCCACGTCTGAGAGAAAGATTCTCAGTACCTTCTTGGTGATAATCCTTAACTCTCCAAACTCCTGTGCCAGTCACTGTATAACATTTAGCAAAACTCATGTGTTGAATGTTTCTCTGAGAGAAGCTTGCTGTGATTTCATGACTCGTCTTTACTTTAGTAATGGGCATCAATTCATTACTTAATATTTTATACTTGTAGTTTGGCAAATATTTATTCAATGTTATGTAGCAAATCCATTGCTTTGAAAATCCTGTGTTATGTGCAAATGGTATGGATTTCCTTGCTGCCTTATTAGGCCTCACTTCATTTCAGTTTACTTTCAAATGAACAGAAAGTAAAACTGCGTCTAGAGTCGTTTCTAGATTTTACATAATCTCATCTTTCTCTGAAGAAGCCCAATTGTATAAGGAGTACTGAAGCCCTGCTTGAAATTCTAACATGATTTACAATCTGTCCAGAATTCTTTCTAATTTGTGCAAAGTCCTCTGTAGCCCCCTAATGAACCTTCTTAGTGACCAACTTCAGAAATCCAGTCTCTTTGCTCTGCCCCCGTCCATATTAATCTTCGCAGGCTTATTCTTCTCTTTTGTCTGCATTCATTTGTTGTAGGTCAGCAGTGTAGCTGCCCTTCACAGTCGTGGCTTTGATGAGGAGATAATTAAGGAACGAATGGGGAATGGCAGTAATGCAATGATGTCCTACAAAAAGACTCAAATGAAGGCTGTTTCTGACTGTTTGCAGCCTCCAAACCCTTTGAAGAAGATCTCAGCTTGTTCAAAGTCATCCTCTTCCTCAAGAGAACTGACCATTTGTGAAAATGGAAGCAGCGAGCGCGGTCACCAAGGCCGAGGCAATGGTTCTGGAGCAGGAAGCATTGGGGACGTCTGAATTGCCTTATAGTACACATGCAGCATTCTCAGTGTCTTCTGCCACATCTGCAGCAGCACCACCAGCTGCTTGTGCTGCTAAATATCTCCCAGTAGTGTGCAAAGACTTAGTCGCAGCATTAAATTGTAAGAATGTCAACCAATAAACTAACCAGGGGCGAAAATCCTGGCATGCTGTGGCTCCTGCTTTTTCAGTACACAGTACTGTGCTAAGAGTTGTGAAGAAGACTATGTCTTGCTTACTGAAAGTCCCTCCCACCTGCAAGAAGCTTCTTAGGAGATGAGAACTGGGACATGACTGGGCACTATATTTTAAGAGTGGATTTGCACTTGGCTAGAGTATAAAATGTTTAGTCAGTTTACAAGGCAAATCTTTTTAAGCACTTTCTATTATTGATGATGCTATTTGAATTCCTGGGTATGTGTGTGCACGCACGTTCAAGTTACTTTATTCTCATGTTTAATGAGTAATGAATTTTTATTACAATGTTTGTGCGTCTTCATGATTAAAGATTCTTCAAGCCTGTATATCTGGTCTGATAGATTCTATTCCAGTTTACTGAACTGGCTCTACAGTAAAACTCTTAGAAATCATGACCTGGTACAGTTGTTAATCTATTGGCGAATCGCTTTCCGGGGTTAATCATTTCTTCAAAAAAAAAATTTGATCACTCAATCCATGACTGATTGTGGGACACTGCTGTGCACAATTTGCTGCCGCATTTCACCCACAAAATATACAGTCAATTCACTTTACAGTATATTCTGTGAAGCGCCTTCAGGCGTCTTGAAGTCCCGATAAAAAGTTTGTATTCTATGCAGGTTTGACGTAACTCATAAGACATAATAAATGTATGGTTCCAACTGATACCATCACTCTACCATCAGTGGCTTTCAGACTTTGTCCCCACTCTTTGGAACTCTATCCCACAATCCCTTCGCTTGGCTCCCTCCATTGCCTGCTTGAAGGCCGGTTGCAAGAACCTTCAACTGTGCCTTTAACTGCCAACCTACCTATCTGCCCTCCCTCATCCCAACCCTGCCCCTTTCCCCATACTCGGGACCTGACACCTGACTTTTCAGCGCCTTGGGACATCCTCGCGATATGAAAGGCGCTGAAGAAATGTTTTGTTGTTGATACGATTATGTGAAGTTTACTGTACTAGTGTGGGTTACTTTATACAGTAGCTTTACATCTTTGCCAGCGCAAACTACATTATATGAACAGAGACCATCATTTCCAAATGCTTGAGGTTTTGATGATATCATGATTGCTTGTTTGATGGGATTGCTCCTTAAGTAAGGAGCAATCCCATCAATTTTAAGGAGAAAACAGTTCAGGCTATTTTGTACACAAAGGGTGTGTATGGTGACTCCACTTGACCAGCTGTTTTAGACTTCAGACCAACTGTCACATTTTATATATCTTAATTTCCTATAAAAATCATCAGTGGGGCCATTGCCGTATTATATTTATATATAAGGATATATAATCTGTCAAACTAAAACTAATAAATTTATGATTTCAATCCACAATTGTTTGTGGGGACTCTGCTGTGCGCAATTGACTCTGTGTTTCACCCTCAAATATACAGTCAATTCACTTACAGTATATTCTGTGAAACGCTTTGAGAAGTCTCGAAGACTTGAAAATCGCTATGTCAAATGTGAGGATTATTAAGAACATGTGATCACTCAATGTACAATGTTTGTGGAACACTGCTGTGCATAATTGGCTGCCACATTTGTCCAATGAAATATATAGTCAATCCATTCTACAGTATTTTCGGTAAAGCATTTTGAGACATCACAAAGACATGATAAGGCTCTGGATTAAATGCAAGGATTATTGTTGGTATTATTTTGGGTTAAGAGCTGATCTTTTCTCATGTCCTTCTCATGTACAACCTGATCCTAGGTTACCTTTTTCATACAGGCACAAAATACCTTGAATCTAGAGATTGTGTCCTCTGGTTACCGACCCACCCGCCAGATATTAAATTGATATTTGTGTAGATTTACTATTTAGATATATTTTTTATGCATAAAGTATTTTTCTCCCCCGCCCTCAATCACCACCCATTAAACTGCCTTTAGTTTCCAGATTCTTATTTCCTGAGGTCATCTTCTAAATAGCCATAGAAGCCCCAATAATAGCATACTTGGGTTCACCCAGCCTGATCCAGCCTTTTTTTTTAACAAGAAAATCAAACGGTTATTCAGCCTTATTGCCCCAAAATTTTCAGCCACCAAAATAAGTCTAATATATGGTGGGTGGGCATCCAGAGGATACAGACTTAAGATAATTAGCAAAAGAATTAGAGGGGAGATGAGAATTGTTTTTTAACCATTGAGTTATTGCGATCTGGAATGCACTGCTGAAGACGTGATGGAAGTAGATCCAATAGTAGCTTTCAACAGGAAATTGGATAGGTACTTTATAAAAAAGGAAAAATGTTTGTCTCTTTTCAGTCCAAGATTCCCTCGCCAAAGTCAACGGCATTATCATTTCTTGTCTTCCATTGTTTCTGAAACCCTTGTGTAAATTAGTACAGTTTGGATGTAAAGATAGTGTATGATGTGTAGGTTCCCTGTTTTGGGATTATTTTATTAATTTGCATTTAAAGCAACATGTTAATGTATGTGGAATAGAGACAATCTATTGTAGAGCTCTGATTCCCGGCAGGTTGAAATGTTGGACAGGTTTCCTTATGTCCTTTGGACAGCTTTCCAAATGTTTCTGTTTACCTAGCAGTAAGTAGGAACCCGGTTATTAGTAAAATGGCAGATTGCTTTTCCGTGGGTAATAATCCCTTCAAGCAAAAAAGAAAATAATAACCTGGTCACTCAATCCACAACTGTTTGAGGGACACTGCTGTGGGCAATTGGCGTCCGCATTTCACAAGCAAAACATAGTCAATTCACTTACTGCATATTCTGTGAAGCGCTTTGAGACGTCTTAAAGACTTAATAGACTTGGGACATCCTCCCAAAGTGAAAGGAGCTTTAGAAATGTAATTTTGTTGTTGTTGTTAATAAGGTGCTATATCAAATACAAGGATTATTATTATTATATTCTGAGTGGAAAAGACTGCTCCCTGTCAATATGGATGTTTACACCCCATAAGCTTACCTACACAAGACTAGTGGCGATCCATTTTCATGTTTTTGACACTTGATTTACATAGGCATTTGATTGATTAAAACTGATTGCCAAATATCAAAGGGGAGCTAGTCTTTTCAGTACGCAGACATACAGTCCTCACCTGCCACCTGCCATCGATTCTCATCAAATAACAGCAAGGATAATTTGTATCAATATATTTGAGGTACTGTATCTGCAGTTATTAGTACGTGCTGGAAGAATGAAGGGGGGCAGATTTCCTTTCAAATACAGCATTGTCTATAGAGGATACTGAACTCGTTCGTTCTCAGTTTGTTCCCAGATTATACCAGCCTAGCACAGCTAATAACATTCGCATAGTAAAGACTTGATATTCAAGTGCAATGCTGGGGGGTGTTGCATTGTCAAAAGTTGTGTCCTTCTGAAGAGATGTTAAACCAGAGTCCCTGTTCAGATGGATGTTAACAACAACAACAAAATTACATAACTGGAGCGCATTTCACATAGGGAGGACATCCCATAAAAGATCCCATGGCACAATTGAAAAAGAGAAGAACATTTTTCCTGGAATTCTTGTCAGCAATCCCACAGATAAAATTGTTTATTCACCTCATGGCTGTTTGTTGGACATGCTGTGCGCAAATTGGCTGCTATTATCGTCCAGCAATAATTTTCCCTGTGAAGAGCTTTGAGACATCTTGATATAATTTTCCAGTACATAGTTTGTGACACAACATGTCAAGTGACTTCCAGGATAGTGGAAGGCAAACTAAATGAACCTTGGTCATCTTTCTCCCTAGCAAATTATTGTGTTCTTATGATAAGTAGGGAACGGCGATATGGGAATTTTCCGGATATGGATATATCGGTTGGCTCATATCGAGATATACCGAAATATCGATATTTTCTGTTTTTTCGTACTGCGCATGCGCGCGCGCGCATCAGAGTGCGCGCGCATTCTGGGCCTATCTTCTCAGGAGGTAAATATCTTTCTCTCTCTGTGTCTCTCACTCTCTCCATCTCTGTGTTTTTCTGTCTGTGTCTCTCTATGTTTCTCTCTCCTCTCTCACATCCCCCCCCATCTCTATCTATCTGTATATTATCACATCCACCCCGTCCCCCCCCCCCCCCCCCCCCCCCCCGCCGTCTCTCTCTCCCTCCCCCCCAGCCGTCTCTCTCCCCCTTCCCCAAGCCGTCTCTCTCCCCCTCTCCTCCCCCCCCCCCCCCCCCCAGCCGTCTCTCTCCCCCCCCCCACCAGCCGTCTCTCCCCCTCTCCCCCCCAGCCATCTCTCTCCCCCTCTCCCCCCCAGCCATCTCTCTCCCCCTCTCCTCCCCCCTCCCCCAGCCGTCTCTCTCCCCCCCCCCCCAGCCGTCTCACCCCCCCAGCCATCCCTCTCCCCCCCAGCCATCTCTCTCCCCCACAGACGTCTCTCTCCCCCTCTCACCCCCAGCCGTCTCTCCTCCCCCTCCCCCCCCCCCCCCAGCCGTCTATCTCCCCCTCCCCCCCAGCCGTCTCTCTCCCCCTCTCCTCCCCCCAGCCATCTCTCTCCCCCTCTCCTCCCCCCCCAGCCGTATCTCTCTTCCCCCCCCCCCACCAGCCGTCTCTCCCCCTCACCCCCCCAGCCATCTCTCTCCCCCTCTCCCCCCCAGCCATCTCTCTCCCCCTCCTCCCCCCAGCCGTCTCTCCCCCTCTCCTCCCCCCCCCCAGCCGTCTCTCCCCCTCTCCTCCCACCCCAACCGTATCTCTCCCCCCCCCCCCCCCCCCCCCCCCAGCCGTCTCTCTCCCCTCTCCCCCCCCCCAGCCGTCCATCTCCCCCTCTCCCCCCAGCCATCTCTCTCCCCCTCTCCCCCCCCCCCCCCCAGCCGTCTCTCTCCCCTCTCCCCCCCCCCAGCCATCTATCTCCCCCTCCCCCCAGCCGTCTCTTTCCCCCCAGCTGTCTCTGTCCCCCTCTCCTCCCCCCCCCCCCCCCCCCCCCCCCAGCCGTCTCTCCCCCTCTCCCCCCCAGCCATCTCTCTCCCCCTCACCCCCCCAGCCATCTCTCTCCCCCTCTCCCCCCCCAGCCATCTCTCTCCCCCCCCCAGCCATCTCTCTCCCCCTCTCCCCACCCCCCCATCCATCTCTCTCCCCTCTCCCCCCCCCCCCCCCAGCCGTCTATCTCCCCCTCCCCCCAGCCGTCTCTTTCCCCCCAGCCGTCTCTCTCCCCCTCTCCTCCCCCCCCCCAGCCATCTCTCTCCCCCTCTCCCCCCCAGCCGTCTCTCTCCCCCTCTCCTCCCCCCCCCCCCCCCCAGCCGTCTCTCCCCCTCTCCTCCCCCCCCCCCCCCACCCACAGCCGTCTCTCTCCCCCCACCCCTTGCATACCTGTATATTGTATTCGAGGACTATGAATACAAGATAGCGGCTTTGCACCTCGGTCTGTGCATTGTGTATAGAGATGAGCATTCTGGGTCTTGTAGTTGATTGTGCTCGCATCCCGATTTTTTACCTCGATATATCGTTTTTCGATATATCGATATTTTTTAAATGTCTATATCGGTATATCGATATGAAAATCATATCGGGTTTTAGCGATATACCGATATATCGCCGTTCCCTAATGATAAGGTGCTGGATCAACAGTCAGGATTATTATTAATAACAAGACTATTTTTAATTAAAAAAATTTGGGGGGATTTTGTTCCATTTAGAACACGCCAGCCTCAACACCTCAGCAGGCAACGGGGTTACAGTCTGCTCAGCCTATGTCACCCAGCAAACCCTACACCTCTTCCGGTGGGGCTCAATGCCGCAGGTAGGAAGCCTCTACCTATATCCATGTTTGTGTGTTGACTTTATTTGTCAGATAATGAGGCAATCTCGGTTTACTCTAACCTCAGCAGGCGATAACATTGGCAAATTGATTATGTTCCCTTCAAAAAAAAATGTTTTTTTAATTTGGTCACTTAATTTCACGACTGTTTGTGGGGCACTACTGGCTGCCACATTTCGCTCATAAATATATGGTCAATTGACTTTACAGTATATACTCAAAGATGTGATAAGACACTATATCAAATGCAAGGATTATTATTAATATAATTAGATAAGGCAGCACCTTGCCCTATCATGTGAAGTCCATGCAGTTAAGCATATATGGATGTGGTTAATTGACTTGCTCCTAAATGGCTTTCTAACGTAATCTTTTTGTTCTTTTTCCCAGCGGGACAGTCAGGCAGATGCTAGACCTCCGAAGAAATATGCTAGATAGTACATCCTCCAGCCAGCCTCTAGCAAACTCTGGTATTACAGGTACCTAAGGCCCGCTCTAGTTCTGTGATAGGGACTGTGCTGATAGCAGGTTGCCGTTCTCCACATGGTCTTTGGCTTGTTATTGAGTCACACAACTATTTACTCCGTTGTTGATCACAGCGGGAGATTGATAAATCAATATCAAGGTTGCCTTTTGACGAGCTTTGTCGTATTAATCAATAACACTCCCTGGGAGCCCTGTATAGATTGTGCTCTGATACGCTACCATGCGGAGGGAGCTGTATAAGTGCAAGTTGTTGTTGCTCCCATACCTCATAGTGAGCCTCTTGGCTCACTATGAGGGGGAGCAATTTTCATCCAGTAAACCTCACATAATTGATAGAATTATACAGCACAGAAGGAGGCCAATTGCCCTTCAGGTCTGTGATGGCTGTTTGAAAAGAGCAGTTCAAATCAATGCTCTCTCCCCATAGCCCTGCAATATTTTCATCCCTGACTCACATCAATCAGAACCATATATTTAAAATGTCTTGTGAAAAGTATGAGTATGAAAAGTATGAGAACTCTTGAATCAGATGTACTACGAATTAGGCGATTTATACAAAAACAAATTTAAGTTCACTCTATCCATGACTTTATGGGATGCTGCTGTGGGAAATTAGCTGCCGCGTTTCACCCACAATGTATACTTTACAGAATATTCACTTTTCTGTGAAGCACTTAGAAGCATCTCGATGACGTGATAAGGCATTATCTCAAATGCAAGGATTATTATTATCAGCGCTTTGGGATGTCCTCCCGACGTGAAAGGCGCTCTAAAAATTTAATTTTGTTGTTGTCGTAATTGATGCAGATACCCTCAATGGTGCGAATGAAGTATGAAAAGAATCCTTAATATGGATTAACTCAAGAGTTATTTTAAAGAAAGATTTTTGAAGTCTTGTTTAGATTCATTAAATAAATTTGGACATTCATAAAGCTGTTGTGGGCTGTTGGCGGTTTCTTTAACAATCACATTGCTCACCAACATACAGTCACTGTCACAGTCACCTTACAGTGCTTCCGATGAAGTGCTTTGTTATATCTGAACCTGATAACTTGCATAGCTCCCTACCCGAAGGTTAGCGTCTCGATAAAGGCAATATGGTGGGCAGCAGGTGACAGTTCAAAATTACTGTAAAGGTGATGAACATTGAGCGTGTGTAATAGGCCATAATGTGTAGCCCACCGGAGGACTAAGTGAGATGATTGGCTCCTAGAGAGAAGTATATTTTCATTCATGAAGATTTTCTGAAGTTATGCTTTTCTCTTGTTGCAGGTAATGCCCCCAGCTTTACCCCTCCTCAGGTAGTGAGTGGACAGTCTAAACCTCAGAACCCAGGTTCATCTGCTGCTATGGTGGCTCCAGTGCTCCCCACATCAACAGCCCTGGTGGGAACCGCTCAATCACTACCAAACTGCGGCAATAACCTGCCTATGCCAGTATCTCTCCAGTCAGTGCCAGTATTGCTTACGGTTCCCGTGGCCATGTCTTCCCAGCCGCCGCTCCTGCAGGCCTCAGCAAACGCCTTGGTGACCAGCCAGCAAACGGGCCTGGAGTTTCTTCCTGTTCAGTCGCAATCCACCCTCAGCGTCTCCAAAGCTGCTCCCACCCACATCTTACCGAATGTAGCAAAAGCAAACGGTGCTAGCCCTGCCTTGTCAAGCCCAGGAGCACAGCAGAGATCCATGGGCTCACTGCATACCAGTGTCAGTCTCTCCAATCAGACTGTTTCTCTCACCAGCTCTCAGACTGTTCTCAGCACCCAGATTGCCAGGACATCACAGCAATTATTGGGTTCCCAGGGACACTTCAGCCTCACCAACACACGGCCTCAGCTGCAACCGAGGCTTTCACAGACTTACAGCCAGGGACAAACCCCTGGGTCTTCAGGCCCACCATCGGCATCCAGCTCAGACTGCAACACTGCAGGGACATCCAGAGCAGGTCTGTAAAGGGTTGTCTGCTAGCGCCATTGATGGTACACTACAGTTCCTGCACTAAGCATTCACCTACATGTATATTTGTGTGTGCAGAACATCACCGCTCTCATCACAGCAAAACTGAAAGTCTATAATAGATGAATTTGGGGAATGTGGAGATAGGGAGTTATCTAGATACAGTAAACTTCTGATAACTCACCACTGGCTTAAGGTCACTACCACCTAAGTCTTGCTGCCAGTACCCTGGCAACAGTTATTTATACATATGTACGTCTACCTCACTGCTCCTAATAGCTCATCTCCAAGGCCTTTTCCCTTGGAGTGATGAGTTAGCAGGAGTTTACTATAGGACCAAATGTAGCAAATACTGGCTCAACTGGGCTTGGTGTACTTAAAATGTTTGGAGTGTAATTGGCATGAAGACTTCCCGATGTGACCGCAAAACAGTAGCTTAGACTAACTCCCCGAGTGTGTGTTTGTAGGAATGGGAAACATTGCAGTCGGTTCTGAGTCCACGGGCCTTCCTTGGACACAGGAGTGATACCAGAAGACTCATTGAAGGTTGCTAATGTTACTCCCCTGTATAAAAGGGGCAGAAGGACAAATTTGGGAACGACATATAGGCTAATAAAGGACATGGATTTGTTAAAGGCAAATCTTGCCTTACAAATCTGCTGGAATTTTTCGATGAGGTAACAGAATGGATGGACGAGGGCAGCGCAGTTGATGTAGTTTACATGGATTTTCAAAAGGCATTTGACAAAGTGCCGCATGAGAGGCTTATTAGGAAAGTAGAGGCCCACGGCGTTAAAGGGACAGTGGCAGCGTGGATCCACAACTGGCTGCGAGACAGAAAGCAGAGAGTTGTGGTAAGCGGCTGGTTTTCAGACTGGAGGGAAGTGTGCAGTGGCGTCCCCCAGGGATTGGCTTTGGGACCATTGCTCTTTTTAATATATATTAATGATCTGGACTTGGGTGTAGGGAGCACAGTTTCCAAGTTTGTAGATGACACTAAGTTAGGGAGAATAGTAAATAGTGAGGAGGAGAGTAACCATCTGCCAGAAGATATAGATAAAATGGTAAAGTGGGCAGACACATGGCAGATGAAGTTTAAGAGGCTTTGGAATATAGTTCCAGGGGGTGGGGGTCCGGAAAGCAACTGCTGATGGTGGAGCAGGCCAAGGGGGAACTTGAAGCAGGCCGTGCCTGTCGAGCAGAGCGGGTAGTTTAGTAGGTCTCGTGTTAGTAGGTCTCAGAGGTAGGGAGGAGCAAGACAGTGGAGGGGTATAAAAGAGAGCACATGAATCTCACATATACTGCAGAGAATTATGGACAGAGGCCCAGCCCTGGAATTCTCTCTCTCCCTCAATCCCTCCGCCTTGCCCCCTCCCAACCTACTTTCCAGTCCCGCCTAAAGACCTTCCTTTTTGACTATACATAAGAACATAAATGTTAGACAAAAAAAGACCAGCTCACCTTCCACCTTCCTGGCAGTCATGTGTCCAGAATTACCTACATAATATGATGCCCTAAAAGAAAACTATTTATTTGTGTTTGAAAGAATCAACGCTTCCTGTTCCTCCCGTCTCCCTACGGAGCCTGTTCCACGCAATCACTGTTCATTCATTGACATAGAACAGTAAAAGCCTGTTTATCTGGCAACTCAGGACCTGGCCAATGCCGGTTAAAGCGCGTGCTGGATATTCAGCCGAAAACGTTTTTTAAAAAATGAATTTTTTGGAAAAATTCCGGTTAATCAAATGTGGACCTTTTTTTTCTGATGCCGGTTATTACAGTTACAGTTGATCGGGTGCCGGATAAACGAGCTTTTACTGTATTTCCATAGATTCATTCAGAATTTATCCCCTTTTAAAGGCAGGCCATGTCCCCTGGTTTTGCTATACTGGACAAGCTTAAACAGTCTGTCATTATCTAACCCTTTAAAAATCTTAAAGAAAGGAATCATTACGGCTTCTCTTTTCCAGCACATCCAATTTACTTAATCACTCCTCGTAGTCCAGTCCTTCCATTCCCTCAATCATTTTGGTTGCTATCCTCTGTATCTTCTCAATTTCTCCAATATCCTTTTAGTACTTACGGTCACCTCCCAAGCCCCCTGACTCCAGGGCTCCGGGACGCTACCCGGAAGGGGGCTAACAAGTTGTTGTGGCATAGAATCTCTCCGAGCTATAGATTCCCTTTAATCCAACATCGCTGATTTCATGTAAGTTTACTTACACCTATTGCCAGCCCTCACTGAGATCCTTAAGGTGGTCTGCGTTAGTTATCAGAATGTGGAACAGCGCCTTGGGACGTCCTCCCGACATGAAAGGCACTATGCAAATGTAATTTTGTTGTTGTTTGCTCCAGTAACTGTCAGACTTGTATCTCAACAATAAATATTTATACTGTACCTTTCGCAAGAAAACGACAGGACCAGCAGCCACTGGATTTGTGGTGACAAATCGGACGCACTGTAACCTGTACCTGGAGCCTCACAGAGCCCAGCCCAGTTATGTGTTTTGGCTTCGGTGCGGTGGATTATGTAATGTGAATGATACGAGCTGACCCTGTCTGAGTTGTTAACTTTAATCTCATGCTAATTGCTTCCTATGCCAGGTGGGGCAGCCGGTTTTGTAATATGAATATAAATCCTCATGGGCTAACACTCAGTTGTTTGCTGTTTTGGAAGCAGATAAAATAATAGAATAATAATAATTTGATGTAGTAATTTGAAAGTGAATGGGGATTTTGAATTCTATCCTCTGGGGAATGGGGAGCTTGCATTTTATATAGAGCCTCATCACATCTTCTGGACGTCTCAAAAGTGCTTCATACTGTAAAGTGAATTGATTCTATATTTGTAGGTAAAACTTATTTATTATTATATTTATTAAAATGTGGCACAACAGTGTCCCACCAACAGCCCACATGTCCCACATCACATTTTGTGGAATCATGTGTGTAAAAATATCCACCTGGTGGAGAGAGAGCAAGGCCATCTACCTGCCTGGAATCGAACCCAGATCTCTCGCTTGTAAGGCGAGTGCTCCAACCACAGAGCTACAGGACTCCGCAAACTCCACAAATGCTTAACCCTGCCAGCCAAAGCTGTGACTGATCTAACAACACAGGATCACACCAACACCTTACATTTACACAGGGCCTCTCACGTCGGAAAGACGTCCCAAGTCACTGGACGGTCAGGAATATGGACCAAGCAGGATTGGGAATCAAGTGGGGTGCAGGGCAGTGGAAGTTGGGGGTAGGAGGCGCTGTTGAAGAAGAAGGTCTTGAGATGGACCTTCAAGGACATGTAGGTAATTCGTGAGTGGGTATGGGATAAAGTTCCAAAGGGAGTGGCAGAAAGATTGTGTGAGCCAGAGTGCTGAGCAGAGAGCGAGGACAGATTGGTATTCTATGGAATTATATCATGAATAGAGTTTCAGGCAGGGTGTGAAAACTGCTTACATAGAAATGCAACAACAGCAACCAACAACAAAATTACATTTATACAGCGCCTTTCGCACCGGGAGGCGTGACTAATGCAATGACTACAGCCCATGAATCTTCTTCTATTATCCCTCAATCCACACTTACCAGCTCACATCAGACTTTCTACCTTTCAACATGCAATAAATTGACATTTAATGAATTGCTATCCTGATTTTATTGATACACAGTATAAACTACACCAAATAATGGTATTTGTATAGCTGTGGGCTACAAAAGCTGCAAGTACGACAGTTGTGAACTGCTTGCAGAGTGATTAGAATTGTTTTGTTGGTCTATCACTCCCGTAACATGTTCCCCGCGTGTCCACTGTATACACAAGTCACTGCAGATATTAAATGTGAAACAGATTGCATTTTTTTTCCATCGACAGAGAGTGGCCTCGCCCTGAGCAACCAGAAACCCTCGACAGCATCATCAGAGGCTTTGGTTACTAAGAAAGCAGTAGGCGGTGGCAGCCAGGTGGGTAACTACACACACACACACATACATACAAAGTGTCTGCTCCCTCTTATGTTCACAACAATCACATTGTCTGTGTATCTCCCTCCCCATACTCTGCCCCTCTCTCTTTCTACTGCAAATTGTTTGTTTGGTAGATGCAATAATCATTTGATCAATTTGCCTTCAGGGCCTCAATCTGGTGGCTGTTGTTTATCACTGATCTTTATTGCTGTTCCTTCCCCACAACAGCTATTCAGTCCTGAATACTCGTTTCCATGTCCATTAACATTCCCAACAACAAGGCAGGTTGGTTGACATTGTGTAAGTGATAAGTTTGAGTGGGGCGGGAGGAATCACAATACAATCAACTATTTCATTAGCAAATCTCACACTTTAGAAAAATTATCGAGGAAATTGCAGTCAGAAGTTATCTATGATTTTAAATTCTCTTTATTAGAAACTTTGTAATTTTTAAACCATATGTATAGAGGCTAAATATAGAGTCTGGGTGGAAAAAATACTTCAAAGCTATTTACAAATACCAACAAAATGGTAATTTCAAAAAATTTGTGATGCCCTTACCACAGAATGTAGGAAACCACTCGCCCTCACAGAGTGACAGAGGGTGCTTTTCAATGAAAAGTCTCCTTATAGTAACAGGTTTTAAGAGTAACAATGTGGATGGAGAAGGAGAAGGGGGTAGTTGTTCTGTTGTGCATTCATCATGTTATTGGTGCATTCTCTAAATAAACTGGAAAGATACCAGCCATCTTTAGCACAGCTCAGCTAGAGAGCACAGACCACCCTGAGAGAATCGCCTCCGGAACCAGCCCTAGGTAAGCTGTGGCAGAGTGAGATGTATTTCGCTCGCTTTACGGCTTGACGTCCCGCTAACCTGCCTGGCGGTTGAGAGCATCACCGCAGAATAATCTGGGATTCGTGGTGGTAACCGTTTATCTCTCAGCCATTCACAAGCCTTTTCCAAGTCCGATTCACGGCTGTTTTTAAGTACCAGTACACACTATTTTTTCCAGTTCTTCTAGAGAATACATGAAGCAAACATAATGCAGTTTCAGGGGTTGTTTTTTGTTTTGAGTCCCGTGTATTAATAGCTGAGCTGTGTGACAGCGGCAACCACAGCTTTTAGCATTACTTTACCTTTCGATAGCCAAGCAAACATAGTCTCTAATGTCTTGTATTACTTACGATGTGTAATAATGCCATGGTTGGTGATGTGTGAAAGCCATTGGTTAGCAGGGGCGTGCACCATTGGGGAGTGGCACACCTCGATTGAACGGAACTTTAGTAACAAAAACGCCACCTGCTGGATTATTTTGTGTAATAATAAAGCCTGTGTGATAAGCCTTGTATCAAAACATTACGTATTACTCCGCAATTCACAGCTGTCCGAAAAAACAGCGCCACACTCCCCTCTCTACACCCACGGCATTTTCGACGGCACCACACTGCTAAGTTTTGAGGACCAAATGACTGAGGATCAAATGACGGGGGATGAGCTGTTAGATGCAGCCAAGCGGCACGTTAGCGTGACCGAGGAGGACCTTATTGTCCTTGAGGAGGAACGCAATGAAAAGAACACTCGCAAGCAGACCGACTGGGCGGTAAACATCCTAAAGCAGTGGCTCATTGAGAAAGGCCAGGATGAATACTTTGAGGTTATGTCAGTGGAGGAACTTAACGGAGTCTTGAGAGAGTTCTACGGGACCGTGCGCAATCACGATGGCAACACGTACAGTATCTCCAGCTACAAGTCCATCCGGGCCGGGTTAAACAGACACCTTAAGATGCCCCCTCACAGCAGGCAAATCTGCCTGATGCAGGATAAGGAGTTCACCAGCGCCAACAACGTCTTCCTGGGGGTGCTTAAAGTCCTTCGCAAACAAGGCAAGGACGAAACCAACCACCACCCCCCCATCAATGCCGCTGACCTGCGGAAGATCAGGACCTCGGGGGTGCTGGGTCTCCACACGCCGCTTGCTCTGGTCAACAAAGTCTGGTTCGATTTGCAATTGCACTTTGCCAAGCGCGGGCGGGAAATCCTCCGGGACCTCCCTCCGGACGCCTTTGTTATCAAGCGAGACCCCAACGGCCGTCGTTACGCAATGCTGAAGTACACCGGCAAAGGGAGAAACAGAGAGGACCCGCTCAAACTGGGCCGCATGTACGACATGCCCGGGGACATCAACTGCCCTGTCACCTCCCTGGACGTTTACCTGTCTAAGCTACCGCCAGACCCTCCCGCCTTCTACCTTCACCCCCTCAAGCTGACCCCCGAGCAGATCCAGGAGCAATCTGTCTGGTACAAGCGGGAGCCGATGGGAGTGAACTATCTGGGCAGTATGATGCCCCGCATCAGCATTGCTGCCAGACTCTCCCAGAGATACACCAATCATTCCCTGAGAACTACAACTGTCCGTCTCCTCTGTGACGCCGGTCTGGGAGCCCGGGAGATCATGGCCCTCACTGGCCATCGCTCTGAATCCAGTATCCGGAACTACTGGGGAGCTGCGGAGTTTCAGTACCGAGCCTGGTCCGACATGCTGGACAACGCCGGATTCAACTACATTTACAAAGCTCCCAACCCACAGCCAGGCACATCATCATCCACAGGGAGCATAGTGACTTTACCTCCCAGCGCACTACCAGCACAGTGTACTGGCATCATCCTGCAGAACTGTGTCATTAAACAGGAGCCGCTCACCTGAAATTCTGTCTATAGTACAGTACTGTGAACGCAACTCAGTAATAAGCTATACAGAGGAGAAAACTAAATAGATTTCAAATTAGTCATGTATTGTTTAAAATATATTATATGAATATTATATATATATATAGGTCTGAGCTAAACAGCCGTAAAGTATGATAGTAAGGAAAATTCAGTGTTGTATTTAAACCTGACTCTGAATGGGTCGTTGAGAAAGGTTCTTAAACTGAGCACTTGATCAAAGGTTTGACTGTTTATGTTAGAAGTGGTTGTGAATTAGTGCTGTGTGATGGCTCCCTGCATTATCTGCCTTGGTACAGAGGTTTGACAGTTCATCTGTTGCTGCTTCTGTTGGAAGGCGAGAGCCTGTACGGAAGGCACCTGTATGGAAGGCACCATCACTATATGATCATACAGTGATGGTGCCTATGTGAACCCCCATCAACAGTTGGTGTTTTGAAGCCGTGGTAAAGCATTGACCCGCTGCTTTTCCAGCCTATGACCACAGTGTGGGGTGGGGGTGTCAGGCATGGGAAAACAGAACCAAGAGATCAATGTTTTACCAGGGCATCAAAACACACAAACCTTTCTGATAGCCTAATGACAATGTAAGGCCATTTGACCCAGGAATATGATTTAAAGATTGGAGTTGGCGAATGCAGCTGCAGTGAAACCTGTGAAGCATTGTGAGGTTTCCAAGAATTCAGCAACACCAGGGCTGAATTAGCAATCGTGTCTGGAGTGCACTCACTAACAACAACAAGTTATTTATTATGCACCCTTCATGCAGTGTAGCATCTCGGAGCACTTGCAGAATCACGCTGGGTGTGCATCAACGTATTTTACCGTTAGCTGTGAGGACCTGACCAGCTGGACATTAGATTGCAGATCACAGGGTGGGTGGATGTGAGATACTTCTGCAGCACCCTTATTATGCAAAGGCTTCCTTTTGCCGGCCTGTAACTTGCCTCAGTGTATATATGGGTTTGAGATTTGAAGTGGCCAGAGAATGTGGAGTCAGGTTCTTCACTTAGATTACAATCCCTTTATTGGAGTTCTGTTATGGGGTTTTCATTCAGTGAATATTGAAGTTGAGTGTCCAGTTACACATTACAGTACATTTCCTCTATCATATTGTCCCTGACTTGTACTTATCCAAATGATCCAGTGATTTGAGGCTAAGAGTAAGAGGCAAAAGGCTCTAATTCTGAGCTCCAAACCTTGTACTCTCTTCCCACACAATGGTTCAGGCTGATCATCTGGCACTAAACACACTTCAGCAATATAGGAGGTGTCCCTCCCTTCACCACTTTTGAAATTTAGGTAAAAAGAACAGGAAATTGAGTTCTGGTGAGAAGTCCGAGGTCAGACTGAGAGAAGGAAGGAACAGTGTTATTTGGCCATTGTAAACCATCACTGTGGAAATCCTATTTCTCTAAGGAACCCAATTCTCCCCAGGTTGCCCCGTTGGAACAGTGACAGTATTACACCTCGGGGAAAATACAGGCAAGAAAGTGGCCTCCATGGCACTGTTTCACTATGATAATGTTTAGGCAGGAGCCTGCACACTAAGCTGTCACACACCAAGTGTGCTGTATGCTGGGCTCCCCATTGCTACACTGAAGCTGCCAGCTGATACATCTTGTATCAATGGCTGCTATAGAGATAAGTGGGAAACAACAAGAGCCTGTGACCCTCACAGTTGGCAATCCATTTACAATCAAATAACTTTGATTTGTGCAATAAAACCCCACTTCATTTACAATAAATAGAAATAAACACGCCCAAATGCACAATCCATCTCCCGAGAACAAATAGTCAATATAGTAGAACAACAACTTGCACTTTATATAACGTGCAGAATAGTGCATCACAGCGTTTCTGTATTACGGTGATAATCATAAGACAATATTCATTGTTTGACTGTCTGGGTCTTTGGAACATCCTCCCGACACGAAAGGCGCTATACAAATGTCATTTATTCCTGTTGTTGCACTTGGTATAATAATAATCCTTACATTTGATATAGCGCTTTTCATGTCTTCTAGGCTTCTGAAAATTCTTCACAGAATATACTCTAAATTGAATTGACTGTATTTTGTGGGTGAAACGCAGCAGCCAATCGCACACAGCGTTGTCTATTTTTTTAAGGTATTATCAGATTGTTGGGATGTCTCAAAGCGCTTTACAGGACATACTGTAAAATGAATGAACTATATTTTATGGGCACATTATTTTGGCCTCATCGCACAGTAATCTGAAGCCCTTTTTAGTTTCTAGTGTTAATTACACTCCGGCTAAACTCGTGAAGTAGGAGCTATCTCTGAGACACAAACACTGGCTGTTCTCCAGTCTCGGGTTTCACTGTACTCTGTCATTCAGTGAATTCCTTCTCTGATGTGTATATTAATTGTGTGTGTTTTTAAACTGGCAGCGGTTGGTTGTGGGCTATCCCAACACACTCCACTGGGAGCAAGCGGTAAGCAACAGTCACCTTCTGCGATCTGTTGTAGCAAATCCCTTGAGCTTTCAATAACTATTTAAATTGTTCAAAACAAGGAAAGCTGTGGATTTTGGATCCATTCAAATTTTCAAGACTGAGTTGGATAGATTGCAGTTAGGTCAGCATATCAAGGGATATGGGGCAAGGGCGAGATCTTGGAGTTGAGACACAGATCAGCCGTGAACTTAAACAATGGTGGAACAGGCTCAAGGGGCTGAATGGTGGCTCTTTGAAAGAGCGACCAACTAGTCCCATTCCCTTGCTGTTCCCTGTAGAACTTGCGGAGCGCACACACACAGATGTGAGGTGGGAATCCTCTCCTAGATCCTCGTCCTCTCCTAGATCCTCTTTGATTCGTGCTTAAGGTCATCTGCTCACTCTCCCCTACTCAACGTCAGGCAATGTTAAACGCTCCAAAACGCTGCCTCTTGTGAGGGCCATTATACAAATGCAAGTTGTTGCTGTCAGTGGGGAGAGGACAGAGTGTGCACACAGAGTATGTGTGGTGCATTGTCTTGTTCTCAAAAGCAAAGTAAATCGCTTTGAGACATTTTAACACAATAAGATGCTAAGATCAATAACTAAGTTCATCAATAAGTAAGTGGCCAACTTTGTGATTAGAATTGATCAATAACTCATAGGGTATTCCCACCTGGAAGACCGCAGTATCAATACAAGAGGTTGTCGGGAATGAGATGTAGGGTAGTAAACATACCTCACAGATGCTTGATAGACTGTAAGCTTGGGCAGTGCTGTACATAGATAGCTGTGATTCAGTGGCTTTTCTCCTTACACTGTAAGGAGAAAACGGATGAAGGAAGTGCAAGAGACTGTTGTAGATTTCGATGGTGGTGAAGTCACTACAACATGATCCTAGACTCTGATTGACATTTGTTAGTCAGTCCATGTATCAGCTGATTATTCTGGAGGCTGCTGTTTGCTGTGGTTAATGTGTGCGAGTGCTTGGCTTGGTCTTGTTTTTAAATATACAGAGTTGCATAGAGTGAGACCACAGAAATAGACCGTTCAGCCCCCCGAGCCTGTGGCTCCATCCCTCTATTCCCCTCTCCCTCACTCCTCTATTGCCCCCTCTACTGCCCTCTATTCCCCTCTCCCACACCCCTTTACCCCCCTCTCCCCCTCTCTCATATCCCTTTACTCCTCCTCTCCCTTCCCCTCTCCCTTACCCCCTCTCCCCCTCTCCCACATCCCTTTACTCCTCCTCTCTTTCACCCCCTACCCCTCTCCCTCACCCCCTATCCCACATCCCTTTACTCCTTCTCTCCCTCACCCCCTTCCCCCTCTCCCACACCCCTCTACTCCCCTCTCCCCCTCTCCCTCACCCCCTCTCCCGCATCCCCCTCCCCCTCTCCCGCACCCCCCTCCCCCTCTCCCACACCCCCTCTACTCCCCGCTTCCGCACTCTATTCCCCTGTTTGGGTTGATGTTATACAGACTTTGCTGTTTATTGGTTATATTGAGGCCATCACACTGTGGCTCAATCCCACTGGCTCCTAATTTAATTGTGACTTTGTTCTAGCGTCAGTCATTTATCCACTTGGCCTCCACCCAGAGAATGGGCATATCGATGTCAGTGGAACTCTTGAGAAGTGTTACATTGGTGATAGAAAGTTGGAAAAACAATGGACTCGTGTTTGCAAAACCAAACGGTCAATCTTTTCTAATATTCCTCCCGTCCGCTCACCCATGTTTCCCTACTTGTTGCCAGTTTAAAAAAACTAACTGAAAACTAATTGTAATAAAATGTCTATCCACAGCAATATTGAGTGAGAAGGTGGTGATAGGAAATAATGCACAAAAGCACTGGAATACCACACACTACATGTGGGTATACCATTGGCAGTACGTACTCTTAACTGAAACCAATCATCTGATCATTGATCTGATAGAGGTGATCAAAATGATGGATTCAATAGGCTAAACAGGGAGAAACCGTTTCCATTGGTTGGTGGCTTGGCAACCAGAGGTCCATATTTCAAAATAGTTGGCAATGAATCCGAGGGGAGGTGAAGAGAATTGTTTTATACACAGCAAGTTGCATGAGTGCATTGCTTGAAAGGGTGAAAACCGATCCCATAACAACTTTCAGGAGAGATACATGGATATTTGGGGAGTGCAAATTTGCAGGGCTTGGGTGTTTGAGCATGGGAGAGGGACTGATTGGGTTGCTCTTGGGCTAAATGGCCTCCTTCTGTGTATGATTCTAGAGATTTTGTAGTGTCCTGTAGCTCAGTGGTTAGAGCACATGCCTTACAAGAGTGAGACCTGTGTTCGAATCCAGGCAAGTCAGAGTGAAACCTTGGGCAAGTTTCCCTACTCCACACACCTAATAATAATCCCTCGAAAAAAAACACAATAATAAAAAATTGGTCATTTCAACCCACGACTGTTTGTGGGAATTCTGCTATGCAATTGGTTGCCACATTTTGCCCACAGAATATACAGTCGATTCACTTTAAAGTATATTCTGTGAAGCGTTTTGAGATGTCTAGAAGACACGAAAAGCCTCTATATCAAATGTAAGGTTTATTATTATTTTATCTGGGCATATGTGGCGTGTGTGAAGGGCTTATTAACCTGAGCAAGAGACATTGAGAACTCTCCAGCTTTCTGAACTGAATCATAAAGTTGTCTTGTCCAAGCAAAATCTAATCAGATAACTGGAACTAACTGGATAATTGTGAATAATCACTGCAGTTACTGTAATGGAAGGCGGGAAAGGCACTTTATATCGTGATCTTAACATAAAGTGCCAGTGTTAAACAAAGCTCGGGGCTGTGCACTTTTCTGAATTAGACTGACTGTCACAGTTTATAGCCTTGAACTGAGACGTGGGTGTATAATGTCATGGTAGATAGTTTATGGGAATCGTTAACAGTAAATAATAATACCAACAATAAATCCTTGCATTTAATATCTATCACACTTTATCATGTCATTGAGACATCTCAAAGCGCTTCTCAGGATATACAGTAAAGTATAGAGTATTGTATGGGCAAACTCAACAGCCTATTGTAATTATAATATTATAAATAGAACTAGATAGTATTACAACACAAATTCCGCTGTTCTGAATCAGAGATTAGCCTGAATCGGTGAAACACTCAGTGTGCTCAGGCCCCACCCTTCAGCTTGAACATTTCTGTAAAAGTCAATCTATCCGAGGAACAAAGAAGTGCCTTGAAATTGTTGGAGTTTAAAAGACTTAAGTGGTTGAGCACCCACTTGGCAGCCCAGCTCCTCCGTGATCTTTTAACGGTTTATTGTTTATCCAATGGCCATTAAAGTGAGGGAAATACATTTCACCAGCAGGAATATAGAGCATCATGTTGGCTGTTAGTTGGGAGGGGTGTGGGGGGAGAGCTGAGGAGGGTAGTTTATTTCTCAGCACTGATTAGTATCAATGACGTATGGTTTCTGCAGCGTCTAAATTTCCTGTCTTCAACAGGCGGCTTTACAAAGAAACAGCCCTGTCCAAGAATTTATCTTTGACCAATTTGAAACCTAATCTCTGAATGTGCAAAGCTGGGGGTGGGGGTGGGCGAGAGATACTTCCACGTACACCTTCCAGTTCATTATTGCTATTATATAACACCTCGGAACATTTGTTGTCATG
The DNA here is from genome assembly GCA_035084275.1 of Hydrolagus colliei. Taxonomy (NCBI): domain Eukaryota; kingdom Metazoa; phylum Chordata; class Chondrichthyes; order Chimaeriformes; family Chimaeridae; genus Hydrolagus; species Hydrolagus colliei. Next base: position 1,718,373 of record CM068776.1, on the reverse strand, counting down.
TTGCTGATTGTGTAACTCTTATTTTTTAACCAATAATTTTATGACACGCTGCGGTGTGTTTGGCAATAAACTGTTGAGGGCTAAGCCAAGTCACGCCACGTGTTTGAAAATGTACCACAGCTTCACGTGGGTTTTTTCTAAAAAGAATATTTCTTGGCAAGCTTGGAGTGTGGAAAAAAAACAGTGTGGATTCATTCCCTCATCAGTCTATGAGGTTATTTGTTAGCTAACCCACAGTCACACAGACCTAGAATCAATAATATCTCTTAGAATATTAATAGTTAGCACAGAAACCAGCGTGAGGTTCATTTATTGTAAAGTATTTTCTGTTTTTTGGGGGGAGGATTGGCGTAATGTGATTGAAATGGAATCAGCAGGTGGCGTCATCTTAAACTGAAGGAGAAAAACATAGGAAGCGTGCGTTGTCCTGTATAATGCACAGATTCCAACCGTTGCGATTTTGCACATGCAACCATGGCGTTATATAATAAGTTTGTTCAACTTGCTGTCTATCGTGCATTGCCAGATTGGTCCTGTTTTTATTTTTTTTGAAAACGCAAATTGAGGTAAAGCTTTGACAGCTAACCGACCAGTCTACTGACTATGTCTGAAAACACTTTTAAGTTGTTTTAGTAATTCCAAGCGTGTTGTAGTGAAACTATGAGCTGCATTCTAACTAACATTTTACTTTATAGCTAAACCGCTTTCCAAACAAAACCAAGTTTGAAAACTATAATGCGTGTGGATTTACTTATTTATTTGTTTGTTTATTTTTTTTTATAAACTTCCATTCAAGAAACACCACATGATAATAATGCTTTCATTTGACACAATGCCTTATCATGGCGTCTCAACGCACTTCATGGGATACACTGTAAAGCAAATTAACTGTATATTTTGTAGATTAAATGCTGCAATTGTCCCACAAACAGTCATAGATTCAGTGACTAAATTAATATTTTAAATTTATTTCGAAAGATTTTTTTGGAGCACAAAATAATTCTTTGGGGGGAGAGAGTTCCAAATTTCCACTACACTTTGGGTGAAAAAATGCTTCTTAATTTCACTCATAAAAGGTCTAGCTCACATTTTTATTTCCCACTGAGGAAATCGTTTTTCCGTAGCTACCCCCATCAAATCCCTTAATCATTTTAAATTCCTCAATTAGATCTAGTTTATACAATGAATGTATATAAGAATTGTGTATGCTAAAATACTACTACATAAATAGCTCATCTAGATCCAAGTAGAGTTTCAAACCATTCACTTCCATGTATACATTGTTTACAAGGTAATTCCCTTTATTCTGTAGGTTGGGATGTTCCTTCATGCAAGGTATATATATATTCTATCCCTTAAGAACTTTGAGCACATTTAATTTTTCACACTTCAGTTAAATCACACTTCAGGTCATTGAGTAAAGAAATACTTCCTGGTGTCTGTCCTGATATTGCCTCTTTACAAATTCTAAACCTTTGTTCTCTTGATCTACTGCCTTGGTGCATCTAAACAATAACTACTTAATAATAATAATAATAATAATAATCCTTGCATTCAATACAGCGCCTTATCACTTGTTCAAGATGTCTCGAATTGGGCCAGCTAATTGCGTACAGCAGTGGCCCACAAGCAATTATGGATTGAGGTATCTTCACAAAACTTGTAAATATATATACAGTAAAAGCCTGCTTATCCGGCACCCTCAGGACCTGGCCAATGCCGGTTAAAGCGTGTGCCGGATATTCGGCCGAAAACAACAACAACAAATTTTGAATGCATTTTTCCGGATAAATTCCAGTTAATTGAATACAGACCTTTTTCTTGCGGTGCTAGTTATACGGAAGTTACGGTTGATCGGGTCACGGATAAACGGGCTTTGTAATATATATATATATAGTACCCCTCAGGCAGGATAGCATAGAGTACTTAAATATATCTACAATCCAGTAGATTGACGTATAAATATCTAAAACTCTGACCTCTAGTTTTGATGAAAGGCTTTCTAGCATTCAGTCATTATTTGGACACAAAAGAGAAACATTGGAACAGGCTAAGCCATTCAGCTCATCGAGCCTGTACCAACATTTAATTAGATCATGACTACTAATCTACTAATCCTTTTAATTCCAATTTCTCACATCTCCCTTAATACCCTTGGCCTACCAAAATCTTTATCAACCTCACTCTTGAAGGTGTTGATTGATCCAGCATCCATGATCTTCAGGCGGACAGAATTCCATATTTCTACCACCCTTTGAGTGAAAAAATGCTTCCTAATTTCACTCTTAAATGGCCTGGCTCTAATTTTAAGACTATGCCTATTGTTTTGCATTCCCCCACCAGAGGAAATAGCTTCTCTATATCTACCCTATCAAATTCATTTCTAAAACCTCTATCAAATCACCTCCTCAACCTTCTAAACTCAAGGGAATACAATCCAACTTTCCGCAGCTTTTCTTCATAACTCAACCCCTTTAGGATGGGTAACATTCTGTTGAACTAAATAAAATTTAAAATTAGTTTTTTTACATTGATTTTTTAATAATAATCCTTGCATTTAATAGTAAGGAATCTTGCCTATGGTTTTACCCTGCCAGGGAATCAAACCCAGGTCCTCTCGCTTGCAAGGCGAGTGCTCTAACCACTGAGCTACAGGACTCTTATGTTCCACTTGTGTTGGTGTTAAAGATTAAAGCAAGGTGGCTCCATCAACCTGTCAGTAGATAATTTTAACAACATAGAATATTATAGCAGAGAAGGAGGCCATTCGGCCCATCATGCCTATGCCGGCTCTTTGGAAGAGTCACTCAATCAGTCTCACTTTCCCGCTGTTTCAACTGTCCCTGCAATTATTTCCTTTTCAAGTATCTACCCAATTACACATGAACCTTGTGTAGACTAGGCTGGCACTGCAGTGGGCCATTGCTGCTTCAATAGAGGTGTCGTCTCCTCAAAACCGTGTGTATAGTAAGGAAACTATTTTGCCCAACTTTTCTTCAGGCCTCCCCACCCATTCACGTAAATGTTTACGTAAACATTAAATCGCCGTCCTGTTTCCTGTCCAGATGGCTCTATTCGAAAAAAGAAGGGAGTTTCTTTTTCTCCTGATTTCTCGCCAACAATCCGCCAAATAAATTTGCTCATTCCCTTCCAGATTTGGCCTTTCACATTGCCAAGAGTTGCCAAGTGTGGTGTTAGGAAAATTATTATTTCCCCCCCTCACTCTGGGGAATGTGATCAGGTATTTCATAAATTCCGGTCTGAATCCCAGCGTTAACAACGGCTTCCAAATGAAGACAGAATTGAAACCTTTACAGTTTAAGCAAGGCTCACGGCTAAAATAAAATTCACAAATTCATTCTGTTTGTTCTTTAATAACATTATTTAGATTGTAAATGAATCTGCTATTGTGAGCACAAGAGCGTTTGAACTTGTTCAGTTATAGCATCTGCTTCCTCCCTCTCTCCAGAGTGATATTGAAAATAACATGAACTACAATTTGCTTCCTTTCACATACCATCTACACAACAGCATCCCCCCACTCCCATCTCACTCCATCATCTACAGGGTGTTCGCAAAGTCCAGTTACCACCATCCTAACCCTAACCCCACCCTGCCCAGTGTGTTTTCCTCTGTACACTGACCAACAGCTGAAACATGGAGTGATGATAATTGTATATAGAAGTACTTATTGTATTCATTACAAGTATTTAACTGTATTTATAGTCCAGAGGATTGGTGTATGAGTGTGTGTTATGAGTGTGTATGTCTGTATGAGTGGAGTGTGCTGTGAGCATGTATGTCTGTAAGAGTGTGTGTGTGCTGTGAGTGTATGTCTATATGAGTGTGTGTGAGCGCCATGATTTTCGTGGGAGTTGGTGATCCCTCGCCAAGTTCGGGGCGACAACTTGTGTAACATGATAGAGTCAGTGAGGAGGGCGTCACTGGTGTCAGACATGGTTACACTCCACTGATCTGCAACAGAAAATAAGAATTTATTTTATAAGAAAAACCCACGTGTGGGAGGGTAACAGGACTTTGTGAACACCCTGTATACCCCATCTCACCATCTCATCTACACCCCATCTCACTACACCTGTCATTTACACATCACCTCGCTTTCAAACTATGTTTTGACCATGGATCGAAGTGTTTATATCCCAACCTTTGGAGGTGAAAGAATCATGTAATCCTAGAATATTACAGCACAGAAGGAGGCTGTTTGGTCCATCTTGCCTATTTCAGCTGTTTGAGTTGTGGGATGAGAAGGTTAGGATGCCATTCAAGGCTGTTCATGGTTATGAACGGTTGTGACAGAATAATTTTTATATAGGACGCCTTCAAGACATCTCAAAGCTTTTCACAGAATGCTGTAAACTACAGTGACTGTATATTTTGTTGGTGAAACAGTTTAGGGCACAGTGATTTCCACGGGTTGAGAAATCAGTCGAAAATCTGCATAAATTTTATGTAATGTCAAAAGGAATTAAAATGGGGATTTTTCAGTCAGACTGGAATTCTCTGCCACACACCGGAGCAGAAACCAAGTCCTATCAGTTATTTTTTAAAGAGAATTAGATAAATGCTTCAAAAAAACATATTAAATAATATTAAGCCTTGCATTTGATATAACGTCTTATTATGCCGTCAAGATATCTGAAAGCATCCACAGAATATCCTGTAAAGAATCAAAATACAGTCAACTCTTAACAGAATTGACTGTATATTTGTGGGTGAAACGCAGCAGCCAATTGCACACAGCAGCGTCCCAGTTGTGTAACAGTCGTGTATTAAGTGCCAAAATGATTTGTTTTTTTTGGAAGGGATTATTACCCCCGGAAAGCAGATCCGCCAATCGACTAACGCCTGGGTTCCTAGTTACAGAGTAAGGAAACATGTCTGAGGTCGCGCCCTACCTGAAAATTGAACCCATATGCTCTGGCTTGCGAGGCGAACGCTCTAAACAACTCCCAACAAACAGACAGACAATTTAGATGCAGTGCACAGGATATTCAAATCCGTCGTAAAAGTTTATTGAAACTTAGCACTGAAGCCGGAGCTTAAAGTGGGAATCCACATTTCTTGTCACTGATGGATGTGGCTGTGATCACCCCAGGAAAAGCATTGTTAATATAGCCCACAAACAGTGACCGGGAAAATACTTTTGCAAAACTCAGCAGTTTTTTCTTTCAGAACGTAAAGGCAGGAGGGAGTGACGCAGTTATTGATCTGACTGGAGATGACGAGGATGATCTGTCAGCACAAGGTACAGGAGCTCAGGGATTCTCTCTCCCACTGACCCTACAACGCAGAGACAAGCGAGTGCTGTCTGTTTTAACTCTGACTGTGAGGCTGATGAACGGGAGGGGGTGGTGGGTGACCATGGATATTAGAGTTTGGATGCAAAGGTGGGTAGAGAAAGCAAGGCAGAGGGTTAGAGAATGGAAGTTAGAGGTTAGGAGTGTTGTGTTTGAAAGCTTTAGCCACAAATAATAATAATAATCCTTGCATTGGATATCTTGCTTTACAACATCGTTGAGATGTCTCAAAGTGCTTCACAGTGCAGTGACTGTGTAGTTTGTAGGCGCCAAGTGGACCTGCACTGGCAGCCAATCGCACACAACAGCGTCCCACAAACAGTTGGGGATTGTGTGATCCTTGAAGGGATGATTACACCCAGAAAAGCGATCCGCCCATCAAATAACAGCCGGTTTCCTAATCACTGCTAGGTTAATCAACAACCTTTTGCCCTGCCCGGGTCCTCTCACTTGCACGATGAGCTTGCTAGCCAACAGGGCTCCTTTGGGGGAGTGGGGTGGGGGATGCTCTGCAGGCCAGCGTTAGTTAAACAGAGGGGATGGGAGCACAGGTAGTGGAATAGAAGCTGATCAGAGAGGTGCTAGGTGTGAAGCTGATCAGAGAGGTGCTAGGTGTGAAGGAATTTCAGCAGGTCAGGTAAGCAGGTGGATTAATTACTCTGTCTATACTGTGGGTGGGGAGTTGAGCTTCGAGACTCTTAGCAGACTGCTGATGTGCTGTTCTCTTCCCCAGGCTCCAGGAAACAGAATGCGAGTGTTCCCTCAACACACAGCCAGCCTCCGATCCCTGTACCCACTCCCCCCGTGTCTGCTCAGGCACAGAGCCGGCCAGTCGCTCCCTCCCAGGCAATGCTACAGCCACAGAGCTCAGTGCCCATCCACCTGGGTTCACCTCAGAGCAGCGCGGCAACCATTGGGTTAAACACCCAGAGCCTCAGCCTGCACACCACCGCTACAGGTACTCTGTTTAATAATAATGATAATCTTTGCATTGGATATAGTATCTTATCACCTCTTCAAGACATCTCAAAGCACTTCACAGAATACAACAACAACAACAAAATTGCACTTATATAGCGCCTTTCACGTCGGGAGGACGTCCCGAAGCGCTGAACAGTCAGGTCGGGATCCGAGCAGGGGAGTGGAGAGGGTCGGGGTAGGGGGAAGGAGAGTGGGAGAGGGGGAAGAGTTTTCCATCTTCATCTTCCTCTCCCCCTTTCCTCTTTTCCCCCTTTCTCCCCTGGCCCTATTTTCACGACTGTTTGTGGGGCACTGCTGTGCACAATTTGGCTGCCGCATTTCACCCACAAGTAAACAGTTAATTTTCCTACTTTCCTTCCCCAAACTCTGCGAAGCACTTTGGGACGTCGATAAGACATGGAAAGCGCTATATAAGCTTAAGGATTACTTACTTACTTAAGAGTTAGTGGGGAAGCCAAAGGCGCGGTCGAAGAGGAAGGTCTTGAGACCAGCCTTGAAGGAGGAAAGGGAGGAAGCGAGGGGGAGGGGCTGTGGGATGGAGTTCCACAGTGTACAACAACAACAAAAATTACATTTATAAAGCACCTTTCACTTCAGGAAGACGTCCCAAGTCGCTGAACAGTCAGGTTGGGACCCGAGCAAGGGAGAGGGGCAGGGTAGAGGGAGGGGCGGGAGAGAGTTGGGAGGGAGAGGGAGAGAGTTGGGAGGGGAGCAAGAGAGTTGGGAGGGGAGGGAGAGAGTTGGGAGGGGAGGGAGAGAGTTGGGAGGGTAGCAGAAGGCACGATCGAAGAGGAATGCGAGTGTTGAGGCCGGCCTTGAAGGAGGCGAGGGAGGGAGTGTGGCGAAGAGACTGTGGGATTGAGTTCCAGAGTGTGGCGGCAGGGAGGCTGAAAGCCCGTCTGCTGATGGTAGGTCGGGTCGGGTCAGGTCAGGCAGGGGAACATAGAATAGGCCGGAGCCTGCTGAAAGGAGGATATGCTGTAAAGTGTAGTGACTGTCCATTATGGGCAAAACGCAGTGGCCAATTGCACACAACGATGTCCCACAAACGGTCGTGGATTAAAGTGACCAATTTGTTATTTTCTTGAAGGGATTATTACCCCAGAAAAGCAATCTTCCAATCGACTAACAGTCGGGTTCATATTTACTGCTGGGTAAACAGCGGCAGGTGGACTAAGCCCTGCCAAGGAATCCACCCACGTCCTCTCGCTCGCCAGGAGAGTGCGCTAACCACTGAGCTATTGTATTCACAGCTTCCATCAACTGTAACTGATAGACCAGGGCGCTTGCTAGCAGCTCACTCAGTCTGTGGGGAATCCACCTTAACACAACAACAACAACAACTTCACAGGGTAGCGTCCCGCAGCAAGGAGTATACTTTAAGTAAATCACTTTTGTGTGGAAATGTAGCAGCCAATTGCTCACAAACAGTCTGGATTGAATAACCAATTTACTTTAAAAAGTACGTTTTACCCAGGAAAATAATCCACCAATTGATTATCAACCGGGTTCCAACTCACTGTGTGTGTGTGCGTGTGTATGTGCGAGTGCATGCGTGTGTGTGCATGCTTGTGTTTGTGCATGTGTGTGTGTGTGTGCATGCTTGTGTTTGTGCATGCGTGTGCGTGCATGTGTGTGTGTGTGAATGCGTGCGTGTGTTTGAGTATGTGGAGTAAGGAACCTTTCTCAAGCTTTCGCCCTGACTTGCCTGGATTCGAACACAGGTCTCATGCTTGTAAGGCAAGCGCTCTAACCACTGAGACTCGTTAGTTTTACCTGGAAGCTGCTTTTGCACTTGAGCTCACAGTCTGGGTAGCATTGGCCACCGATGGTGGAGAGGAGGGCGTGAGGGACGAGGACTGGGCTGGAGTGGGGAGCAAGTCAGAGGAGTTGGAAGGTAATAGGGCCTAAAGGGATTTGAAGAGCAGTGAGTGGATCTCGCTGTCGATCTGTCGGATGATAGATTGTGGGACCCAGTGGAGCCTGTTTGGGGAGTTAATGCCCAGAACCGTCTAGCTGAGCTGACACTATGTTCTTCCCTTCGCAGGACAGCCCACGGTCAGCCTGTTGCCTCAGCAACGGCCACAGATGCCCCCACCCACTTCACAGCCCCCCGTCCGGCAGCAGCTGCCCACCCTGCAGAGAGGAGGCAGCACCGCGGTGGTTTACACCACAGCCCCCGCTTACCAAAGCCACAACACCGTGCGTGCCGTCACCACATCCAGCCAGAGCCTGAGCCAGGCCATCCGCCAGCCCAGCCCACAGTCACCCAGCACAGGTACCGGCATATTATACACCAGCTTCTCTCTACAGTGTGTCTGCAGCCTTCCACCCCAACCACAACACACTGACCTGTGTACATACATACACCACACACTGTCTCTGTCTGGAATAAATAATACTAATCCTTGCATTTGATATGGGATCTTCTCACCACTTTGAGACATCTCAAAGATCTTCACAGAATATGCCGTAAATGACTATACTTTGTGGCCCAGTCACTGAGACTGGGACCTGCTTCAGCAGTCTCCCCAGCTCCACCATTCAGAAATTCCAATTAATTCAAACCTCGCCCGCCATCCACACTAAACCTCCCATCACCCCAGCCCTCTCCAGGCTCTACTATCTCCCTATCACACACTAAAATTGTTCATTTTCAATCCACGACTATTTGTGGGGGACGTTGCTGTGCGCAATTGGCTGCTTTCACTCTCCCACAAGTATACAGTCAATTCACTTTACAGTATATTCTGTGAAGCGCTTTGAGACGTTGATAAGATGTAAGTTAAACTCTGTTCCCCATCACCCCAGTCCTCACCTGCCTCTCTGTCACACACAGTAAACTCCATTCCACCATCATCCACCCTAGCCCTCACTAGGCTCCACCAGCTCCCTAACACACACAAACTACTCCATCACCCCAACCCTCGCCAGGTTCCACCGGCTTCATTGCACAAAACCCATTGATTTTTAGACTCTCACCCAGGCATCTCTCTGTGTTTATAAATGTATGTATGTGTTTGTGAGTGTATGTATGTGTCTGTATGTATATTTATGAGTTTTTCTGTGTGTATGTGTCTCTCTCTCCTCTGTCTAGTCTGTTTCTCTGTGAGTGTGTGACTCTCTGTGTTCTCTCAGTGTCTGTGAGTGTGTGTATCTCTCTGTGTCTGTGTGTCTCTTTCATTGTGTATGTATGTGTGTGTGAGTTACTCTGTATCTGTGTGTTTCTGTGAGTGTGTGTCTCTGTGAACCTTTTTCTCTCTCTGTGTCTGTGAACATTGTTGGACCCTGAGAGGAAGAAGATGCTGATAGTCCCGGAGTCAGACGCTGGTTCTGAGAGTCTGTTTTTAGTGGATCACTGTGTCCTCCCAAGTCTGCAAAACACTTTTTCTTCATAAGAAATTAATTTTTTTGCAACAATCTAATATGTATAAATTCTTCAAGTTTAGTTCTTACCAAAATATGTAGGTCGTGTGTTGGCTGATAGTTGTGTGTATATGTGTGTGTGTTTAGCTGATGTGTGTGTGTGTGTTGGCTCTTCGACTGCGCCTTTGGTCACCTTTCTCCCCCGGCTTGTTCCCGGGATCCGCTGCTGTGAAGCGCTCTGAGACACCGTCCGGCGTGGAGGGCGCTGTATAAATTGAAGTTGTTGTTGTTGGCTGACAGTTGTGTGTGTGTTTAGCTGATGTGTGTGTGTGTGTGTTGGCTAACAGTTGTCATGCTCTCTATGTTACCCAGCAGGTGTGCCTGGCAGACTGCCGCATACGGCCACCTCCTACATTGTGAACAATGTGATCTCCATTCCCATGATGTCCAGCCTGCCCCAGTTCACAGTCCATCATCGGCCTCCCCAGGTAGGGCTCAGCACAAATCTCTACACCGTGACACAGCCAGACTCACACACACCTGATGTGTATCAATGGGATAAGCTGTAATGGGATAGTGTCTGGTCCACCAGTGGGGCCCACTCACCTCCCAGATTCTGGAGTTTGCCGGTATTTAGAACGCGGAAAACATTCCCAAGCAGCAACCAGCGCACCTGGGACTGAGCGCCAGGCCAGGAACCAAAGGCAGCTGTTCTGAACTTTGGGGGGTTTGCTGGACATCGGAAAAAAATGAAGGTTGTTTGTATTTTGAAATCTTACTGGTTTTTGGCGATGCCGACTTTCTGAATGTCGGAATCATCAGACTTGGATTCAGCAAATTTATTTTGATAGAATTATTACCCGCGGAAAGCAGGCCACCAATTGACTAACAGCCGAGTTCCTGCTGTGTGCTAGGTAAACAGAGGCAACTGGAATAAACAAGCCCAGGTCCTCTCGTTTGCAAAGAGAACAGACGCTCTAAGTGAACTACAGGACTGTTAATAGTACATCTGTCCTAAGTCCTATTCAATAGTTTATATTCTATACAAGTCTCACATAACTCATACTTTTCACAAGTCATATTAAACATACGATCCCAATGATAATGTCTTATTTGAGGTTTACAACAACATAAGCAACAAAATTACATTTATACAGCATCTTGGGATGCGTTGGGAGGATGTCCCATTACTGTAATACAGTAAAAGCCCGTTTATCAGTGACCCAATCAACCGTAACTTCCGTATAACTGGCACCTCAAAAAAAAGGTGCCCATTCGATTAACTGGATCTTATCTGGCACAATCGCTGTGGCGCATTTAGTGAGTCGATTGTCGCAGGAGAGTACAGTACGATTAGCTCTGAATGCTGTCGGTAGTGCACTTCCGGGGGAAAGGGGGGGGGGGGGGGGGGGGGGAAAGAGAGAGGAAGGGGAGAGAGAGAGAGTGGGGTGAGTTGATTAATTTAGATGGAAAATGAGAGGAGGGGAGTTGAGTTTGGAGCCATTGAGATGCCAGACTGATTGAGTTTGTGTGTGAAAGAGAGAGGGAGGGAGGGAGGGAGGGAGGGAGGGAAGGAAGGAAACAAGAGTATCCTTTTGATTGTGTGACTATAATCAATATTTATTGCTTTATTGGAAAGTATCCATACAATATTCTGTTATTATTTAGTCTATTATAATATGGGTTTTTTTTAATTTAACTTAATTTTTTTTTGTGTTGGGTTTTCGGCAGCTGGCCACCTGAATATCTGGCACGAGCATTGGCCAGAATCATAGAATCATAGAATTTTACGGCACAAAAGGAGGCCATTCGGCCCATCTAGTCTGTGCCGGCTCTTTGAAAAGAGCGATTGAATCCCACTGCCCTGCCCGCTCCCCATAGCCTAATAGACCCGTTCTCCCTAAATAAAGATCTAATTCCCTTTTAAAAGTTGTTATCGAATCAGCCTCCACCACCTTTTCAGGCAATGCATTCCAGATTCGAACAACTCGCTGAGTGAAAAAATTTCTCCTCAGCTCCCCTCTACTGCGCCTTGAAACTATTTTAAATCTGTGACCACGAGTCACAGATTCACCCACGAGTGGAAATAGTTTTTCTCTATTTGCCCTGTCGAAACCCCTCATGATCTTATAAACCTCTATTAGGTCTCCCCTCAATCTTCTCTGCTCCAGAGAGAATAACCCTAGCCTATCTAGCCTCTCCTCATAGCTGAAGTCCCTCAATCCTGGCACCATCCTAGTAAATCTTCGTTGTACCCTTTCCAATGCCTTCACATCCTTTCTGTAGTGTGGTGACCAGAATTGAACACAGTATTCCAGCTGAGGCCTCACCAAAGTCCTATAGAGGTTAGTCAGCACTTCCTGACTTTTGTACTCTACACCCAGCTTCCAAGGGTGCCAGATAAACGGTCTTTTACTGTAATAACAATCCTTACATTTGATGCAACTCCTTCCCATGACAAACTGTGCAGATTAATAATAATAATCCTGGCATTTGATATAGCGCTTTTAATGCCTTCTAGACTATGTCTCAAAGCGCTTCACAGAATACACTGAATTGACTGTATATTTTTGGATGAAACGTGCAGCCAATTGCGCACAGCAGGGTCCCACGAACAGTTGTGGATTGAAATGACCAATTTTATTATTGTTTTTTTTGGAGGGATTATTATTAGCTGCTTAGACTCCAATAGTGGATATAACACATGTGTTATTCAATCTGGGGGCTCCAAGCTTTGCTCTCATCAACCTGCACCTGATGCCCCACAGAATTCAGTAAAATGGAGGTCCCTCAGGAGAGAGTCTTAATACCATCCCACACACAGTAATTACCGTGTGTAGGCGGCAGGAACCCTGTCAGGTGTGGACACTATCCTGCTTCGCAGTGGATTTCCAAACAACTCCGAGACTCCCCTCACATGAAAGGCAATGCATAACTACAAGCTGTTTTGTGATCACCTGGTTGATAACGAGGACGGGTTTCCGTGTGTGTCTTCCAACAGTTACAGACCGTTTCCGTTTCTCTGTGTTTTGCAGCCAGACCCACCGCGGCCCATCCACCCGGCCCCCCTCCCCGAGGCCCAGCCCCCCCAGCGGCTACCCCCCGAGGCCGCGAGCACCGCCCTCCCACAGAAGCCCCACCTGAAGCTGGCTCGAGTGCAGAGCCAGAACGGGATCGTACTGTCCTGGAGCGTGCTGGAGGCGGATCGGAACTGTGCTCCCGTCGACAGTTACCATCTTTACGCTTACCATGAAGACCCAGCCACCACCAGCGCCTCCCAGTGGAAGAAGATCGGGGAAGTCAAAGCCCTGCCCCTGCCCATGGCCTGTACCCTCACACAGTTCGTGTCCGGCAGCAAATACTACTTTGCGGTGAGGGCCAAGGACCTTTACGGACGCTATGGACCGTTCTGCGACCCGCAATCAACAGACGTGATGTCAACTCAAGGGAACTAACTAATGGAACCAGGAATGATTGATTTTACCAGAGGAAACCGATCAGAGGAGGCCCCACATGCACAGAAAACAAACAAAAAAGCCCCCAAACAAATATTTTTTCATTCTCTTGGTTTTTTTTTACATCATGCATGAAGTGTTGTAGTTTTTTTTCTATCTAGGCGTCTGGCTCGCTTGTTATCTGTGTACACTACAATGTATATACATGCAAAAGAGGGTCCAGGTATGGATTAAGGCTGTTATGATTTGTAGCATCGTAAAGACAGAAGAGATATCGCAGAGCGACTGCGTTGATGATGATGCTGGATTCTTGCTGATGTTCAGTTGTTCACTGGAATGAGCTGTGAGGGAAGCTGTGGGATATTCTGCTTTCCCAGTGGGTGTCCGCTGTGCGCGGAGACGGGGGTTGAAATTGAGAACGCGTTCCTAAACGTGGCGCGCGATGCAGAACCATTAATTCACCCATGTTTCCCTTTATTTTTTATTGTGTTCACTGCGTTGCAGGTGGGGGTGGGGGGGGGGGCTTAGTTCAGCCTCATTTTTTCGTCAGGAACTGGCCACAGTGATCATGGAATGCATCGATTTATTACCTTGTAATAAACTCCTGAAATCAATGCAAACTTCCGTCAGATTGTATATACTGGGAGGCTAATGTGAGCAGCGACATGGGACAGGTCAGAGACAGAGACAGACCGACCGACCGACCAGCCACGCTCATGAGGAACTGTTATCTGTTTTAACAATCAGAACTTTTTTCAGTTTAAACAAAAAAATTCTATGGTCCTTGTTGCCAAAGCCTTTATTAAAGGTGTTATAATCAGAGCAGATGTAATTCTCATCTTTTGAAAGATTGTAAAACCAGAGGCATCGACACAAACTGCGTGTGTGACACAATCAGGGGGGGTGGCTGTGTGTGACACTATTGGGAGTGATGGACATGTGTGTAAGATAGTTTTATATGGAAATCTAACATTGTAACTATTAAGGGCTCGGGGCTGTGTTTATTGCAAAGAAAGCCAATGTAACTTCATGGGATTGTTCTATACACAAAACATAAGAACATAGGAAACACTGGACCAAAAACACCCAGATCCATCTCATTCTCTTCCCACCTTCCTGGCAGTTACTGCACATTGTCTCCAAACTGTTGTGTTTTGCGTTATGGACCTGAGCGGAAATTAAATCGGAATGATGGAACGATAAGAGGGTTCTGGGAAAGTGACTGAGCCGATTTGAAAGAGGTTCATTTGTAAAGTTGGAATTAACGACAAAGTGAATCTAAATTGTGTTTGGATTCAATAATATCACACGGTGTCAGAAGTGGAACCGAAACTTGAAGTGAGACTGACTACAAGATAGAATACAGATTGAAAAGCAAAATGCAGAGTGAAGCAAAATTGAACACTACCAAGTAGGGAACGGCGGTATATCGCTAAAACCCGATATGATTTTCATATCGATATGCCGATATAGACATTTAAAAAATATCGATATATCGAAAAACGATATATCGAGGTAAAAAATCGGGATGCGAGCACAATCAACTACAAGACCCAGAATGCTCATCTCTATACACAATGCACAGACCGAGGTGCAAAGCCGCCATCTTGTATTCATAGTCCTCGAATACAATATACAGGTATGCAAGGGGTGGGGGGAGAGAGACGGCTGTGGGTGGGGGGGGTGAGGGGGAGAGAGACTGCTGGGGGGGGGGTGAGGGGGAGAGAGACGGCTGGGGGGGGAGAGGGGAGAGAGACGGCTGGGGGGGGGAGGAGAGGGGGAGAGACGGCTGGGGGGGGGGGGAGGAGAGGGGGAGAGACGGCTGGGGGGTGGGGAGGAGAGGGGGAGAGAGACGGCTGGGGGGGGTGAGAGGGGGAGAGAGACGGCTGGGGGGGGGAGAGGGGGAGAGAGACGGCTGGGGGGGGGAGAGGGGGAGAGAGACGGCTGGGGGGTGAGAGGGGGAGAGAGACGGCTGGGGGAGGGGAAGAGAGACGGCGGGGGGGGGAGGAGAGGGGGAGAGAGACGGCTGTGGGGAGGGGGAGAGAGACGGCGGGGGGGGGGGGGGGTGAGAGCGGGAGAGAGACGGCTGGGGGGGTGGTGGGGGAGAGAGACGACGGGGGTGGGGGGTGCGAGAGAAGGACGGCGGGTGGGGGGGA
>CM068776.1:1674907-1702897 GCA_035084275.1 Hydrolagus colliei | reverse complement strand
TGGTCATTTCAACCCACGGCTGTGTGTGTGTGTGTGTGTGTGGGGGGGGGACGCTGCTGTGCGCAATTGCTGCTGTGATTCGCCCACAAATATACAGTCACTACACTTTACAGCATATACTGTGAAGCGCTTTGGGACGTCGATAAAATGTGAAAAGCGCTATATCAAATGGAAGGATTATTATTATTTCCTCCTCACTGCCCCTCTGTCCCCATTCCCCCCTCCTCCCCTGCCACTCCCACTCCCCTCCCCACTCCCACTCCCTCCAACCCTCATTCCCCACGCTTCCCTGTCCCCATTCCCTGCTCCCTCCCGTCCCCTTCCCAGCCCCCATTCTCCCCTCACTCCCTCCCCTGCCCTAATTCCCCCATAATCCTTGCATGTATCAAATGCAAGGATTATTATTATTATTACAGATTTTTCCTGCTTAACATGTTAGTTTGATTCTTGACAAGTGCTACTTTAAGTGGAATTAAGTTAAGTGAATACATTTTTCCATAAGAATGAATGTAACGACTGGAGTTAGGTTCTTTTGGACATTTTTCGTCAAAATTTTCTTTAAAAAAATATTATACTGGCTCCCTGACTTCCTGCCCGGCTCACTCACTCTCCCTGACTGCCTGCCTGCCTCACTCACTCTCTCCCTGACTGCCTGCCTGCCTCACTCACTCTCTCCCTGACTGCCTGCCTGCCTCACTCACTCTCTCCCTGACTGCCTGCCTGCCTCACTCACTCTCTCCCTGACTGCCTGCCTGCCTCACTCACTCTCTCCCTGACTGCCTGCCTGCCTCACTCACTCTCTCCCTGACTGCCTGCCCGGCTCGCTCCCTCACTGTGTGCCCGGCTCACTCACTCCCTCACTGTGTGCCCGGCTCACTCACTCCTCACTGTGTGCCCGGCTCACTCCCTCACTGTGTGCCCGGCTCACTCCCTCACTGTGTGCCCGGCTCACTCACTCACTCACTGTGTGCCCGGCTCACTCCTCACTGTGTGCCCGGCTCACTCCCTCACTGTGTGCCCGGCTCACTCCCTCACTGTGTGCCCGGCTCACTCCCTCACTGTGTGCCCGGCTCACTCACTCACTCACTGTGTGCCCGGCTCACTCCCTCACTGTGTGCCCGGCTCACTCCCTCACTGTGTGCCCGGCTCACTCCCTCACTGTGTGCCCGGCTCACTCCCTCACTGTGTGCCCGGCTCACTCACTCGCTGCTGTAATAATGAAAAACGTTAAGCGAGGGTGTACCTGTATTTGTTTAGGGAATTTGTCCTGAAGCTAAAAACACCCTGGACTCCAGCCCCTCCCCCCGGACTGGCCCTCCAGCCCGGCCCTGACCCACCCTCCTGCGTGGGGAGGACAGATTAGCTCACTCAGTGTCCAGTGCATAGGAGAGACACAGCAGCCATCACTGGCTTCAGGTCTGCGTTTCTTTGTATCTTACACATTTGTGTGTGTTTTTTGTCAGCTCTTTGTGATTCTCACTGCTCTCTCAGATGTCTCTCTTTGTGAGAGTATCTTGTCTTTCTGTTTTGATGCACAACTCCTGTTAGTCCATTTGTTTTATCTCCATTCTACTGAACTGAAGCATAAAAGAATAATCCTTGCTTGATCATGTCTCAAAGCGCTCACACACTTTAAAGAGAATTCACTATATTTTGTGAGCGAGTGTGTGAAAAAATTGTACTTAGAAATACTTAATTGTATTCATTACAAGTGTTCAACTGTATTTAGATGTCCAGAAGATTAGTGTGTGAGTGTGCATGTGAGAGTATGTGTGTGTGTGAGAAGTGCGCGTGTAAGAGTATGTGTGTGCATGTGTGTTAATTGCCATCATCCATGTTTGCCATGTTCAGTGCCACATCTTCTGCAACATATGCGTAGCTCAGTGGTTAGAGCCTTACATGCATGAGACCTGTGTTCGAATCCAGGTAGGTCAGGGCAAAACCGTGGGCAAATTTCCTTACTACACACACACACACACACACCTAATAATAATCCGTCCAAAAAAACCACAATAATAAATTGTGAAATAATAAATTTCAATGACTGTTTGTGGGGGACGCTACTGTGCGCAATTGGCTGCCACGTTTTGCCCACAAATATACAGTCAATTCACTTTACAGTATATTCTGTGAAGCGCTTTGAGACGTCTAGAAGATGTGAAAAGCGCTATATCAAATGCAAGGATTATTATTACATAAGAAATGGTATATAAAAAAAACCAAGGTCATCTAGTTCGCCTTCCCCTTTCCTGGCGGTCACCTCCACATATCCAATAGGCCCCATGTACTATATGGGGCCTATTGGATATGGTTACTTCCTGAAAGAAAACAATTTAATTTGCTTTTGAAAGAATCATCACTTCCTGCTTCTACTGTCTCCCGAGGGAGTCTGTTCCACAGGTTCACTTGTTCATTCACTGAAATAGTGTTTACATTGATGCGTTCTGAATTTACCTCCCTTTACTCGTAGGTCGTGTCCATGTTTTACTATTGTGGATAACAGTAACAACAACAGAATTACACTTGTATAGCACCTGTCACATCAGGGGGACGTCCCTGACCCAGCCCGGCATTACCCAGCCTCTGGAAGCAGTGAGGATCCAAATACCAAATAGGCCAAATACTTAACAGCCCCAGCCCCAGTCTTGTATCACTGTTTCGTAACAGGGCGTAACGACTTTGTGGACACTCTGTATGTCACACCCTCTCTCGTCCTCTGACTGTCTCATACTGGCTTTCTGTCTGTCTCTCCCTTTCTCTTATTCTCTCTCTCTATCTCCCTTGTGCAGGCGTCACTCTAGGTTGAATGCCGAAAACGGTGGTAGTAATTGGAGGGGGAATCAGTGGCCTATCTGCCTGTTTCCACTTGACTCGAGCCAGCAGCAACCCCAAGGTGCGTGTCATTCTCTCAGCCTCGCTTAGGACTGGCTCTCTCTCACTCTATCGCCCCTGACTTCATACCCAGCATCGAGACTCGGAATCACACGGTCTAAGCTGAAGCTCCAATGCAGCAGTGGGGGGGGTTCGGAGGTTATATTACCACCATGCAAATAATAATAATAATCCTTGCATTTGATATAGCGCTTTTCACATCTTATCGACTATGTCTCAAAGCGCTTCACAGAATACACTGTAAAGTGAAGTGACTATATATTTGTGGGTGAAACGTGGCGGCTGATTGTACACAGCAGCGTCCCCCCCCCACACACACAGCCGTGGTTTGAAATGACCAATTGATTGGTTTTTTTATCGAGGGATTATTATCAGTAAGGAAACTTGCCCCCAAATTGAACCCAAGTCCTTTGCTTGTGTGGCGAGTGGTCTGACCACTGAGCTACAGGACTCCGCGTCAGATACAGATCACGGTCTTAAATGTTAACCCTCCCCCTCCGAGGCCTGATTACTATTATTTTCACAGCACCTGGGCACACGAACGGTTTATCAACCTATTGATCTAAGTGGGTTAATGACAGGATGTATATCTCCTCTCCTGCCAGGTGGTCCTGTTAGAGGCCAGCGGGCACCTGGGAGGGTGGGTGCGATCGACACGCACAGAGGATGGCGCCGTCTTTGAGCACGGTCCCCGAGGCATCCGGCCGGCCGGCGCAGTGGGGAAGAACACCCTTCAGATGGTAATAATTATAATAATAATAATACAGCGCCTTATCACGTCGTCAAAACCTCTCAAACGCTTCAGAGGATACACAGTAAAGTGAATTGACTGTATATTTTGTGGGCGAAACAAGGCAGCTGACTGCGCACAGCACAAACAGCCCCACATACAGTTGTGGGTCAAGGGACCAATTTATTATTATTTTGAGTGATTTATAGCCAGGAAAGCAATCCGCTAATCAACCAACAACTGGGTTCCTGCTTCCTGCTGGAAGGCAGAGGAGTGTGTGTGGAGTAAGGAAACTTGCCCAGTGTTTCGCTCAGCTGGGAATGAACCCAAATCCTCTTGTAGGCAAGTATACTAACCACTGAGCTGTACAACTCCTTAAGTTATGACAGAGTTATAACACTATCAACAACAACAAAATTTCATTTATAGAGCGCCTTTCACGTCGGGAGGATATAGCGCCTTATCATGTTGAGACATCTCAAAGTGCTTCGCAGGATATACTGTATAGTTTTTCAGATTGGAGGGAAGTGAGCAGTGGTGTGCCACAGGGATCAGTTTTGGGACCATTGCTGTTTGTAATCTACATCAATGATCTGGACTTGGGTGTACGGAGTACAGTTTCCAAGTTTGCAGATGACACTAAGTTAGGGAGAATAGTAAATAGTGAGGAGGATAGTAGCCATCTGCAAGAGGATATAGACAAATTGGTAAAGTGGGCAGACACATAGCAGATGAAGTTTAATGCAGAGAAGTGTGAGGTGATGCATTTTGGGAGAAGAAATGAAGGGAGGCAATATAGGCTAGATAGTACAATTTTAAATGGTGTGAAGGAACAGAGAGACCTGGGGATTTGTGTTAGTGACTCGTTGAAGGTGGCAGGACAGGTAGACAAGGCTGTTAAGAAGGCATATGGGATACTAGGCTTTATAAATAGGGGTATAGAGTACAAAAGTCAGGAAGTGCTGACTAACCTCTATAAGACTTTGGTGAGGCCTCAGCTGGAATACTGTGTTCAATTCTGGTCACCACACTACAGAAAGGATGTGAAGGCATTGGAAAGGGTACAACGAAGATTTACTAGGATGGTGCCAGGATTGAGGGACTTCAGCTATGAGGAGAGGCTAGATAGGCTAGGGTTATTCTCTCTGGAGCAGAGAAGATTGAGGGGAGACCTAATAGAGGTTTATAAGATCATGAGGGGTTTCGACAGGGCAAATAGAGAAAAACTATTTCCACTCGTGGGTGAATCTGTGACTCATGGTCACAGATTTAAAATAGTTTCAAGGCGAAGTAGAGGGGAGCTGAGGAGAATTTTTTTCACTCAGCGAGTTGTTCGAATCTGGAATGCATTGCCTGAAAAGGTGGTGGAGGCTGATTCGATAACAACTTTTAAAAGGGAATTAGATCTTTATTTAGGGAGAACAGGTCTATTAGGCTATGGGGAGCGGGCAGGGCAGTGGGATTGAATCGCTCTTTTCAAAGAGCCGGCACAGACTAGATGGGCCGAATGGCCTCCTTTTGTGCCGTAAAATTCTATGAATCTATAGTGGAGTGACTGTATATTTTGTGGGCGAAACACAGCAGTCGATTGCACACAGTAGCATCCCGGTCGTAGGGTTAAGTGACCAAAATTTTCTTGGGAGGAATTATCGCACCCGGAATGCAATCCTCCAATCAACAAACAACCGGGTTCCTACTTACTGCTCGGGAAACAGAAGCGTGGGGAGAAAGGAAACTTGCCCGATGTTTTGCTCTGACCTGGAATCAAACCCAGGGCCTCTTATCTTACTAACGAGTAGACCACCGGCCTCCACATTGTCAGGACTGTGTGACTCACTTCTCTTCCTCTGTCACCAGGTCTCTGATGTGGGGCTGGAGAACGAGCTCCTCCCAGTGCAGAGGGACAACATTGCAGCCAAGAACCGATTCCTCTATGTGGGCGGCAAACTGTGCCTTTTACCAGCTAGCTTCAGGTACGTGGTGTCTCCCGTGAGCACCCCTCCAATACAGCTCTGGGGGCAGTTGGGGTTTTGAGAAGTGACACAGTGTACAGTAAAACTTTCGTAAGTCTCATCGTTATAAACCATACAACGTGCAGCTGAGTCTGAGATGCTGCCCTATGTGACGGGCTCTGTATAAACGCGAGTTGTTATTGGGACCCATTCCGTTTGCTATCCAAATCATTCAGATTTCTTTACACGAGTCATATTCATCACCTTCTAACTCATAATAACACTGCGCCCCTCCCCTCTACTGCTTCCACACTGATCACATTGAAACAAGGGAAACGAGAGTCTTGATCAGTTGACCCACGCGCAGAAGATCCTCATTTCCCTCAAGTAATCGTGATTCCAACGCGCATGTGGTCAGGACACATACGGGAAACTTAGTCTCAATCCGTCACCACAAGCTCCCGGGAGTAGCACAGGACAGTTGGTGGGTCCTTTATATTGATGGAGTTTTCCTCTTTGTACCTTATTGACCTGACAGTGGCATTTGTAAAACCCAGGAGCCCTTTACGAAGCCCTTGATATCACATTTGCTTCGAGAACCACTGGTCAGGCGGGGGACGGAGGCCGATGAAAGTGTGTACAGTTTTGCTCTGAGACGATTTGGAAAAGAGGTATGGAAATGATCTTTAGGTATTATTAATAATAGTCTGTGTATTTGATATGACCTTACTAGGTCTCTGAGACATCTCAAAGCACATCACAGTGTATTGACTGTATATTTGTGGGTGAAACCCGGCAGTGTCCCTCAAACAATCATTGTTATTAGAATATCTGGAACTCCATCCCACATTCCTTCCACCTAGAGAGAGAGAGAAAAAGAGTCCCTTTGGGTCATGTTTGCAGGGGCAGAATGAGCGGGAGAGCTTATCTGTGCTCAACATACAATATTGGGCGCAGTTGCTGCTGAGGACTCAAGGTTGAGTTCCTAGAATCTGGGCTTTGGCTGCGTGGTTAATAGGAGCTTAGTTTGAGGATTCCCTGTCCCCAGTGACTGGTCTGCCCTTCCAGGTCCTGCCAATGAGCATTAACTTGTGCTTTGCCGCCATGACACTAGGTTTGAGGACTTGCGGCCTTGATATAGAGCCTTATCACTTCTTCTAGATGGGATCTTCCTCTAGACAGTTCTTCTAGACAAATCGCTTCACACAATAAACTGTAAAGTGAATTGACTGTATATATTGTGGGCGAAATGCTGCAGATAATTGCGCACGGCAGTGTCCACAAACCGTAAATTGAAGTGGCCAAATTATTATTATTAATTTGTGAAGGGTTTATTACCCTCAGGAAAGCGATCTGCCGATTGACAACTGCTCCCACCTTCTAGGTTGTCAATTGAACCCAGGTCTATCATTTGTGAGGCGAGTGCTCTTAACCACTGAGCTACAGGATTCCATGGTACAGTGCTGACAGTACCAGCTGGGTTAATAACTCAGGGCTTCAACCCTCAGAAGCTAAAGGGTCTAATAGATTGACACAGAGACAGGCCCAGGCTCCAGTCCCAGAGTGGGTCAGTCCTCACAGACTCTCTCGCCCTCAGATTGCGGAGCACGCCATCGACAGTCTGTGCCGCGGGATCTTTGCTGGGGATTGCCGACAGCTCAGCCTTCGCTCTTGCTTTCCCGTCCTGTACACGGCCGAGCGTGGCTATGGCTCCGTCCTGCTGGGAATGCTGCTCACAGTGGGTAAGTGGAGCAAGTTCAAGTGGAGCTGGGGGTTGGGATGAGGATGGGTGGAGCTTGGGGAGAATAGAGGTAGGAGGGTGACCAAAGAGAAGGGTCTTGAGGAAGGTCTTCAAGGAGGCACATGAGCAGAGGGCCTGTGGGAATGGAGTTCCAGAAGGTGGAAGCAGAGAGGTATTGACTACTGGCTTGACTATGGAAACTCGTTAGCCTTCCCGGCTCTTCCCTTTAGAAGCTGCTGATCATCCAAAACTCTGCAGCTCGTGTCCTCAGTGGTTAAGAGCACTCGCCTCACAAATGATAGGCTCCACAACCACGTCACTCACACCCTCGCCCGGCTCCATTGGCTTCCCCCCCACCTCCCCCCCACTACCAACCTGTCCACTCCCTCTGATCAGCCGGCTCCACCTGCTCCACATCCCCCACCTCGCCTGCACCACATTCAGTGGTTGGCCACTCTGACCCCACCCTCTGGAACTCCATCCATCCCCCTCCTTTGGTCAACCTTCTACACCTATGCTCCACTCCTTTTGGTCCTAACCACCAGCTTGGATGCAGATCCCTGACTGTCTAGCGTACGTTGGGAAGTCCTCCTGATGAGAAAGGTGCTGATTGTGGGAGAGAATCTGGGGAGTCGGAAGTCATAGCATGGTATCATTGGCTGTCTCCTCTTTGCCCCAGATCAGCCACATCAGTTCAGTAGCCCCCTCATCTCCAGAGCCCTGGCAGAGGGCTGGACACAGTGGTCTCTCCGGGGAGGAATGCAGACGCTTCCCCAAGCCTTGGAGGATGAGCTACGGAAAAACAACGTTGAAATCCATCGGGATACGCCAGTCAGCAAGATCGAGCCGCAGAGCGACGGGGGCTGGCAGGTCAGGTCAAATAGAGTTAATAACTCTTGTTATTAACTCCTGATTAGATTTCCAGTTTGTAACTCACTCCCACTATGTGTTATTCTGCACCTAAATCCCCCAAAGCTCAATTACAGTCCAACATAAGGTTTGTTCCTGAAATGTTTTTGAGTATGTTGGAACTGGTGAAATTTACAACACAAAAGGAGCTCATTCGACCTATTAGATTGATATTTAATCTTTTAAAAGCGCTGTTGTGATATACAGTAGAAGCCCGTTTATCCGTGACTCGAAGAACCGGCACTTCCGTATAACCGGAACGCCAAAAAAAAAGTCCCCCATTTGATAAACCAGGACTTATCCGGAACAATAGCGGTGGAGCATTTGTAAATGCATAAATAATAACACAATATTGAATTGGTACTTATCGTTAAAACTACTCTTTTGCGCTTCTCACCTGTACTAGTAGATGCTGTGCTTGTAGCCATGATGCTGCGGTTGAGGTTTATAAAATGGAGCGCGCCAAGAGGGTGAAAAAAATGGAGCGCGACTTTAAAGCCTTACTGGCGGCAAGCCGATAACGCTAGCCGATAACCCACATTGTCGCGCAGGTGCAGTATTTCGGTTTGCCGCTAGTAGAGTCTAGGGCTAACTATAGGCTTTCCGCGAGTAAAGTCGCGCGACTTTAAAATTGCACTGCCGTATTTTTCACCCGCTTGGCGTCCTCCATTTAAAAAAGAATCGCTGGACTGTAAACCTCAATCAGTAAAGGTGAGAAGTGCAAGAGAGTAGTTTCAACAATAAATACAATAACAATACAATATTCTGTTATTATTTAGTCTGGTGTGTATGCTGTGTGTTAAACAAACTTTAATTTGTTTGTGGTGGGTTTTCGGCCGCAGGCCACCCGAATATCCAGCAGGCGCTTTAACCGGCATTGGCCACGTCCGCGGGTGCCGGACAAACAGGCTTTTACTGTAATATAATCCCCAAACTCTCCAGTTAAACAGAAGTTACAGGATTTGCTTTAAGATTTGCTTTTATTCTGTTTTTCTTTCCGTTTCAGATAAAACTAGAAAACGGCTCCATCAGAGCAGATCAGATCATCTCTGCTGTTTCTTCACAAGGTGATTCCAGACCAATGTCTGCATACATACACTCCCCATCGCCTGGGGCAGCACATATCACTGTGTGTAAAGCTCCTGTAGCTCCTGTAGGTGGTTAGAGCACTTGCCTTATAAGCGTGAGACCTGTGTTCAAATCCAAGCACTAGGTGAGCGAAGAAAGGCTGAAAGGACATGAGGCAGGGACGTGAAGCAGGTCAGAGCCCGCTGAGCAGGGCGAGGACACAGGTTGATAGAATCCAGGCCAGAGGGAATAAATACACGATGATTTATATTCAATCCCTCAGTTTATAAAACTAGGAATGTTGTATTGGAACAGCACAGTAAGAGCGCTGGTTGGGACATCCTCCCGACGTGAAAGGCCCTCGATAAATGTAATTTTGTTGTTATTGTTGGTGGTGGTTAGGCCAACAGTAATGTTAGATCTGTCGGGTTCCATTATCTGAAGCATGTTGTAGTGTTGGAGATGTGCAGCACACCCCCACTCAGTTTATAACATTTATAAAGTTTATAAAATTGCTTATTCTGTTTATCTTTCAGTAAGTAGGAACAACCAATCGATTGGTTGATTGGCGGATGCTTTACCAGGAGTAAAAATCCCTCCCAAAAAAATTCATGATAATTTGGTCACTCGATCCACATCTTGTGTACGGGACCCTGCTGTGTGCCATTGACTGCTGCATTTCACCCACAAAATATAGTCACTACACTTTACTGTATAATCTGTGAAGCGCTTTAAAACGTCTTAAAGACATGCTAAGGCGCTGTATCAAAGGCATGGATTATTACTATTATTATTTGCGTCTGCCATCGTTTCCTTTGTCCTGTTTGTTATGTGTGTCTGTGCTGCTCAGCCCTCAGCTACCTGGTCCCCCCGTCTCTCCAGACCCTGGCATCCGAGCTACGCCAGATCAGCAGCGCCAGCGTAGCCGTGGTCAACCTGGAGTACCGGGGAAACGTGCTGCCCGTCACCGTAAGACATCACAAAACATCCTCTCTCTCTTTCTCTCTCTCCCTCAATCAATCACTGGCTCACTCGCTCGCTCTCTGTCTTCCTAGTTTCAGGTCTCAGTTGAAGACCTTTCTGTTCCACCGCGCCTTCGGTCACCTTTCTCCCCCTCCCCCTGGCTCGGGCCCGAGATCCGTTATTGTGAAGCGCTCTGAGACGCCGTCCAGCGTGCAGTTAGGCGCTATATACATCCAAGTTGTTGTCGTGCGACCTACAGGTGGGGAAGGAAGGGGTAGCGTGGAGGGATAGAGGAAAAGGGTTTCAGAGCGTAGTGGCTGAAAGCGTGGCCACTGATGGTGAAACGATCAGCATGAGGGACATCGTGGGAAAGATGATTTCTCTCCTTGCTCCTCCCCTGACTATAATAATAACAACGCCCAATAATAATCCCTCAACAAAAACTACAATAATAAAAATTGGTCTTTTCAATCCTATTTGTGTGGGACGCTGCTGTGCGCAATTTGCTGCCGCGTTTCGCCCACAAATATACAGTCAATTCACTTTACAGTATATTATGTGAAGCGCTTTGAGACGTCAATAAGATGTGGAAAGCGCTGTACCAAATGCGAGGATTGTTATTATTATCACTACAATAAAGGAGATGTTGATACCAATTCCATCAAACTCTAAATTCCTGTGTTTCTATTCTCTCTGTAAACTTCCCACTTGAGTGTGTGAGTGTGTCCATCACGTTTTCATTGCCAACCGTCTGAAGTGATCCTATCTGTGCTGCAGGGGTTTGGACACCTGGTCCCATCGACGGAGAGCCGGGCAGTGCTGGGCGTGGTTTACGACTCGTGTTTATTTCCGGTGCAGGACCGAATGGGAGCTCCCACTACCCGGGTCACGGTGAGTCCACTCGCTCAGCAGTTTATCCCCTGGTATAGCAGGACACAGCGAGTTACTCAAGCTCAATGGTTAGAGCGCTGGCCTCGCAAGCGGGCTCCATTCCCGGGAGGCCCAAAGTTTCCTTGCTCCACAGGCCTCAGTTTACCCAGCAGTGAGGAGGAACCCAGTTGTTGGTTGATTAACTGGTCGCTTTTCCGCTAGTAATACTTCCACCCAAAAATAATAATAATAAATTGGTAACTCAATCTACGACTGTCTGGGGGCCACTGCTGTGCGTAATTGAAATTCCAAGTGTATAGCATCTTTCATGTCGGGAGGACATTCCAAAGTGCTGGAGGCAGCGTTTCGGACCCCAGTTGGGATCAGGGAGGTGGTGTCTTTGTGAGTTACTCCACGACAGTGGGGCTGACCAATGGCACGGTAGAAGAGGAGGGTCTTGAGGCAGGACTTGAAGGAGGCCAGGGAGGGGCAAGGTCGAGGGACTGCAGGGTGGAATTCCAAAAGTTGGGGCAGAGTAGCTGAAGGCTCGCCTGCTGAAGGTGGGATGGGTGGGTCGGGGATGTGGAGCAGGCTGGAGCCCAGTGAGCGGAGGGAGTGGATAGGTTGGTAGGCAGTTAGGAGGTCAGAGAGGTGGGGTGGGGTGCTGGGGGGCAAGGCCATGGAGGCTTTAAAAGTGAGGACCCAGGATCTTGAATTTCACCCACAAAGTACAGTCACTACACTTTACAATATATTCTGTGAAGCGCTTTGAGATGTATAGAAGACATGAAAAGCGCTATATCAAATGCAAGGATTATTATTATTAGTGCTAGTCCCACAGCAGCCATGACCCAGGTGACGAGCTGTGGCTGGGGTGGTGCTGGCCAGTAAGCTGGAGGTGTTGGGGTGATGTTCACAGGTGATGTTGGGAGGGACGTGGTTCCAGGAGGTTTTCGGGAGCCCTGAGCGAGCCAATCACAATCAGCTGCTGTCGGTCGCCAAGGAAACCATCCGTACGCACCTGGGGGTCAGCGCTGAGCCTCTGCACTCCATCCTCAACATCCAACAGGTGGGTCACTGTCAGGTCAACACCGTCCGTCCACACTCCCAGGTCAGGGGTAGAGACACAGTAAAGCTCCCTCTGCACTGTGTGTCCACACTCCCAGGTCAAAACCCTCCCGATGTTTGTGGAAGCTTTCGCTTTTACGTGCTCTCCCTTCCTCCCTCCTGCTCCCAGATAAATAACTTCTGATTTCTTGCCGTTTCATAATTTGATATGAGCTAAATCCCCCTTGCGCCACCCGTACAGTTACTACATGTAACTACATGCAACATGTACCGCAGGTAGAAATCACTCGACATCTTGTCTTCCCGCTCCCACACCGGCAGCGAAACAACGTCAGCGCGTCCCGACCGGCGTCAGCATCACCCCCCCCCCCCCCCCCCCACCACCACCACCGGTAAACGTCATCACGCCAGCCCCCCCTCCCCTCTGCCAAACCCCCTCTCACAGCGCTCTCTGCTAGTGACAGGGCTGCAGCGACACTGGTGCTCAGCCTCCTGGAGTTGTAGTGTACATTATGCAGTGTGTGTGTCTGTGTTTGTGTGTGTCTGTGTTTGTGTGTACGCTGCATTTCTGTACTGTAATACACGCACGTGCATGGGAGCTCCAAACCAGAGTAATACCAGGTCAGCGTACCCACTGCTCCACACTAATCCTTTCTGTCAGGGGCCCAGCTGGATCCTCAGATGTTTTCAAGGTGCCCAAGTGTGTTGTAGATCCTAACTTTTTTTTTTGCTCCCAACGCTAAAATTAATGTGTCCAGGCTGCCTGGATGCCTGTTAATGTCGAGCCCTGGCTTAACTATTGGCTGATACTGAAGTGATAGAGGCAATAACAAAATCCTTCCTGAAAATGTAACAAACCTTCCTGAAAAAAAATTACTACAACCTTCCTGAACATCTTCCTTGAAGGTTGGCAGCTCTGAGTACAGCTCCCTCTACAGCAACAGTTCCCAACCTCGGGTCCCGACCCAAATCAGGGTTGTGGGGATCCTCAGTAGGGTCGCGAAGAGTCATCGGAAATATTTTGTTGTTGCTTTTTTTAACGTTAAAAATGCCTTTATAACACTAAAACACTTTTTTTTAAAAAGCGTCTGAGGCGACACCGCCGACCAAAGAGCGTACTTACGATCTGTGCTGAGTCCACAAAAGAGACGGAGATAACGTTTTGCCTGAGCTGAGCTTCAGTTGCGATGTCACCCCCTAGTGGTGGAAGAACCGGTTAGAGGCTAATTTGGGTCACAGAAAAAAAAGCTTGGAACGGGAGGACCTGCTGGTGGTTAATTTGGGTTGAAAAAGCCAGAATTCAGCCCCTTTTGCCTGACATAGAAACATTTTGGTTTGATTGTTTTTTTCAGGACTCGATCGCCCAGTACAACGTGGGACACTCGAAACGTCTAGGTGAGGATATGTACTTGGTTTATTGTCCGAGAGGTAAAAGTAGGATTTATCTGACTTTATCTGTAACAAGTGTCCCCTTGGCTGGATTTGCCAAATTTGACGCGATACAATGAGAGCATGTTCATCACTCCAACAGTGGAGAGGTGAATGCCTCCCAACATCCTGGCCAACATTGGTCATTTATCTCCTGTCTGTTTGCCCTACGTTACTGTCCGCAAACTGGCTGCTGCGTTTGCCTACAAAACACAGGCACTTCCCACTGATAATATAATAATCCTTCCATTTGATTCAGGGCTTTATCATGTCGGTCTCAAAGAACTTCACAGAATGTTCCACTAAGTGAACTGTATATTGGAGGCGAAACATATCAGCCAATTGCGCGCTGCAGCGCCTCACAAATCGCCGTGAATTGAGCAACCTTTTTGAAGGGATTGTTCCCCCAGAAGCGATCCATCAATCAACTAATAACAGTGAAGCTCCTGTGGCTCAGTGGTTAGAGCTCGTCTTACAAGCATGAGACCTGTGTTCGAATCCAGGCAGGTCAGGGCGAAACCTTGGGCAAGTTTCATTACTGCACACACACACAGACACACACACATCCACACACACCTTATAATAATCCCTCCCCCAAAAAAATAATAAAAATTGGTGATTTGGATCCACGGCTGTGTGTGTGGGGGACGCTGCTGTGCGCAATTGCCTGCCACATTTTGCCCACAAATATATACATTCAAATCACTTTACAGTATATACTGTGAAGCGCTTTGAGACTTTGATAAGATGTGAAAACGCTATATCAAATGCAAGGATTATATAACCAGATTCCTGCTCACTTACTGCTAGGTAAACAGGGGCCTATTAATATTAATAATACTTGCATTTGATATAGCGCTTTTCACATCTTCTAGATTTAGTTAGGAAACTTTCCTAAGGTTTCGGGAATTGAATCCAGCTCCTCTCTCTCTTTCGAGGCAAGTGCCCTAACTACTACAGTAACTCCCTAAAAGCATTTTAGTATTGTAGGAGTTGTCTGTGAGTCTCTGCTGTCTTCTTTCTCTACCTTCTCTTTGTCTGCATGTGTGAGTGTCTCTTGTCTCTCGCTAATCCTTGTCTCTTTTCCTCACAGCTACCATCTACAGCATCATCGCTGATCATTCATTGGCTCTGAGTGTAACGGGAGCTTCCTATGAGGGTGTCTCAGTGAACGACTGCATTTTTAATGCACGAAATATTGTGGAAAAGCTGTTTAGATAATGCTCACACCTGAACAGTTTCCTCCATCTCCTTCCTGCCATGTTTTACATCTATATTTAGCGGATCGTAATCTCTTACACACCATAGAACTGCTGCTACTAATGGGAGGTTACTGCCTCGCTCGACACCGTTCGTACCGTACAGAGCTTTACTCTGTGGCTGTGGTGTGGCTGACTTCAGATTAGTGTTCGACCACCATTTTAGATTTTTATCAATATTATTCCATCATTGACGTTAATCTCTGGTGACAAATATTGTAATAAACCTTTTATTCAGAACATTATTGATAATTTAATAAGGGCTGGGAATTCTTGGCAATTCTCTTAACAATGACGCTGTGAATAAAATGTCGGTGTTTTAATTAAACCATGTTTTAATCCACTCTGTTCAGTCCATTCAGACTCACGCTTAGATCTAGATTCATACACTAGGAGACCCTGATGTATAACTATAAATACTACCCAACCACAATAATGTTATTGTAGTTAGTCAGACCAAGAGACGGCTGTCGCTGTGTTAGAGATTAAATTACTCGTCTCTTTTAAAGCAGATTCTTTATTCAGGTATACTCATTGAGCTGACACTAAAGCATATAAAACGACTACAACGACTACAATATACTACCCAGCATGCATTCTTCAGGTTAAAAGGGAATAGTCCTTTCTCTTCCTTGCCTCCTCTCAGTCGGTCTCAGGGAAAAGTAGGGGTGTTGATCTCTTTGGGGGTCTGCTGTCACGTTACAACTCTTCCATCAGTTGTTTCTCCTTCTCGAGGGCGGTTTGGCTACTGTCACGTTACAGTATCTTCGATTAGGTCCTTCTCCTTCTGCTACTCCGAGACTCCGCTCTGCTCTATTCCTTTGTCTCAACCCTTTTATCCTTTCTTGGACACATGATGTTCACGTGAACATCTCATGCCACTCTCGTGCTTCTTCACATTCTCTTTTACACCCAACTCTGCCTTTCTTCGCTAATGAGCTCTTCTTATCTCAGTCTGTTCTAGCCGGTTTCTAATGGTGACTTTGACAACTCAAACTATGTGCAGCAACTTCCCTTATCTTATACAGCAGTTATACAAAAACATCACATAGCATCATTCTAGCCCACTCTCTGTTTTTAACAGTCTATAGTAATTTTAACCAGTTCTTCACCAACTCTAACAGCTGGACAGATGAGTTTTCCGGGTATAATACTCCCATCAACTGAATATAGCGCCTGTCACACAGGGTCATATCTTAGAGCATTGAACATACAAGAATATGGAGTTCTGTAGCTCAGGGGTTACACCACTCACCTCGCAAGCGAGAGGACCTGGGTTTGATTCCCGGGAAGCTCCTCCACACATTTCTGTTTATCTACAGAAAGTAGGAACCTGGTTATTAGTCAATTGTTGGGTTTCTTCTCCAGGGTAACAATCTCCAAATAAATAATAATTTGGTCATTCAATCCTCAGTTATTTGAGGGACGCTGCTGTGCCCAATTGGCTGCAATGTTTCACCCACAAAATACCCTCAGACAGTTCTTTCACACCTATATCTACAGCCACGGTTTGGCTCACTCCCACACACTACTGTCTGTGTTCAATCCTCACTGATCACTGTTCAGCACCTCGTGATGAGAAAGGTGCTCCACAAATGTAATTTTATTGTAATGAATGCCAGTCCCTATATCAGGTGCAACTTGACTAATGAGTTGTTTCACATTGACAGGTTTAAATTGCTATTTAAATTGAAGCAAATTGGGAAGTTTCAGTCAAATGGAGATTTACTTTAACCCTCTGTGACCTAGGCTGAACTTGTGTGTGTATTCCCATCCCCCTCCCCCACCCTTTTTGATTTATACAGAAAGCTCGAGTTAAGCACAGTTAAGTTAGCTCAACGGAATTTTATTGTAGCTTCAATGAAGTCCTCCATCCTCTGCATTAAATGTTAAGCAACAGGATAAATATCACCAAACGCAATTATGGGATCACAACAACAACAAAATGACATTTATAGAGCGTCTTTCATGTCGGGAGGACGTCCCAAGGCACTGAACAGTCAGGTCAGGACCCAAGCGGCGGGAGAAGGGTCGGGGTTGGGGTAGGGGGACTGAGAATAGGAAAGGGGGAGAGAGGGGGGAAGCAGAAAGAACAGTCGAAGAGGAAGGTCTTGAAGGAAAGCGAGGAGGAGGGGCTGAGAGCCCGGCCGTCGATGGTAGGGCAGTTCGGGCGGGGGACATGGAGCAGGCCAGAGTCTGCTGAACAGAGGGGACGGGCAGGCTGAAAGAGAGACAGCGGGTCATAGAGATAGGTGGGGGGCAAGGCCGTGAATGGCCTTGAAAAATATCACAGATATTAGTAACACAAACTAAACACACAGGTTGGGGGCAGAGTGACTGAAGGCTCACCTGCCAATGGTTGGGGGGGGTGGGGAGGAACATGGAGCAGGCCAGAGCCTGCTGAGCGGAAGGGTGCGGGGGGCAGGTTGGTAATGGGATAGGTCATGGATGCAGGGAGGGGTGAGTTTGTGCAGGGCTTTGGATGTGAGGACCAGGATCTTGAATTGGATTCCCTGGAGTGGGGCGAGAATGGGGAGATGGGGTCTTGGAGTTCGGAACGGTAGAGGATTTGGGCCACAAAATTCTGGATTATCTGCAGCCTGTGGAGGGAGGGATTAGGAAAGCCGACCAGCAGGTCTGAACGAGTGCTCTAACTACCAAGCCACAGGACTCCATAAATGACCAATCTGTGCAGCAGTATCTGCCTGTGTGCGGCGGTGACTGCCTGTGTGCAGTTGCCTTTTGTGCAATGATTTGTACCAAGCTTTCCCACACATTGTTTTAAATTGCTGACAATCTGAAAAATACTCTCAACACAAAAATCAGCTGAAGGACAAGTGTGGCCCCAGTGGCCTAATGGATAAGGCACTGGCCTCCTAAGCCAGGGATTGTGGGTTCGAGTCCCACCTGGGGTGTGAGTTCATGTTTTCAACAAATAAACCTTCACCCACTTGACATTTCTCCCATTAATGTCCATCGTGAAATAATGATGTCCTGTCAGACTGGCTCTGTCTTGCAGTTAGAATGTAGAAGTTTTATTTGGAGGCAGCTAATTTCCACACAGCAATGTTTCACCAGCAATAAATCAGTGAGTGACCAATATTAATACTGCGGAGTCCTGTAGCTCAGTGATTAGAGCTTGTGGCTTGCTAGTGAGAGGATCCAGGTTAAATTCCTAGGCAGGGTAAAACATTAGGCAAATTTCCTTGTTTTACACACATGCCTCTGTTTAACTAGCAGTAAACCCGGCAGTAAACCTTGTTGTTAGCCGATTGACAAATCACTTTCCGGTAACAGTGATCCCTCTAAACAAAATGTGACTGTTTGTGGGACTGTTTGTGGGACACTGCTGTGTGCAATAGTCTGACTTTTCACCCACAAAATACACAGTTACTGCACTTTACAGTACAGTATATCCTGTGAAACGCTGTGAGACAACTCAACAACGTGATAAGCCACTGTGTCAAATACAAGGATTATTATTAGGAATGTTATTTGCATCGTGTATATATTATGGCAGACAAATTCTAGGTTTCAGTCAAGCTCCAGACTCTGCCCCTAGACTTTGGAACTCCATCCCACAATCCCTTCGCCTCGCTCCCTCCCTTGCCTCCTTCAAGGCCTCACCCAAGACCTTCCTTTATGAACGTGTCTTTAGCCTACTTTTCTGCCCTCCCCTGTCCCCCGCCCCATGCTCTCCTCTCGTCCTGACCCCCGACTGTTCAGCGCCATGGAACGACTTGAAAGGTGCTGTACAAATGTAATTTTGTCATTGTTGCATTATTAATTACTATTATTATGAATCCCTCACTCCCTCCGCCTCGCCCACCGCCCCCTCCCTAGCCTCCTTCAACAACAACAAAAATTACATTGATAGATACATTTATTTATCCTCTTCGACTGTGCCATCGGTCACCCCACCCTTCTGCTCGCTTGACTAAACACTCCTCGATCCCATTCTCGACCCCAGCTAAATTGTCCAGCAATTTGGGATGTTGTCCCGACATGAAAGGCCCTATAAAATGTAATTTTGTGGTTGTTGTTAATTATGGAGTCCTGTAGCTCACTTGCAATGGAGACTCCTAGGCCAGGGTGAAACCTTTCCTTACTCCGCACATACACGCGACAATAAATCCCTCAAGAAAAAATAAAGAAAAAATTGTTCATCTCAATTCGCGACTCTTTGTGGGACGCTGCTGTGTGGAATTGGCTGCTGCATTTTACTCATAAAATATGCAGTCAATTCACTTTACAGTGTATACAATCTAAACAGTGTTGGTTAACCCAGCCCCACCCCCCACACCGACACTGGGTGGTAACCAACACCGTTTGGTGATTTGTGGATGCTGAGATGTTCCTCAAACGGAGGGAAGGTTTTCACGTTTAAATCGAACCAGAGCAATCAATATAGAGGAGTTTCTTCACGCTGAGTGGTGGGAGTGTGCAACTTGCTACAGCGCAAAGTTGTTGAGACGAACAGCAAAGTAGATATATTTAACAAGGAAGCTAGATAAGTACAGGAAGGAGAAAGGAATGGAAAGTTATGCTTGTCGGCTCAATAATAATAATTCTAAGAATCCTTGCATTTGATATAGCACTTTTCACATCTTCTGGATGTCAAAGCTCTCAACTCAGCAGCCATTTGCGCACAGCAACGTCCCCACAAACAGTAATGGATGACAAATGTATTGTTGTTTTTTGTGGGGGATTATTATCAGGCGTAAGGAAACTTGTCCAAGGTATCGCCCTAACCAGGAATCAACCCCAGGTCTCTTGCAAGCGAGGCCAGGGCTCTAACCCACTGAGCTACAGGACTGTGGTTTGCGAGCGAGAGAGCAAGGCCAGGGCTCTAACCCCCTGAGCTACAAGTCTGCACTAATATATTTCTACTTTATTCTTAAATGAAAATATGGCGGGAAAAACCACGAGGTTTTTTTTCCCGCCAAAAAGTCAGGAGAAGCGGAGCTGGGGGCGGGAAGTGACGTAACTGTAAACCGGAAGTGATCCGGGGGACAGGAGCGGGAGCGGACAGGTTACTATGACAACAGGCGGCGGCCCCGGCCGGGCTGACAGCACAGAGAGACAATGGTGAGAAAAACTAACAGAGAGAGGGAGGGAGGGAGAGAGAGTGAGTGTGAGAGAGAGAGAGAGTGAGTGTGTGAGAGAGAGAGAGAGGGTGAGAGAGAGAGAGGGTGAGAGAGAGAGAGAGGGTGAGAGAGAGTGAGTGTGAGAGAGAGAGAGAGGGTGAGAGAGAGTGAGTGTGAGAGAGAGAGAGAGGGTGAGAGAGAGTGAGTGTGAGAGAGAGAGAGAGGGTGAGAGAGAGTGAGTGTGAGAGAGAGTATGAGAGAGACAGAGAGTGAGTGAGAAAGTGTGTTTGTGTGAGAGAGAGAATGAGGGAGTGTTTGTGGGAGAGCGAGTGTGAAATAGAGGGGGAGAGAGAGAGAGAGTGTGTGTGTATGTGAGTGTTTGGGTGTAAGAGAGTCTGAGAGCAGAGAGAAATCTGAGACAAAAGAGAGAGAGAATGTGTGTTCATGAGAGAGGGGGGGAATGAGTGAGTGAGTGAGTGAGTGGGGGGGGACGGAGAGAGAGAGAGAGAGAATGAAGCAGTGAGAGCAGCCAGGGATAACCTTGTTCCCCCAGATGTTGTCACGAGCGAAGCCGGCAGTGAGTGGGGACAGTCAGCAGCTGGACAGGAAGAAGAAGAAAGGGAAGAAAATCCCCAAACTGGAGGAATATCTGACAGCGAGAGATTACTGCGGGGCTCTGACCCTGCTAGAGGTCAGTCACACTCACACACACACACACACTCACACACTCACACTCACAGTCACACACACACCCTCACACTCACACACACACCCTCACACCCTCACACTCACAGTCACACACACACCCTCACACTCACACACACACCCTCACACCCTCACACTCACAGTCACACACACACCCTCACACTCACAGTCACACACACACCCTCACACTCACAGTCACACTCACACCCTCACACTCACAGTCACACACACACACTCACACCCTCACACTCACACACACAGTCACACTCACACCCTCACACTCACAGTCACACACACACACTCACAGTCACACACACACCCTCACACTCACACACACACCACACACACACACTCACACTCAAGCACACACACCCTCACACTCACAGTCACACACACACCCTCACACTCACAGTCACACACACACCCTCACACTCACAGTCACACACACACCCTCACACCCTCACACTCACAGTCACAGTCACACACACACCCTCACACACTCACACTCACAGTCACACACACACACTCACACTCACAGTCACACACACACCCTCACACTCACAGTCACACACACACCCTCACACCCTCACAGTCACACACACAATCTCACACACTCACACTCACACAATCTCACACCCTCACACTCACACACACTCACACCCTCACACAATCTCACACTCACACACACTCACACCCTCACACTCACACACACTCACACACTCACACAATCTCACACCCTCACACTCCTACTCTCTCTCTCTCCCACGCCCATTCTCACTCCCTCCCTCATATTCACTCTAGCTCTCACGCACCCTTTCTGTCTCGCTCACAAACTCTCATTTTCCCTCTCTCTCACACATAGTGTCTCTCCCACTGTGTCTCTCTCTCATACCATCCGGCGCGGAGGGCGCTATATAAATTGAAGTTGTTGTTGTTATTCTCTCTCACACACGCACACAGTATACAGAGTGCACGAGAGTGTTTGAGCACTCGGGTCTCACACTCTGCCCCATTTCCCCCCCAGTTCAAGCGCCATGTGGGTGAGAAGGAGGATGATATTGACTTGTGGATGGGATATTGCGCTTTCCATCTTGGAGACTACAAGAGGGCAATGGAGGTAAGGAGCGTCCCCTGCAGGCAGTGATGCGCGTCCGTGTGTCAGGACAAACTCACAGTCATTGTCACTACTGCAGACCAGTGTCCAGGCCGACAACTCCCCCAGAACCACTGTGTGCCCGTGAGAGTCACTGCTTTCTTTAATACTGTACTTCACTGAGAAACACTTTCAAACATCCTTCGAATGTCAAAGGCACTATAAGGATGAAATTAATCCCCTCCCCTCTCCACCCCCTCCCTCCTGTGCCCCTTTCCTCCTGTGCCTCATCTCCTCTATATCCTCATTATTATAATACTGCAATATTATTTTATTGATTTGTTTAATTTTTAACGGATTCTTTCCCCCCCAATCGACTTAACAACCGAGTCCCTACTGACTGCTTAGGTAAGCAGAGGAGCGCATGTGATGTAAGGAAACTTGCCTTTTGTTTGGCACTCACATGAATTGAACCTGGGTCCTCTTGCTTGCGAGGCGAGCGCTCTAACCTGGAAGTTCCGCGACTCCACATTTCCTGTTACCCTGTCTGCATGTGTTTCAGGAGTACGAGGCCCTGACGAAGAAGGAAGACTGTCACCCTGATGTCTGGGTGGACCTGGCCTGCACTTACTTTTTCCTGGGGATGTATAAAGAGGCGGAAGAGGCCGCCACAAAAGGTCAGTGTGTTTGATCCATCGCAGGCGGCCGGCAGCGTGATTCTGAGCCAGAGATTTTATTTGGGGGATTATCAACCAGGACACCGGGGTGGGGAGAGAGAGACTCACTTCTCTTTTCCCATCCCACAGCGCCGCGGAATCTTTAGCGTTCACCTGAACAGGCAGACTTGGAGTGAGGTTTAACATCTCATGTGAATTATGTAGCTTCCAACAATACAGCAGACCCCCAACCGCCCTCCCCCCCACCCTCCCCAGCACTGCACTGGAGCGTCAGCATAGACCAGTGGCTTCCAGACTTTAAATAGCTCCCCCCCCCCCCCCCACCCCCCACCCGCACAACTCAATAAAGTTTTTGTTCCGCCTCCTCTCTCTCCCAAGGAAGGAAACCACAGTTTGGAAGCCACTGTCTTAGACCTTAAGATTGTATTGTTACCTGAATTTCTTGTGTGTTTCAGCTCCTAAAAGTCGGCTTCAGAATCGCCTGTTATTTCACTTGGCTCACAAGGTAAGTTATTCCTCGTTCTTAATAATAATAATCATGATCCTTGTATTTTATATGGTGTTTTCACATCTTCTAGACGTCTCAAAGTGCTTCACAGAATATACTGTAACGTGAATTGACTGTATATTTGTGATGCAAAGCCTTTCACGTCAGGAGGACAACAACAACAACAAAATGACATTTGTTAGGAGGACGTCCCAAGGCACTGGACAGTCACTGCTTCAGAACCGAGCTGAGGACAGGGTGGGGGGGGGGGGGGGGGGGGGGTTGAGGGAAGGGGGAATTAGGAGTCGCCGATGGGACCATCGAAGAGGAGAGACTTGAGGGAGGGGGCGAGGCAGAAGGACTGAGGGATGGAGTTCCAGAGGTTGGGGGGCAGAGTGGCTGAAGGCTCCCCCGCCAATGGTGGGGGGGTGGGTCGGGGGACATGGAGCAGGCCAGATACTTGCCCAAGGTTTCGCCCTGACCTGCTGGGAATCTAACTCAGGTCTCTCGCTTGCAAGGCGAGTGCTCTAACCACTGAGCTATAGGACTCTACATTATTATATATTATTACACATTTGGAATGGTTCGCTCTCCCTCCAGTTCAGCGATGAGAAGAGGCTGATGAATTATCACCAGAATCTCCAGGACATCACCGAGGACCAGCTCAGCCTGGCGTCCATCCACTACATGCGCTCCCACTACCAGGAGGCCATCGATATCTACAAGCGCATCCTGCTAGATAACAGGTAACCCTTCACCCTACAGTGTCAGTCTATGGCTCACTCTCTCAAACTCTGGCCTCCAGAATCAAAGTTGTGAGTTCAAGCCCCACGTTAGGGTCTCTGAGCTCCAGGGATTGAGCCCCACTCAGGAGAGGGTGACTGGGACAGTACAAAGGGGCGTGAGAAGCCGGATTGGAGGGGTTCAAGGGAATGGCGAGAAAGACAGGAGCCAAGGTGGGACTCGTTGAGTCCCACCTTGTCGTTGAGTCTTGTTCCAGGGCCTCGGAGAGGAAATGGGAGGTTGGAGATAGGGCAGTAACTGGAGAGTAGGGATGGGTCTAGGGGAGGTTTATTTAGGATGGGGGTGATGACGGCTGTTGTTAAGGGGGTGGAAAAAGTGCCGGTGCATAAGGAGAGATTGATGATGTCGGTTAGGAGTGGAGCCAGGAGATGGAGCTGGGAGGTGAAGAGAGAGATGGGGATGGGGTCAAGGGAGAAGGTGGTGGTTTCATTTTGGAGATGATAGTGAGGGAGGAGAGAAAGGGAAGGTCAAAGATGTTTAGGGGGTATGGGTGGGGGGTGGGTCATGATAGAGAGGTGATGAGGGGGTTAATGGTAGACAGGGTAGAGGTGGTCGAATGGATCACCTCGATTTTGGATTTGAGG
This sequence comes from Hydrolagus colliei, assembly GCA_035084275.1. Taxonomy (NCBI): domain Eukaryota; kingdom Metazoa; phylum Chordata; class Chondrichthyes; order Chimaeriformes; family Chimaeridae; genus Hydrolagus; species Hydrolagus colliei. The sequence continues at coordinate 1,678,580 of CM068776.1, read as the reverse complement.
ATGTCCAGCATCTCCTCGCAGTTGGAATTAGAGGAGAGGATAGGTGAGGTATGGGAATGTGGATGAGGGAGATAGTTAGTGGTGGAGAAGAGGAGCCTGGGGTTATCCTTGGCCTCTAAGGTTATCTTGGAGTGGAAGGAAGATTTAGCAGCGGTGAGGAGACAAGGAAAGGGCTGGGCCCAGCGACATCACACAGAGACAGCGCCGTGTAAGTGGAAGTACAGGGCGACCCCCGCTTACCGTCGCCTCTGTTGACGTTCTTTCGTTATTACGCTGCTGATACGTTGGGAACAGACATTCATTTAACATTGTGACATTCAATATTACATCATTTGCCAGCGGGTGGAAAGCGCTAGGACCTGGGAGTGAGCCAGGCCGGCAGCGAGCGAGTGAGCCAGGCCGGCAGTGAGGCAGTGAGCCGGGCAGGCAGTCGGTCAGGGAGCCTGTATAATGTTTTTCTTTAGAAAATTTTGATGAAAACAAACAACGACTTTGATTTGTACAGCGCCCTCCCTCGCTCCACGCCAGACAGCGTCTCAGAGCGCTTCACAAAACCGGATCCCGGGCCCGAGCCGGGGCGGGGCGGGGAAGGTAACCAAAGGTGCGGTCAAAAAGAAAGGTTTTCATCTGAGAACTGAAACTAGGAAGAGGGGGAGTGGGGGCGAGGCGAAAGAAGTGAGGAAGGGAGTTCCAGAGCTTCGGGGTGTAGTGGCTGAAGGCAGGGCCGCCGAGGGTGGAGCGGAGGATTCGGGGGGACAAGGAAGAGGCCGGAACCAGAGGAGCGAAGGCAACGGGAGCTGTGTTGGGGAGAGAGGAGGTTGGAGAGGTAGGGGGGTGCAGAGGAGTGCAGGTATTTGAAAACAAGAATGGAAAATGTCCAAAATAACCTAAATCCAGTTTTTACATTCATTCTCATGGGAAAAATGTATTCGCTCAACATTGTTTCACTTAAAGTCGCACTTTTCAAGAACAAAACTACGACATTAAGTGGGGTCTACCTGTGTTTGTCCTCCTGATGTGTGAGGGCGAGGGGTGTGAGGTGTGAGGTGAGAGGGAAGGATTATTATTAGTTGTGTTTGTTTTGCAGGGAGTTCATGGCGCTGAATGTGTACGTGGCTCTGTGTTATTACAAACTGGATTATTACGATGTGTCCCAGGAGGTCCTGGCGGTTTATCTCCAGCATTTCCCCGACAGCACCATCGCTCTGAACCTGAAGGCCTGCAACCACTTCCGTCTGTACAACGGCAAGGCAGCCGAGGTACTCACACAATCACAACAACTGGCAACACAGGGGTAGAGAGGCCGGGAGCTCTGAACAGTGAGGGGGAGCCGGGCGCTGAGCTGGGAGGGGGGGAAGGGATCAAAAACACGGTCAAAGAGGAAGATCTTCAGATGGAATCTGAAATAGGCGAAGGGGGGGGAGTGGCAGAGAGATGAGAGAGAGGGTTCCAAGGTTTTGGAAGATTCAGCACCTTGGGACGTCCTCCCGATGTGAAAGGCGCTCTATAAATGTAATTTTGTTGTTGTTGTTGGATTGGTTTGCCAACACAGCAATAAACTAGGAAGACAGGCTCTGGGCTATACAGTATTGCCAATGCTGGACTATATCTAATGTCAGTCTGACTCAATCAGGAGCATTCTTGCCTAATGTTTGGGTTCAAGCTGCACCTAGTGTAAAGCTAGACTTGTCAGAGATGCTGACATTATGTGTGTGTGACAAGCTGGGGTGTGTGTATGGAGTGTGTGCGTGTAGGGGTGTGTGCACACAGTGTGTGGGGTGTGTGTGACCCTGTTCTGTGTGTTGCCCACAGGCTGAGTTGAAGAACCTGATGGACATCGCGTCTCCGGTCTTTGATTTTGCCAAAGAACTGATTAAACATAACCTGGTGAGTGCAGGACAGGGGGTGGAGGGAGCTGGTATCATTGGGGCACTGTCTGTGTGATGTCTGTTGCTGTTTACAGCGCCTTGGGATGTCCTCTCGACGTGAAAGGCGCTATATAAATGTAAGTTTTGTTGTTTTGTTGTCTCTCTCTGTCTGATGTCGGTCTCGGTGTGATGTCTCTCTCTCTCTCTCTCTCTCTCTCTCTGGCTCAGGTTGTTTTCCGAGGAGGGGCTGGGGCCCTGCAGATCCTCCCCCCCCTGATTGACGTCATCCCTGAAGCCAGGCTCAACCTGGTCATCTATTACCTGCGGCAGGGTGAGTACCGCCCCTCACACAGGATAGCGCCTCAGAGCGCTGCCCTGGGACATGGGGTTGGATGCTGAGGAGGGGGTTGGATAAGTAATTAAAGAGAAAAATTTAGCATTGATATGGGGGAGAGCGCGGTGGGGAGCAGGACTGATTTGGTAGATCTTCCACAGAGCCAGTACAGGTACGATGGGCCGAATGGCCTCCTTTTATGCTGTAATATCCATGATTCTAAGGTGCTCCATGTCTCCCACCTGATCTGCCCTTCCATAATAGTCCGTCCAAAAAACACAATAATAACAACAACAATTTACATTTATAGAGCGCCTTTCACGTCGGGAGGACGTCCCAAGGCGCTGAAATTGGTAATTTCAACTCCCGGCTGTTTGTGGGGGACGCTGCTCTGCACAATTGGCTGGTGCGTTTTGCCCACAAATATATATATATATATAGTCAATTTGAGGGTGAGGACTGAGATTCCATCGAGATGGTGAGTTTCAGCCTTGATCACTGGAGGATGGAGTGAACCGAGGGAGCGGATCCTCTCTGTGCCCTGATCAGAGGGAGGTTATAGATCTCTCTCCAGCGACACTGTGGGAATAGAGAAGGGAGTTTTTCTCTCTCCCAGTGTCCTGGCCAACAATCCTCAAGGTAAAAATCACTCTCTCACTTCATGGCTGTTTGTGGAACGTCGCTGGGCGCAATGTGACTGCATGTGACACTGTTTAGTGTGAAGCCCTTTGATGTTTCAACAAATCAATCTATTACAGACGATGTACAGGAAGCGTATAACCTCATTAAAGATCTGGAGCCAACGACACCCCAGGTAAACAGGCGCCACAGTGACGTGTTTCCGTGTGTGTCAGACTCCCTGTTCACCAGTATTGGGTTGTGGCCTTGTGTGTAAACTACAATACTTAGGTTTGGTTTCTCTCTCCGATTAGGAATACATTCTGAAGGGTGTGGTGAATGCTGCTCTTGGACAGGAACAAGGTTCAGTGAGTAAAATGGTTCAAAGTGCTTCACAGGATTCACTGTACAGTGCAGTTACTGTGTATTTTGTTGGCAAACGGGCAGCCAATATGTTCACAGGAAAGTCCCACAAACAGCCATAAAGTTAGCAAGCGATATTAACTGAGAGATTGTTGGCCAGGACAGAGAGAGAAACTTTTTAACATCCACTTGAACAAGCAGACGGGGAGGTTTAATATCTCATTTGAAGGACGCGTCTCCAATAATGCGTCTTTCTCTCTCTCCCCAGCACTGCGCTGGAGCATCAGAGCACAGAGCAGGGTGGTGTGGGAGGGGACACAACTTTCTGACTCAGATGAGAATCTGATCACAAAAACACCCGTTGCCTTCACTCTACCGGATCTGGCCTCCTCCTTGTCCCCCCCGAATCCTCCGCTCCACCAACAGCGGTCATGCCTTCAGCCATTATGCCCCGAGGCTCTGGAACTCCCTCCCTCATCCGCCTTCGCCT
>CM068776.1:1610410-1674707 GCA_035084275.1 Hydrolagus colliei | reverse complement strand
TAAACAGAGCAGCCAATTGTGTACAGCAACCTCCCACAAACAGTCTTGGATTGAGTGACCCAATTCTTTTGGAAGAAATTATTACCCACAGAACAGCGATCCGTCAATCGACTAACAACCGGGTTCCTACTTACTACTGGGTAAACCGAGGCGCGTGTGTGTATGGAGTAAAGAAACTTGCCCAGGAATCCAACTCAGATCTCTTGCTTTCGAGGCGAGTGCTCTAACCACTGAGCTACAATTTTCATACACTGGCAGATTGGAGATGGGAGCAATGATTGAGGCAGAATCCTTAAAGAGGGGACTCGATGGGTGTGGGAAAGGACAGATAAGTGAGAGTGAAAGGATTAAGACAGCACAGACACAATGGGTGGATGGGCTGCTGCGTTCCCCACAAAACACAGTCACTACTTTAGGACTTCGCCTGCTCCAAGCCCCCCGCTCCCCCACCATCGGAGGCCGGGCCTTCAGTTTCTCCGCTACCACCCTATGGAATGCCATCCCCCAATCCCTCCGTCTCGTTTCTTCCCTTTCCTCTTTCAAGGCCGGTTTGAAGACTTTCCTCTTCGACCGTGCCTTTTGTTCCACTCCGAATTTTTCGACCTCCCCTACATGTCTCACCCCTTCCCGTACACTCCCCTCCCAGCTCGGGTCACACGCCTCCTGTGCAGCACCTTGGGACGTCCTCCCGACGTGAAAGGCGCTTTATAAGTGTAATGTGTTGTTGTTGTTACTGCAAACCCTGTAAACAACAATAACAACAAAATTACATTTCATTTCACATCGGAGAGGACGTCCCAAGGCGCTGAACAGTCAGGTTGGGATCTGAGCAACGGAGAGAGGCAGGGTAGGGAGAGGGGTGGGAGAGAGTTAGGAAGGGAGGGAGTTGTGAGGGCAGCAGAAGGAACGGTTGAAGAGGAGGGTCTTGAGACCGGCCTTGAAGGAGGCGAGGGAGGGAGCGAGGTGAAGGGACTGCGGGATGGAGTTCCAGAGTGTGGGTGGCACAGAGGCTGAAAGCCGGCCACCAATGGTAGGGTGGAGCAGACCAGAGCCCGCTGAGCGGAGGCGGGGAGGGTCATAGGGGGACAGCAGGTTGGAGAGATAGGAGAGGGCAAGGCCATGAAGCGCTTTTAGATAGATGTCCATCCAGCCTGATGGGCTGGATCACAGGTAAGGATTATTGTCATCGTACGGTAACACAGCTGGTTGTGAACCTGACAGACATTATGAACAAGAAGCCGAGACTGGCCTGGGAGCTTTACCTGAAGATGGAAACCTCTGGGGAGTCCTTCAGCCTCCTGCAGCTCATCGCCAATGACTGCTACAAGGTGAGTGTGAGCTCGGCCTGGGGGAGTCACTAACCCGTCACAAGGCGGTTGGTGGGTTCGACCTTGTGATATATATTTCTAAACGAGGGAGAGAGAGAGAGGCAATGTCAGAGACGCTGTCCTTTGTTAGGCAGGTGGACGTTAACAAAAGGGAAGGGATATTCCCTCTCTCTCTTACCTACCCCCCCCCGCCCCCCACAGCTCCCTTTTCTGTTTACTATGTAAATGTCCTATGTTTATTTAGGGGATTATCAACCACAAGTTGCGACACCTTAACCAAATCAAGTTGACACCTCTCTCTCGCGCTCTCTCTCTCTCTCCCACAGATGGGACAGTTCTATTACTCGGCCAAAGCCTTTGATGTGTTGGAGCGCCTGGACCCCAACCCGGAATATTGGGAAGGAAAGCGAGGAGCGTGTGTGGGTATCTTCCAGATGATTGTCGCCGCACGAGAACCCAAGTGAGGACCAGCAACGCTTTCCCAGCGGGAAGCTTACAAAATAATAACTCATTCAGGAATGAGGGACTTCAGCTATGAGGAAAGGCTAGAGAGGGAGAGGTTTATTCTCATTGGAACAGAGAGGGTTACGAGGAGACCTAATAGAGGTTTTTAAGATCATGAGGGGATTCGACAGAGTAGATAGGGAGAAACTGTTTCCACTGGTGGGCGTATCAGTGACTCGTGGTCACAGATTTAAAATAGTTTCAAAACGAAGCAGAGGGGAGCTGAGGAGAAATGTTTTCACTCAGCGGGTTGTTCGAATCTGGAATGCACTGCCTGAAAAGGTGGTGGAGGCCGATTCCAGCTTTTAAAAGAGAAGTAGACATTTATTTGGAGAGGATGGGTCTGCGAGGTTATGGGGAGAGAGCTGGGGAGTGGGATTAAATTGCTCTTTTTAAAGAGCCGGCACAGACTCGATGGGCCAAATGGCTTCCTTTTGTGCCGTAAGATTCTATGATTCTATGATTCATAATTAATTGTCTCTCAATGCCAAGCTAAGCTTGGACTGTCAGCTCAGACTGCTGACGTGGGACTTGAACTCACAACCTTTTGGTACTCAACAACAATTGCAACAAATTGATATCAAATCTGTCACGTCCGGAGGACATCCCAAGTAGCTGGACAGCAGCGTTTGCATCCAAGCTGGGGGTTGGGATCAGAGAGGGCAAGAGTGGGGGTGAAGGAGGGAAGATGAGTGAAGGCGCGGTCGAAGAGGAAGGTCTTGAGATGGATCCTGAAGGAGGCTATCAGTGGGGGTGGGGGCCTGGTGGAGCAGGGGTCGGGGAGAAGCCGGGGGAGGGTGGTGGTGGAGGTGTGTTGGTGAAGCTTGAATAGGTCCAGAGCAATGATCTATTTATTCCGTTACCTCCTGTCCCAGGGAAACCATGCGGGAAGTTCTCCATCTCCTGCGGAACACCGGCAATCCTCAGGTGGAGTACATCATCCGCACCCTGAAGAAGTGGGCCAAGGACAACAGGGTGACGGTGTAGAAGGCAGAGGTCACAGGTCCTGACCTTGTTCCTTATCCTTTAATAATTACTGTTGTATGGTGGCCCCAGTCACATCCTGTCCTACCCCTGTCTCTCTCTCTCTCTTTCATGTGTTTTTTTTCTCTCTCTCTTTCATGTGTTTTCTGTCTCTTTGTTTCATGTGTTTTCTGTCTCTCTCTCTTTCATGTGTTTTCTGTCTCTTTGTTTCATGTGTTTTCTCTCTCTTTCTTTCATATGTTCTCTCTGAAGCTCTCTGTTTCTTTCATTTTTTTTCTCTTTTTCACTCTTTTATCCTGAGCGTTCAGCCCCTTGGGACGTCCTCTTGACGTGAAAGGCACTCTAACAATGCAATTTTGTTGTTTCTCTCTCACTCTCCGTTTCATGTTGTTTCTGTCTCCCACTTTCCCACTATCCTCCTCTCTATTGGTCTATCTCTATGAGTCATTGTCTCTCTCTGTCTCTCTCCATCTCTCTATTTGTCTGTCAGTCTATCTCTCTCTGACTCTCTCTTCGCCCAGTAAGTTTCTGTCAGGTCTTTGTCATGTCTTGTTCAGGTGCTGACCAGCTGACAGTCTCCAGGTTTTACTTTATCTTTAGAAGTTAAGACGTGTAAACTATTTATGTAAATAAAGCATTTATTTTTAACACATAAACAGATTTGCTTAACTGCCAAGTGGGCTTCTATGTTACAATAATAATCCTGGCGTTTGATATAGCGCTTTTCACATCTTATCGACGTCTTAAAGCGCTTCACAGAATAGGGTGTAAAGTGAAGTGACTCTACATTTGTGGGTGAAACGCAGCAGCCGATTGCGCACAGCAGCGTCCCCACAAACAGTCGTGGGTTGAAATGACCAATTCTGATTGTGGTTTTATTTGAGGGATTATTGTCAAGTGTGTGTAGGAAACTTGCCCTGCTGGGAATTGAACTCAGGCCTCTCGTTTGTGAGGCGACTGCTCTAAGCACTGAGCTATAGGGTCCGCATCCCACGTGTATGGATGACATCACCGAGAGGGAGCGTGTAGATGAGGAAGAGGAGGGGGCGAGGATGGATCACGGGAAACCAGGCGGGAACGAGAACGTAAAACCACTTGCAGAGATGTACAGCTGACTGTTTGTGCGGTCGGACTCGAACCAAGCGAGTGCCGTCCCACTGAGGTAGATGGTGGAGGACAGGCAGTGGAGGAGGATGGAGTGGGCGACTGTCAAATACAGTGAAGGTCCAGGAGGTCCTGCCAGAGGGTGAGCGAGGAGGAGGCGGGAGGAAGGAGAGAGGACGGGTGGGGGGGGGGGGGGGGGCCTTGATCAGAGAAAGAGAGGACATTGGTTGTCACCAGCGCTTACTGTGGGAAGGTGTCTGTGGGAGGGGGGGGTCAGGTGGGGGGGTCAGGGTCAGGTGTGGGGGGGACGTCAGGGTCAGATGCAGGGGTCAGGGTCAGGTGGGGGGGTCAGGGTCAGGTGTGGGGGGGACGTCAGGGTCAGATGCAGGGGTCAGGGTCAGGTGGGGGGGTCAGGGTCAGGTGTGGGAGGGTCAGATGGAGGGGTCAGGGTCAGGTGGGGGAGGTCAGTCAGGTGTTGGGGGGGGTCAGGGTCAGGTGGGCGGGGTCAGGGTCAGGTGGGCGGGGTCAGGGGAGACTTCGAACGGGTGAGTCAGGTGACGTCAGTGCGTAGGCCAAATGACGTCAGCGCGGAGGCAAGTGTGTGTGATGTCAGCGCGGCAGCGACGCGTCAGGCGAGTGACGTTACTTCCGCGGCACGCACGCACGTGATTGGGGGAGGTGACGTTGCGCGGTACCACGCAGAGCGTGTGACATCAGGAGCGGCAAGATGGCGGCGCTGAGGCGGGCTCGGGAGTGAGGAGCGGCGAGCAGTGAGGAGCGGGGCCCTGACCTCTCCCCCCCCCCCCCCCCCCCCCCCCCTCCCGCCCCCACCCTGACCCTGGCCATGGCCGAGCCCCGCAGAGTGGTCTTCAGCACCCTGACCCCCCCCGGCCCCGCGCCCGCCCCCGCGCCCGCCCCCGCGGCCGCCCCTCCCCCCCCCCCGCCCGCCCCCGTCAGGAAGAAGCGGCGGGAGGAGCGCGGCGCCAACGGCAATGTCCGGCTCCAGCTGAGCCTGAGTGAGCCGAGCGACAGGAGCAGCACCGAGTACAGCTACAGTGAGCTGCTCCGGGAGGCCAGGGTAAGCCGAGTAACAACTACACTAACAGCCAGGTACCAGCCGGGGCCAGAGAGATAACCTCAGCAACAACTGGGAGGAGAGTGAGCCTCGCGGGGGGACCAGGGTAACACACGGGGACAAGAGTTACTGCTCCTGTTGGGAGCTTTCCCCGGTGTCCGGGGGGTCAGGACCCCGACCGGGAATCATAACAATAATAATAATAACAATAGTTGTTGTTGTTGTTACAGTGGACACAGCGGCTTGTCTCCACGCGTGTGGCCTGATCCGTGTCCCCGCCGGCATCAGCTTTACAGCAATATTAATAATCCTGGCGTTTCGTATCTTCTGGACGTCTCAAAGCGCTTCACAGAATAGACTGGAAAGTGAAGTGACTGTACATTTGTGGGCGAAACGCGGCAGCCGATCGCGCACAGTAGCGTCCCCCCCCCACACACACACACACACACACACAAACAGCCAATTTGAAATGACCAATTTTTATAATTGTGATTTTTTGGGAGGGATTATTATTACGGACTGTGTGTGTGTGTGTGTGTGTGTGGAGTAAGGAAAGTTACCCAAGGTTTCGCCCTGACCTGCCTGGATTCGAGTATAGGTCTCACGCTTGTAAGGCGAGTGCCCTAATCACAGAGCTCCTCTCTGTCCCCCTCACTCTGGAACTCCATCCCACAGTCCCTTTGCCTTGTTCCCTCCCTCACTTGCTTCAGAGCCGGTCTCAAGACCCTGCTGTTTGACCATGCCTTCTGCTGCCCTCCCAACTCTCTCCCTCTCCTTCTAAAAGAGGATTTAATGTGACGCGACATGAGGTAGGAGGGGAATAGAGGAGAGTTTGCACCTTGGGACATCCTCCTGACATGAAAGGCAATATGCAAATGTAAGTTTGTTGTTGAGTAGGGGAGGGGAATAGAGAATAAAGGGGTGTGTGAGGGGTTAATAGAGGGAGGATCACAGGATCATAAATAATCGTTAAGGAAAGTTTTTTTTAATTGTTAATCAATCCACGACTGTTTATGGGACAACGCTGTGCCACATTGGCTGCCGCCTTTCACTAACAAATATATTGTCAATCCACTTTCCAGTAGATTCTGTGAAGCACTTTGAGACATCTCAAGAACATGATAAGGCGCTATATCAAATTCAAGGATTATTATTATGGATAAACACAAACAGGGCTGTTTGTGGGATTACATTGCTGCTGTGAAAATTAGCTGCCTCATTCGCCTGCAAAATACACAGCCACTGCACTTTGCAATTAATCCTGTGAAACTATTTGAGACATCCTCCTGAAGGAAAAGGTGCGACATCAAATGTAATAATTAAGTTTTTTCCAGAGTCCTTCAGGTCACATTTCATTGTATTTGTGGTCACCTCACTTTTGTCTCAGGCTTGGAGTCAAACTCTGCCATTGTTAAGCTCCAGGATGCTATCTTGTGTGAAGCTGACTTTTAAATGCAAATTAATACACTTTGCTTCCTGGTTTGAGAATTATCGCCTTAGAGTTAGACCCTTATTTCAACTCCACTCAGTCATATAATCTGTACAGTTAACTCCCAGGGCTCTCTTTAAATTTGTTCCACATATTTATTCTTTGAATTCTAATAACAATCCTTGTTCTATAATAATAATCCTTGCATTTGATATAGCACTTTTTACGTCTTCTAGACGTCTCAAAGCGCTTCACAGGATATACTGTTAATTGAATTGACTGTATATATATTCGTGGGTGAAACGTGGCAGCCAATTGCGCACAGCAGCGTCCCCCACAAACAGCCGTGGGTTGAAATGACCAATTATTATTATAGTTTTTAGCAGTAATCAGGAGTCCGGTTGTTAGTCAATCCAGCGCCTTCATTGTCAAAGCAGTTCACAAGGTTTACTATAATGGTGTAAGTGACTGTATATTTGTAGGCAAACGTTGCAACCAATTTGCGCACAACAACATTCCACAACAGTCCATGAAGTGAGTGACCAGTGTGATTTGTTCCTTGTCTATTTGCTCATTTTATCATCGTGGTTGGTCGGAGGGAGTGCGGGAAGTAAGCAGGATATCCTTGGAGCTGAGCTGACTCCAGGATGACATGTTTGGCAACAGAATCGAGTGCACCCTCTGTAGCGGTCTCTTGTCCCCGGTCTCCGCACATGTTGAGGTCCACAGTGTATCTAGGGCTCTCTCTCTGTCTCTCTGTCTCTCACTGCTGACGACAGCCCAGCCCTGGCTCATCAGCAGGACCTGGAAAAGCAGCCCAGTCACTGGGGGCAGGGAATCCTACCACTACAGCTCCTACTAACTCTGCAAATCAACGTCTTAACAGGCAGGGAACAAATGTAATTTTGTTGTTGTTGTTGGTACCAGCTGGACAGGCAGTAGGAAAGCTTGCCAGACAGTGCTTTCAATGGCTAAGCTAGGTTTAGCTTGGGGTTAGACTCCAGCAGTTACCCCCACAACGTACACTCTGTGGACCTCAAGCCTTGGCTCTCGCCAACCCGCACCTATTATTCTCCGGAATTAGGTAAACGGGGGAGAGAGAGAGAGAGGGGGAGAGAGAGAGAGAGAGAGAGGGAGATAGAGAGAGGGAGTGCATTCCAAACCAACAATCTACCTTTGGAATTTCCATGTGTGGGATGTAAGGAATTCTTAGTCTCTTTGCTTGGTGATTGGATTCTACATGTATCATGCCTGGATGAGCCCCCCAAAATTCTCATTGTTAATTACAATAATAACAATAATAATCCTTGCATTTGATACATCGCTTTGCATGTCTTCTGGGCGTCTATTGTTTGGATTCGTTATTCAATAACTAGTGAATGGGGTCCTTCCTTCATGGTGTCTGGGCTGTGTCATAGGCCACATCAGACAGTTTTGTGTGTGAGAGCATTTGCCAAGTTACTACAGCAACGGGTAAAATGATCTTGGGAAAGCCTAAAGCTGAATGAAAGTTGAATCTATTGCTGAAGATGGTCACCCACAAATTAGTCCGTGAGTCAGAGTATTACATCAACAACATTACACTTGTATAGCACCTTTCACGTCCCAAGGCGCTGGACAGTCACTGCTTCTGACCTGAGCTCAGGACGGGGGGAGGGAAGTGGGGAATTGATTAGAAGTTGCTAATGGGACCATCGAAGAGGAGAGTCTTGAGGCTAGACTTGAAGGAGGCCAGGGGGGGGGTGAGGCGGAGGGACTGAGGGATGGAGTTCCAGAGGTTGGGGGGCAGAGTGGCTGAAGGCTCGCCCGCCAATGGTGGTGGTCGGGGGACGTGGAGCAGGCCAGAGCCGGCTGAGCGGAGGGAGGTGGGGCGCAGGTTGGTAAGGGGGGATAGGAGGTCACGGATGTTGGGTGGGGCGATGTTGTGGAGGGCTTTGAAAGTGAGGACCAGGATCTTGAATTGGATCAGAATTACTAGATACAAACATTTACACAGACTGTACAGCACGGAGACGGGTTGACTGATTTCCGGGGAGAATAATCCCGTTTTCCCCCCTCCTCCCTTCCCAACCCTGGTGTTTGTGGGACACCACAGTGCACAATCGGCTGCCATGTTTCACCCACAAAATACAGTCATTACACAGTCACTACACATTACAGAATGTTGGTGAAGCACTTAGAGGCATGATTTGAAACAGAAATTCTTCATAAACCGTTAAAGGAAATGGAGCTTTGGGGTTCTGGTTTCTGAGTTTACGGGCAGCTTGTCCTCACTTTCAAGGCCATTCACGGCCTTGCCCCCACCTATCTCTCTGACCTACTGTCTCCCTATCAGGCTACCCATCCCCTCGGTTCAGCAGCCTCAGGCCTGCTCCGCGTCCACCCCCCTAACCCCCCAACCATCAGCGGCCGGGCTCTCAGCCTCTCCGCCCCCACACTGTGGAACTCCATCCCGCAGCCCCTCCCCTTCGCTTCCTCCCTTTCCTCCTTCAAGGCCGGTCTCAAGACCTTCCTCTTCGACCGCGCCTTCGGCTGCCCCACTAACTCTCCCCACTCTCCCTCCCTTCCACCCCCCCGCTCAGGTCCCGACCTGACAGTTCAGCGCTTTGGCTCGTCCTCCTGACATGAAAGGCGCTATATAAGTGCAATTTTGTTGTTGAGCTGTGCCTGCTGAGACACATGCCACCAGAAACCTCCCCACGCCCCAGTACTGACTTGCTCTCACTTCCCATAGAGAAGCACCTGGCCTGCACTGTTTATAGATTTAATAGTCCTTCTCTGTGATCCAAGCAGTGAGATCATTGTTAGGCACGAAACAGCTGCCAGTCTAACATAATAATAATCCTTGCATTTGGTACAGCGCCTTTTCCCATCTTCTAGACGTCTCAAAGTGCTTCATAGAATATATTGTAAAATGAATTGACTGTATATTTGTGGGCAAAACGTGGCAGCCAACTGTGCACAGCAGCGTCCCCCACAAACAATTGTGAATTAAGTGACCAAATTATTATTTTTTGGGGAGCAATTATTATCAGGAATTTACTTTAAAGTGTAGTGACTATGTGTTTGTTGACGAATGTGGAAACCAGTTTTCGCACAGCAGCATCACATAAACAGCCATGAAGTGAGGGAGTGAATTTATTTGGGGAACTGTCGGCCAGGACAACAACAACAACAAAATTCCATTTATATAGTGCCTTTGCTCAAATGAGCTGGATAGACAGTATTTTGGATCCGAGCTGGGGGCAGGGGTTGGAGAGGGTGAAGGAAGGGGGGAGGGGGGTAAGGTTGATCGAAAACACGGTCGAAGAGGAGGGTGTTGAAGGAGGCAAAGGACTGCAGGATGGAGTTTCAGAGGGTGGGGCGGGCAAGGTGGAGGACGGGGAGCAGGCTGACACACAGATCAGTGCGGTGTGCGATTTACCGTCCAGTTTGCCTGCAAAATACAGTCACCACATATTACAATACGTCTCGTGAAACATTTTGTGGCGTCCTGCTGACATAAAAGGTGCTGTATGAAGGGCAAGGATTGTTGGAGTACTGTAGCTCAGTGGTTAGAACACTCACCTCACAAGCGAGTGGACCTGTGTTCGATTCCTGGGTAGGGCAAAATGTTGGGCAACTTTCCTTACTCCAGCCTCTGTTTACCCAGCAGTGAGTAGGAATCGGTTGTTAGTTGATTGGCGGATCCCTTTCCCCCCCCCCGGGGGAAATAATCCCTTCAAAATAAAACCGTGGGTCACTGCTGTGTGCAATTGGCTTCTGCATTCAACCCACAAAATGTACTATCAAAATATACAATCAGTTCACTTTACAGTACAGGTATCCCTCCCCAACCGTGGGGGATACGTTCCTGAAAACCTCCGCGGTTAGTAAAACCGTGGTTGGAAAATGCAGGGCCCTATGGGAAACATGGGGATAGGGGGAGTAAGTTGCTTGTCCTTGAACTAAACACAAAAAAATTCCTGTTATTTACCTCAATCCTAATGATGATGATGATGGGGGAGGTGGTTGTTGCGTGCTGTTACATGGAAGAGGGGCCCTGCGGGCACCCTCTTCCTCTGCCTCCTCCAGATCATAAATCACCGACAAGTGTGGGGGGGGGGGGGGTGTGGAGAAGGTGGTGTGGTGGGTGACACGGAGGGGGGGGTTATGCAGAGAAGTGACATCGTGGCTGGTTGATACAACTGGTTCCTAGCGCCAAACGCTAGTGTTAGTGTTAAAACCCGTGGATACGCAAAATTCACTGCTGCGGTTGGCAAAGGTTGTCACAGAGAGGAAACCGTGGATACGTGAAATCCGCAGTTGCAAAGACCGCGGTTGGGGCGGGGTAACTGTACATCGGAGATGTAATAAGGCACTATATGGGCGTCTGATACATGCAGAAGCCCATCCATTAGGAGTCTCCACACCAGACTAAGCCATCAGTTTTCCCAGCGATGATTGGGGGTGTAGAGTGGCGCTCTGCTTGACTCACTGTTTTATTTGAACTCAACAGAAAAATTCAGCCAATGCCGATGATCCATTCAATGCCGAGGAAAAGGAGAGGAAGGAAGTGGAGGCGTTGGCAAAGAAATTTGAGGAGAAATATGTGAGTTGTTTTAACTTAAATCACCTCGGGCCCCACTTCTCTGCCTCTTCATCCAACTTTAAATGCCACCTTGAGACATAACTCTTCAAATTATCTGTTTTAAGCCACTACATTTTTATTCTATGGATCTAATAGAATAGCCTCAGTTTTGCCCCGTCTCCCTACCTGACTGTTCAGCGCCTTGGGACGTCCTGCTGACGGGAAAGGGGCTCTTTAGGAGTCCTGTAGCTCAGTGGTTAGATCACTTGCCTTACAAGAGTGAGACCTGTGTTCAAATCCAGGCAGGTCAGAGTGAAACCTTGGGCAAGTTTCCTTCCTCCAAAAACACACACATGCACGCGCGTGCGCCTAATGATAATCTGTCCAAAAAACATAACAATTTGGTCACTCAATCCACAACTGTGGGGGACGCTGCTGTGTGCAATTGGCTGCCACGTTTCGCCCGTGAATATACAGGCAATTCACTTTACAGTATATTCTCCCAGTGTGCACAGTACAGCACTCAAACACTGCCCTGCATGATGGGTTGTGTGTGTGTATATGTGCGTGCGCATGTGTGTTTGTGTGTGGTATTACCAGTGAAGTTTTAACACAGATAGATGCCAGATATGACAGAAAAAACAAGTCCATGCATGGGCTAGAACTTGCCACGGGAGAAGCTGGGAGATGTCAGGGTGGTGGTTGACTCATCGCTCACCGATTCAAAATAGTGTGATGCAAGAACAAACAAGGCAAATGGGATGCCAAGTGTCTCTGCAGACCTCAAACCCGGGCTGTACAGTGCTCCTGACAGTCTCTAGCCCGAGTGACGACAGATCTAGTCACTGTAATACCACGGACCCGGAGCTAACACTCTGAGCAGTGAACCTGTAGCGAGAGGATTAGCAAGGTTCATTACTCCACCGACTCTGTTAACCTAAACACAGGAGGGCTGGAGGCAGGGAGGTAAGGAGGACGAGCCTGACGAGTTGTCAGTTGATTTGGTTGGTTGGTTAGGGTTAAGATTGTTTTGCAGCAGAAATAATCCTGACAAAATAAATATTTATATCACTCAATGCTTGACTTGTGGAGTCCTGTATCTCAGTGGTGAGCGCACTCGCCTTATAAGTGAGAGACCCATTTCCGGATTCCACACGCCTGATAATAATCACTCGGAGAAAAATGGCTCATTTCAATCCACGGCTGTGTGTGGGGGACGCTGCTGTGCGCAATTGGCTGCCACGTTTCACCCACAAATATACAGCCAATTCACTTTACAGTGTATTCTGTGAAGCGCTTTGAGACGTCTTGAAGACGTGAAAAAGTGTTGTATCAAATGGAAGAATTATTATTATGTGAACTGATCTGGTCTCCGCTGGCAATGGAACTGTCTTTTCATTTATAAATAAATAATAATCCGTGCATTTGATATCGCGCTTTTCACGTCTTCTGGACGTCTCAAAGCGCTTCACAGAATATACTGTAAAGTGAATTGACTGTATATTTTTGGGTGAAATGCGGCAGCCAATTGCGCACAGCAGCGTCCCCCACAAACAGTCGTGGGTTGAAATGACCAAGTTATAGATTTTTTTGGGACCAATTATTATTAGGTGTGTGTGGAGTAAGGAAACTTGCCAAAGGTTTTTCCCTGACCTGCCTGGATTTGAAACAATGGTCTCAATCAATCAAAACTTACATTTATATAGCGCCTCTCACATCGAGAGGACGTCCCAGGGCGATGTAAAATCAGGTAGGGACAAGGGCAGGGGGGGAGGGGTAGAATGAAGAAGAGTAGGAAAATTGACTGTATATTTGTGGGTGAAATGCAGCAGCCAAATTGCGCACAGCAGCGTCCCACAAACAACAACAACAACAACAATTTACATTTATAGAGCGCCTTTCACGTCGGGAGGACGTCCCAAGGCGCTGAACAGGAGGCGTGTGACCCGAGCTGGGAGGGGAGTGTTTGGGAAGGGGTGAAACACGAAGGGGAGGTAAAAGAGTTCGGGGTGGAACAAAAGGCACAATCGAAGAGGAAAGTCTTCAAACCGGCCTTGAAAGAGGAAAGGGAAGAGACGAAACGGAGGGATTGAGGGATGGCATTCCATAAGGTGGGAGCGGAGAAACTGAAGGCCCGGCCTCCGATGGTGGGGCGGTTCGGGCGGGGGGCTTGGAGCAGGCCAAGTCCTGCTGAACGGAGGGTCCGGGTGGGCGTGTAGGGGGAGAGTAGATCGGTTAAGTAGGATGGGGCAAGGCCGTGTAAGGCCTTGTAGGTGAGGACGAGGATCTTAAACTCGATCCTCTGGAGGATGGGGAGCCAGTGGAGACGGGCGAGGGTGGGGGTTATGTGGTCGTGGAGGCGGGTGCGGGATAATACACGGGCTGCAGAGTTTGGGATGGCCTGCAGCCTGTGAATGGAGGAACTGGGGAGGCCGACTAGGAGAGAATTTCCGTAGTCCAGCCGTGAGGTGATGTATGCATGCACGAGTGTTTCGGCAGCGCGGGGGGTAAGATAGTTGCGGAGCCTGGCAATGTTGCGCAGATGGAAATAGGCGGTGCCGGTCAACGCGCGGATGTGGGGGAAGAAGGAAAGTTTTTGATCGAACATGATGCTGAGGTTCCTGATTGGCTTTGTGAGGTGGAGAGTACAGCCTTTGATGTTGAGGCTGGCAGCGCCCGATGTGCGGAGGCGCTGGCTTGAGCCAATCAGGAGGGCCTCGGTCTTATTCACGTTCAATTGCAAAAAGTTGTCCCTCGTCCAGGACTCGATGTCGGACAGACATGCTGTCAGAACATCGATGGTCTGGGGGTTGAGGGATGAGGCAGAAAGGTACAACTGGGTGTCATCCTCATACATGTGGAAATTTACCCCATGTCTGCGGATGACGTCGCCCAGAGGGAGCGTGTAAAGGGTGAAAAGGAGGGGACCGAGGACAGAGCCCTGAGGGACGCCGTGGGAAACTGTGCGGGGGTTTGAAGAAAAACCATTGGAAGAAACAAAATGTAAACGGTGGGTCAAATAAAAATGGAACCAGTCAAGGACTGTGCCTTGAAGGTTGAGGTGGGAGGAAAGACGTTGAAGGAGGATGGTGTGATCGACTGTGTCGAACGCAGCAGACAGGTCAAGGAGGACGAGGAGGCAGAGGGAGCCCTGGTCACAGGCGGTTAGGATGTCATTTGCGACCTTGACCAGGGCAGTTTCCGTGCTGTGGATAGGGCGGAAACCTGATTGGAGGGGTTCAAGAAGTGAGTGATTTGAAAGGAAAGAGCGGAGCTGGGAGGCAACCACTCTTTCAAGGACCTTGGATAGAAACGGGAGGTTGGAGATGGGTCGATAACTTGATGGCTGCGACGCATCAAGGGAGGGTTTCTTCAGGATAGGGGTGATGGTGGCTGTTTTAAGGGAGGTAGGGACGGTTCCTGAGGAGAGGGAAAGGTTGATGGTGTCAGAAATGAGCGGGGCTAACAAATGGAGCTGGGTGCGGAGGAAGGTGGTGGGGATGGGGTCCAATGAGCACGTGGTGGGTTTCATGGAGGTGATTGTTTTTGTGACTGAAAGCGGGGTGGTGGGATTGAAAGTGTGAAATGGGGGGTGAGTAGGGGTTGAGGTAACTGATGAGGGCGAGGAGGTGGAGGAGTGGTGGGTGAGGAAACCGCAGAGCGGATTTTCTCAATTTTGGACTCGAGGAAATCCAGCATCTCCTCACAACGAACGTTTGAGGAGAGGATCTGCGAGGTGAGGCGGGGGGGGCAGAGGAGCTTGTTGGTGGTGGCGAAGAGGAGGCGGTGGTTGTCCTTTGCTTCCAGGATTATCCTGGAGTAGAAGGATGATTTAGAAGTAGGGTCAGGGGAGAAAGTGGGGAAAGATGGCAAGGGGAGGGGTAGGGGGAAGGAGAGCAGGAAAGGTGACTGTATATTTGTGGGCAAAACGCTTGTAAGGCTCGTAGAGTGAGTGCTCTAACCACTGAACTACAGGACACTCGATAAGTGATGGGGATGTCACCAGGGAGAAGTGGACACAGCTATTGAGAAGGACCAGACTGGTTTGTCTGTGGTGTTGAGCTGATTGAGAGGGAACCTGATGGGAGTGGGGGGGGGTGTTCAATGTTAATAGGCATTTGGCGGAAATGTGTTAGAACTTAAATAAAAGTTGCCAGTTCAGGAGGAAGTTGCTCAAACGCAGGACAATGCAAATGTGGAACTCACTGCTGGTCACTGTGATTGATGTGGAAATCGTCAATGTACTTAAGGGGAAATTTGATGCAGATGTGAGATGGGTGTAGGAGAGGGATGAGGGAGAGGGGAATAGAGGGGTGTGAGAAAGCGGAATAGAAAGGCAGGGGCTTTCGCTGAGCTGTGGAGAGCTGCACTGTGCTGCTCAGCGGGTTCCTTCTCTAAACTTTGTTCCCCAAAAGAGTGAGTAACTGTGACCTGCAGGGCCAGAAGAACCACAAGCGGAGGAAAGACCGCATGCAGGACCTGATCGATATGGGATACGGCTACGACGAGACCGACCCTTTCATAGATAACTCGGAAGCGGTGAGTACCAGCCCTCGCTGGCCCCGCGCACCTCCTCCCGTCAGTAAACAATAATAAATTGTTTCAATTGAGAGGGAACCCACGGCTGTTTGTGGGGGACACTGCTGTGCGCAATTGGCTGCCTGGTTTCGCCCACAAATATACACAGTCAATTCACTTTACAATAATAATAATCCTTGCATTTGATATAGCGCTTTTCAAGTCTTCTAGACGTCTCAAAGCGCTTCACAGAACACACTGTAAAGCGAATTGACTATTTTGTGGGCGAAATATATACACTGTATATTCTGTGAAGCGATTTGAGACGTCTCAACGTCGATGCACCAAATTACCAAAAGACGCATCAAATGCACAAATTATTGTTGTTTTTCGTTTTGAAGTTTTTAGATTCACGTCTCCAGCGCTCTCGCCTCTCAGGCTCAGGGTTTTAGGTTCAAACCTCAATTTGGGGATTTTGAGCTCACAGTCTAGTCTGACCCTCCAGTGCATCGCTGGGGGGAGAGAGAGAGAGAGCCACATTGTCAGAGACGCTGTCACCTTCGAATGAGACGTTAAATCTCACTCCCCATGTCTGTATCTGTGCCCAGTTTGAGGGGGACATTAAACATCTCCCTCCTGAGGCTCTGTTTGTAAACGCACAGTCACCACACGTTACAGTGAATTGTGTGAAGTGCTTTAACTTGTCCTGAGGTGCCTGTGCTTGCTGTGTAAATGTAAATTGTCTTGCCGTCTCCCTTGTGAGATATTTTGAAGACGCCGCTGCCTGTTGAGTTAAACAGAAACTGTGGGTTTACCAGCTGTGTGCGTGGCTTCCCTTTCAGTACGATGAGCTGGTCCCAGCTTCTCTGACTACCAAATATGGGGGATTTTACATCAATGCGGGGACGCTGCAGTTCCGACAGACGTCCGACACTGAGGATGAGGACGGCGCAGGGAAGAAGAAACTAAAATCCCCGAAGGTGAGTGAGCCCATCACAGGAAACAGTCCTCAACCTCATCGTCCATCCTCGTCGCCTAACAATAATCCCTAAAAAAAACCAATAATAAAATTGGTCATTTCAATCCACGGCTGTTTGTGGGGGACGCTGCTGTGCGCAATTGGCTGCCATGTTTCACCCACAAATATACACAGTCAATTAATTTTACAGTATATTCTGTGAAGCGCTTTGAGACATCTAGAAGACGAGAAAAGCACTATATCAAATTCACTTTAAATTGTCACTTTAAATCATCGTACAGTCAATATCCCGGCTGCTTTTATTTATATAGAGTAATAGTTTGGTTATCCGGCACCCAACCGACCGGAAAGGTCAATCATCCAGTATCTCCCAATACAATTCACCATTCAGCAAACGGATCTCATACCAGAGCCATCCAGGACACTCCCGATATGCTCACTTTGCGTGTGCGTGCGCATGCGCACTTATTAAACGTACCAAATGTGATTTTACTGAGTGTACTGGAATGCTTTATTGGTTCCATTAGGGAACGGCGATATGGGATTTTTCCGGATATGGTTATATCGGTTGGCTCATACCTGCTTAAACCGATCTATCGAGTTTTTATACTGCGCATGCGCGTGCATTCGAAGTGCGCGTGCATTGATGGCGCGCGCGCGCGCGCTCAGTCGCAGTGCGCGCGCATTGACGGTGCGTGCGCACTGACGATGCGCGCGCAGTCGCGGTGCACGCACATTTCGAAATGCGTGCTCTAGGTCCAGAAAGTTTGTAATGTTGGTGTCAAGGTCTGTTGAATTATACGATGTTGTTTGCTCCCTACCTCCCCCTCTCCTTCTCTCCCTTCTCTCCTCTCTCCTTCTCTCCCTCCTTTCCCCTCTCCTTCTCTCCCTCCCCCTCCACTCTCCCCCCTCCCACCCTCCCCTCTCTCCTTCCCTTCTCTCCTTCTCTCCCTCCTTTCCCCTCTCCTTCTCTCCCTCCCCCTCCACTCTCCCTGTCTCCTCTCCCTCCTTTCCCCCTCTCCTTCTCTCCCTCCCTCTCCTCCTCTCTCCTTCTCTCCCAACTTTCCCCCTCTCCCTCCCTCCCCTCTCTCCTTCTCTCCCTCCTTTCCCCTCGCTCCTTCTCTCCCTCCTTTCCCCCTCTCCTTCTCTCCCTCCCTCCCTCCCTCCCTCCCTCCCTCCCTCTCCTCTCTTCCTCTCTCCTTCTCTCCCTCCTGTCCCCTCGCTCCTTCTCTCCCTCCTTTCACCCTCTCATTCTCTCCCTCCTTCTTCTCTCTTCCTCTCTCCTCTCCCAACTTTCCCCCTCTCCTTCTCTCCCTCCCCTCTCTCCCTCCCTCCCTCCTTTCCCCTCGCTCCTTCTCTCCCTCCTTTCCCCCTCTCATTCTCTCCCTCCCTCTCCTCTCTTCCTTTCTCCTTCTCTCCCAACTTTCCCCCTCTCCTTCTCTCAAAATAGAACACACACACACCAAAAACAAAATCTAGAGATTTATTCTCCTCCATTTCTTGCTTGAAAGTAGCATGTAATGTCCACATGTAAATGAGATCTATTACAATAGAAAAGAGAGAGACAGACAGTCTGACTGTTAGAGTTAGAAGCCAGATTATCACTGCTGTGTGTGTCTGACTAGACACACACATAGAGGCAGTGATAGTTTGGCTTCTAACTCTCTCACACACAAAAATAACACTTACAGCCACAAAATGCCACTTATTTTTATGTAGTCTGAAGTCTGAATTAATGTCCTTCGCCATTGGCAAGCTCTCCTTAAAAAGTGACAGCGTTCGTGATACTTTGCCACTTTTTGTCCCCTCTCTGGTACAATGTTCTCCTCTTAAATAAAGCAGGAATTGTTTGAGCTGCACTGGCCCCACTACCTGTCGCTTTCTCCGAAGCGCTGGTTCGACTTCGTTCTGTTGTTGACAATGATTTCGCTCTGAGGGCAGCGTGCTGGGCGGGGTGGTGCTGCTTAATGTGTTGTCGCAGGTTGCTCGTGCTCGAATCAGATGTCTTAACCAAGCCCTTTGCTAACTGTACATCTATACACACCATTACTGACTGCATTGTTTTCAAAGTGTCCCATACGGGCTTCTTTTTCCCATGATGAGAAAGGTAAATTTTCAAACTACAATTTTCAGCGATGCGACTTTGTTAAGACGCCACGACTCACGTCGAGTATACACAGTAAAGTGTGCGTGCGCATCGGATGTGCGCGCCCGTTAATTGTGCGCGCGCACCGAATGTACGCGCATTCCATGCTCTAGATCTAGGAGGTTGCAATGCTGGCGACAAGGTAAGCTGGAAAAGATCGCATTACACTGATAATACCAACAATATTGATATATTGCCAGGAACGATATTAAAAATATATCGTTGTATATTTTTAAAATCGAATCCCTCGATATAACAGGTTTTTTAGAATTACCATATCGGCATACCGATGTGAAAATCACATCGGGTTTAATCGAAAAACCGATTAATCGCCGTTCCCTAGTATCCATACAATATTCTGTTATTATTTAGTCTATTATTAATATGGTACGTTTTAAAATAAGTCAATTTTTTGTGTAGGATTTTCAGCAACTTGCCACTCGAATATCTGGCATATTTGATTAACCGGCACCGGTCAGGTCCCGAGGGTGCCGGATAAACAAGCTTTTACTGTATTTATAAATAAATCACTTGCCCTTCCTGATAACTCATCACTGAGGTTGTTTCTGTAGGAGTGAAGAGTTATTAGTTTGTAAATTGTTTTGTGGGTGAATTATTCTATTAAGACATCAATAAGATGTGAAAAGCATTATTATTTTTATTATTAAGTTCTGTCATTGCGCGACTTTAATGCTTTTATAGCTGAGAATATCGTTTAGACCAGCGGTTCTCAACCAGGGGTACATGTACACAATGACTTCCAGGTGGTACAGGTGGCGGTACATTGATTTATTTTGCTCTCTTATTTAGCGTTTTACAGCCTTCCAAATTGTATATTTAATTGTTATTCCCCGGGTTGTGTATTTCGTTAGTTATTTTGTTATATAAGAAAAGCCTGGTCATAAAATGCAAGTGAAATGTAGGGGGGATGGTGTGTGTGTGTGGTTGGGGGGTGGGGTAGGGGTGTATGTGGTTGGGTGGGGAGGTGTATGTGGTTAAGTATGGGGGTGGGGGTGTGTGTGGTTGGGTGAGGGGGTGTGTGTGGTTGAGTGGTGGGGGTACACGATAATGTTGAAAATTACTGAAAGTGGTTGAGAACCACTGCTTTGGAGAATACATGGATTAAAAATTCCCCTTGCTTCAGAAACAGAAGTTCAAAGACGGAGAAGACAGGATATCCAAGAAACAGAAGAGACGGGATGAAAGTGGGATAAAGGACAAAAAGCCGAAGAAACTAAAAGTTTCTAAAGAGTCTGGGTGAGTTTACGCTTTGTGCTGAGTGGGCCTGGCTGACCCCACTTTTTGTCACTTGTATTTGTTGGTATGTTGAATGAAGCCCAGGTTGGTGGCTGGGTTGACTCGCTGGTTGACTGAGTTGGACTAGTCTGTTCTCCTCCAGTGTGGTGGCCCTCAACGCCTCCAAGGTCTCCAAGAAGAAGCGGAGGAACCACAGCGACTCCCTCTCGCTGGCCGAGATGCTGCGCAAATTCCAGAAGGAGAAGGACGCCATGAAGAGGCACGAGGTGGGGGTGAAGCCATTGCCAGGGCCCCAGCAGCCAGACCAGGCCCCGAAGAACTCCAGCCTCTTGGACTGCATCATGCCCGCCACCGACCCTCTCTCCCTCCTGGGCAGTTCCAACGAGCATGACCTAATGCAGGAAGCCGCCAGCGCCATCGACCTCTTGGCCGACCTGGATATCGAGAAGCTGTTGGCGGAGACTCCGAGTGGGAGCCCAACCTCCGAGCCCGAGGAGAGCAGCAGCGCCGGAACCTCCTCCCCCGCGGGCTCCCTCCTCCACACCCCCAGGGACGCTCCCGAACCCCCCGAGGGCTTGCCCACCCAGCTGGAGAAACGTATCGGAGACCTGAAGATGGTATGTCTCCTACACCCCCTGCCACCTCGCAGGCACAGTGTGTTTTTATGTTTTAACCTCAACCATCCAGGCAGGTCAAGGCGAAACCTTGGGCAAGATTCCTTACTCCACACACACACAGACAGACACGCCTAATAATAATCCGTCAAAAAAAACCACAATAATAAAATTGGTCATTTCAACCCACAACTGCTTGTGTTTACCTGTGCGCAATTGGCTGCCGCGTTTCGCCCACAACTATACAGTCAATTCACTTTACAGTATATCCTGTGAAACGCTTTGAGATGTGATGAGACGCTGTATCAGATGCTTTGGCTGTGTCTCTCTCTTTGCTTAGTGGTCAATGTGTTGGTCACTAACCTGTGTGTGTGTGTGTGTGTGTGTGCCTGTGTGTGTGTCCGTCCTCAGGCTGCCAAGGTTACAGAGGGGGAAGGAAAGAAGAAATTCTTCACTTCCGATATCAACGCCATCCTCCTGGAGTGAGTATTGCCCGGCTCAGGATAGCACTCTCTCTCTCTCTCTCTCTTTCTGTCCTCTCTCCTCCAGTTCAAGGTCCTGCAGCCCTATTTGAAAAGAGAAGTGAATTTCTCTCTCTCCAGGCCATCCCACAATCCCACCTATAAAATGAGTCACTCATTCGGTGACTTGTTAGGACCTTTGCTGGATGTGAATTGGCTGCCATGGTCATCCACAAAATACACAGCCTTTAAACCAAGGTCCCGCCCACCTGGGCTATGACGCTGTTGGAAAAGAGAAAGGGTTTCTCTCTCTCTCTGTCTCTCTCTCTCTCTCTCTCTCTCGCTCTCTCTCTCTGTCTCTTTCCCTCTGTCCTAGCCGACAGTCCCCCAGATAAAATTACTCATTCGCTGGGAGACTTTTGCGACAAGTTGGCCACCGAGTTTATCTTCAAAATACCATCACGACACTTAGAAACAGAGAAATCTACAGGGCAGAAAGAGACCGTTTGGCCCATCAAGTCTACAACAGCTGACAGGGCAAGATCAGCCGAGTCCCACTGCCCAGCTCTATCTCCAAATGCTGGTCTCTCCCACTCTAATTGGCAAGCTTCTCCACTTCTCAACCACTCTCTGGGCGAAAGAATTTCCAAAGTTCCCCTGTCACTCAGTCTTATAACTGTGTCTCCGAGTCACTGGTTCGCTTGTCGCTGGAAAATCTTCTTAATTACAATGTCAAAACACCTCTTCGTTTTGGACGACTTTCGAAGACAATACTTGACAGTGAATTGTGTGAAGCGCTTTGAGGCTTCCCCGGAGGTGACCAGCGCTGTGTTAAATCTCAGGATTGTTGTGTTGTAGTTGTGCCACTCTGCCCCCAACCTCTGGAACTCATCCCTTAGTCCCTCCACCTCGCCCCCTCCCTGGCCTCCTTCAAGTCTCGCTTCAAGAGTCTCCTCTTCGATGGACCCATTGGCAACTCCTAATCGTCCACCGTCCCTCCCACCGTGCTCAGCTCGTGTCTGACACAGTGACTGTCCAGGGCCTTGGGACATCCTCCTGACATGAAAGGCGCTATACAAGTGTCATTCTGTTGTTGTGGCTGACAGAGCTATCTGTTTGTCTGAATACAGTATTGAGCTGCAGGTACAGGAGTTGAGTCTGACCGTGCGATCGGGTGTCTATGCCTATCTGGTCTCCTTCATGCCCTGCAGTAAGGACGCCTTGATGAAACGGCTGAAGAGACTTCACCTCAATGAGCAGGTAAGGGTTCGAGCCATGGGCTCAGTTCCCAAAACCACTTCCTCAAACTTTCTGACTGTTTGTAGGACATTGGAAACCTGTGTACAAAATTGGCTGTCGTTTCTACCTACAAAATACTAATTCACTACAATTTTTAGTAAATCCTTTGAGATGTCCTTCCCCACCACCATAATAATAATAATCCTTGCATTTGATAATAAGTTTAATTCATGTGAGAGGAGCTCAGTTCTGTATTAGATGTAAAGATTATTATTATTTGTGGGAACCCCACTTCACTTCAGCCTCTCCATGTGGATGGGGTTGTCGAGTATGGGAAATGGGAGAGGATCTTTATTTTGGTCAGTGGCACGCGTGGAAACCCTTGTTGTGATCAGCCAGGTGTCTGACACAAGCGGAAACCCGTCACCATACAATCCAGACTCGGATTGCCTTGTCTCTCACCAATACACAGATTTCCGGAACAGTGTTAGGCCTCAGTTGGCAAGAGCCAAGGCTTAGAGGGCAGCCCAGAGTGTGACTGGGGGTAACTGCTGGAGTCTTAATTGGTTAAAACGCGGAATTTGACATCGAGAGCGCTGCATTAGGGAAAAAATTGAAGAGGTATAGTTTACATGGACTGATGTAGTTTGATGTAGTTTACATGGACTTTCAAAAGGCATTTGATAAAGTGCCACATGAGAGGCTTATTAGGAAAGTAGAGGCCCACGGCATTAAAGGGACAGTGGCAGCGTGGATCCACAACTGGCTGCGAGACAGAAAGCAGAGAGTTGTGGTGAGCGGCTGTTTTTCAGACTGGAGGGAAGTGAGCAGTGGCGTCCCCCAGGGATCGGCTTTGGGACCATTGCTCTTTTTAATATATATTAATGATCTGGACTTGGGTGTAGGGAGCACAGTTTCCAAGTTTGCAGATGTCCTCCCGACGTGAAAGGCGCTATATAAATGTAAATTGTTGTTGTTGTTGTTGCAGATGATACTAAGTTAGGGAGAATAGTAAATAGTGAGGAGGAGAGTAACCATCTGCAAGAAGATATAGATAAAATGGTAAAGTGGGCAGACACATGGCAGATGAAGTTTAATGCAGAGAAGTGTGAGGTGATACATTTTGGGAGAAGAAATGAGGGGAGGCAATATAGGCTAGATAGTACAATTTTATGGGGTGTGAGGGAACAGAGAGACCTGGGGATTTGTGTTAGTGACTCTTTGAAGGTGGCAGGACAGGTAGACAAGGCCGTTAAGAAGGCATATGGGATACTAGGCTTTATAAATAGGGTTATAGAGTACAAATGTCAGGAAGTGCTGACTAACCTCTATAAAGCTTTGGTTAGGCCTCAGCTGCAGTATTGTGTCCAATTCTGGTCACCACACTAGAGAAAGGATATTAAGGAATTGGAAAGGGTGCAAAGAAGGTTTACTAGAATGGCACCAGGATTGAGGGACTTCAGTTATGGGGAAAGGCTAGATAGGCTAGGTTTATTCTCTCTAGAACATAGAAGGTTGAGAGGATACCTAATAGAGATTTATGAAATCATGAGGGGATTCGACAGGGTGAATAAGGAGAAACTGTTTCCACTGGTGGGCGAACCTGTGACTCATGATCACAGATTTAAAATAGTTTCAAAACGAAGCAGAGGGGAGCTGAGGAGAAATGTTTTCACTCAGCGGGTTGTTCGAATCTGGAATGCATTGCCTGAAAAGGTGGTGGAGGCCAATTCGATAACAGCTTTTAAAATAGAATTAGATCTTTATTTAGGGAGAACAGGCCGGTTAGATTATGGGGAGAGAGCTGGGCAGGGCGATTGAGTTGCTCTTTTCAAAGAGCCGGCACAGACTTAGATGGACAGAATAGCCTCCTTTTGTGCCATACTATTCTAACATTCTATATAGATAAAGGTTACTTCTGATATGGTTGGTGTGATGGTTAATGTGATGATTAGTGTGATGGCTGGTGTGATGGTTCGTGTGATGGCTGGTGTGTGGGGCTGATGCTGTGACTTCCTCCCTTCAGGATGAGCGGTTGCGGGAGCCATTGATAAAGCTGAAGGAGGCTGTGGGGAAGGTGATGCCTGAACAGATACTGAGGTTCCAGGAGGAGCTACAAGCCCACACACAGGCCAGGTTTGCCAAGTATGTCCTCTCCCCCCCCCCACCCCCCCCAACCCCATCGCCCCAAACTCACTCTGTCAGCCCTGCACCCCACTCTAGCCCTGCCCCTCTCCCTCCCACCCCCCCTACAGTAGCATCACAGAGCATGCTCAATAGTGGTGGAGCATGATGTGTGCTGCCGGTTGAAGAGGAAGGTCTTGAGGTGCGATCTGAAGATGGAGAAGTGGGGGCAAAGCAGAGGGATTGCGGAGAGAGTGACAGAGTTTCGGAGTGCAGTGGGTGAAAGCCCGGCCACTGATGGTGGATGGAGGGGACGAGGGCCATGCAGGAGGCCGGAGCCAGTTGAACAGAGCTGCTGGGTTGGGGAGTAAGCAGGTCAGAGAGTTACGGAGGTGCCAGGGTATGAAATGATTTAGAGAGGAGTGAGAGGATCTTGATGTCGATCAGTTTGGCGAGCGTGGTTAGTGTAGGGGGTATGGTGAGGGCTATGATGTTTCCTGTGGCCTGTAGTTACCCTCTGACTTGTGTGTATGCCTGTGTGCCTTTGCCTGTCTGTGTGTTTTCAGGACGGTGTCTGAGGAAGAGCGAGACAGGAATGGCTCAGACGATGAAGACGAGGAGAAGCCGGGCAGAAGAGTCACGGGACCAAGGAAGAAGTTTACTTGGAACGATTATGTCAGGTAAACCTCTCTGGGGATCTCTATAGATACAGTCTAGGCTGCCTCTCCAGCCCAGCTATGGGGGGGGTGCTGCATTGTTAGAGGTGTAGGATGGGTATCTTGTTCAAGTCAGTGTTAAAGATCCCACGACTTGAAAACAGAAGAGAATCTCTCTCTCTCTGTCTCTGTTTCCCGGTGTCCTGATTGACAATCCTCCAAATAAAATTGGTCACTCACTCGTGGTTCTTCTGGGATGTTGCTGACTGCTCGCCACGTTTATCCCAGGAACACTCCACTTTACAGAATATCCTGTTACAACTCTGTGTGTGTGTGTGTGTACACACAGTGCCTTTTACGTCAGTGGAATGTCCCAAGTCACTGGATACTAGGGTCCGTCGATATGGAAATTTTCCGATTTAGATATATCGATCGGCTCAAATCGAGATATACCGAAATATCGATATTTTAGGGGTTTTCGTACTGCGCATGCGCGTGTGGCGCGCACATTCCTGGGGAGCGCGCATTGAGGGCCTATCTCCTCAGGAGGTAAATATCTTTCTCTGTGTCTCTCACTCTCTCCATCTCTGTGTTTTTCTCTCTGTGTCTCTCTCACATCCCCCCAATTCTATCTATCTGTATATTATCACCTCCACCCCGTCTCTTCCCCCCCCCGCCGTCTTTATCCCTCCCCCCCACCCCCCCCAGACGTCTCTCTCCCCCCACACCTCCTCCAGGCGTCTCTCTCCCCCCACCCCCCAGCTGTCTCTCTCCCCCCACCCCCCAGCTGTCTCTCCCCCACCCCCACCCGTTGCATACCTGTATATTGTATTCAAGGACTATGAATACAATATGGCGGCTTTGCACCTTGGTCTGTGCATTGTGTATAGAGATGAGCATTCTGGGTCTTGTAGTTCAGTGTGTGGCATTCCAATTTTTTACCTCGATATATAGATTTTTCGATATCGATATTTTTGAAATGCCTACATCGGCGTATCGATATGAAAATTATATCGGGTTTTAGTGATATATCGATATATCGCCGGACCCTACTGGATAGTCAGTGTTTCGGACCCGAGCTGGGATCAGGGAGGGTGGAGGCAAAGGCGTGAAAGTGGGGTAACCAATGGTCGAAGAGGAGGGTCTTGAGGCGAGACTTGAAGGAGGCCAGAGAGGGGGCGAGGCGGAGGGCCTGAGGGGTGGAGTTCCAGAGGTTGGGAGTAGTGACTGAAGGATCATCTGCCAATGCTGGGGATGTGGAGCAGGCCAGAGCCTGCTGAGCGGAGGGAGTGGGGGGGCAGGTTGGAAGGGGATAGGAGGTCAGAGAGGAGGGCTTTCAAGGTGAGGACCAGGATCTTCCATTGAATCTTCTGTGTGAGGGCAAGGAATCCTTCCACTACAGCTCCATTAGTCAAATGGAGAGGGTGGTCCTAGCTGGACAAGCAGCAGGAAAGCTTCGCCAGGCAGCAATATCAGTGGCCAGGCTACTGTGTGGGTTTAGCTGGTTAGACTCCAGCAGTTACCCCAACACACACTCTGGGCTCCCCCCCACCCCCATCACACACTCTAGGCTCTCCCCCGCCCCAATCACACACTCGGGCTCCCCCCCCCCCTCCAGCCAACCTGTGCCTAATACACTCTGCAACTGGGTAGCCAGTGGGTGTATCCCTCCAGAGGGGAGAAAGAGGGCACAACCCATTCCAGACACCCGGCTGATCACAGTGACAGGTTTTGCGGTGGGATATTTAAGGCCCGGCTGCTGACTTGCTGTGACTGACTCTCTGCTGTGGGTGTGACAGGGAGTTGCTGTGTAACCTGGTAAAAATAAAGCTGGGCTGTTACAAGCTGGAACCCAATAAAATGCAATCGGTGGAGGATTATCTGAAGACGTTTCTGGAGACAGAAGTCAAGCCTATCTGGCCGAGGGGATGGATGCAGTCTCGGTGAGTCTCCTGAGATGAATATCACAGGGCCTTTTGTCTGGTTTAAATTGTTGACCTCCTTCAGTCGCTCACCCCTGTGCACTAAAAGCAAAGAGTGTCACAGAGTAAATCACACGATGTTACCTTGTTAAAGGTGAGACATTAAACCAAGGTCCCATCTACCTGATCAGGTGGACACAAAGATCTCACAGGCAGTATTTGAATAGAGAAAGGAATTTCTCTCCCTCTCCCCATACCTTCACCCCCGTGCCCTTGCCAACAATCCCCCAAATGTCTAGCTCCTGTAGCTCAGTGGTTAGAGCGCCTTACAAGCGTGAGACCTGTGTTCGAATCCAGGCAGGTCAGGGCGAAACCTTGGGCAAGTTTCCTTACTCCACACACAAATAGTGCCTGATAATAATCCCTCCCAAATAATGCAATAATAAAATTGGTCATTTCAACCCACGACTGTTTGTGGGGACGCTGTTGTGAGCGATTGGCTGCTGCGTTTTGCCCACAAATATAGTCAATTCACTTTACAGTATACTTCTAGAAGCGCTTTGAGACGTGAAAAGCACTATTATCAAATGCAAGGATTATTATTATTACTAAATGAAACTGTTCATTCGCTTGTTGATGATAATAATATAGTAATAATAGGCCTTGTGTTTAATACGCACCTTATCGCTTTGTTGAGACGTCTAAAAAAGCCGCTGCATTGCATAGGCTGTAATTACTGTATATTTTTAGCTGCGAAACGTGGCAGCCAGTTAATTGCGTGTAGCAGTGTCCCATCAAATCCGCAGTCACTCTGAGTCACTGTGACTGTAACCTTGATGTGTGTTTTGTTGCAGGTTGCTGTTCAAGGAGAGCAAGAGAGTTCACTATCACCTGACAGCAGTGCCGTGAGTACAGACTCCCACACACACCCTCTGCCCTTCCCTCAGGGTCTGTCTGTTGTGAAGAGAGTGCAGTCATTCCACACTGCCCAGCCCAGCCCTCCCTCCCTCCCTTAATTCCTTTATCCAAGATCGAGATCCATCAATCTCGATCTTGAATATGTTCAAGGACTGACTGAGCATCTGCAGCCTTTTGGGGGTAGAGAATTCCATCAATTCACTGCCCCCTGAGTGAAGAAGTTTTTTCTCAACTCAATGCGAAAAGGCTGATCTCTATTCTTGACACTGTGACCCCCTAGTTATAGTTTCTCCAACCAGGGCAAACAGTCTCCCACTGTCTACTCTATCAAGGCCCCTTAATAACCTATGGGTTTCTATAAGGTCACCTCTAATTCTTCTATATTCTAGAGAATATAACCCTAGATTACTCAACCTATCCTCATAGCTCAACCGGCTCAGCCCAGGAGCCAACCTAGTGAATCTATCTTCACCGTCTGATTCAACCACCACTTCAGGCAATGAGTTACATCTCACTCCCCTCTCTGGGGTCTGAACCGGCTCCAAGGTGACATCATGGAATTATACAGCTCTCTGCCCATTGTACCTATGCCAGGTGTGTGAAGGAGCAATGAGTCCCGCTGCCCTGCGCTCTCCCGGAAACCTGTCCTCCCCAAATATCTATGTGCTTCTATCTTCAAAGTTGTTATCTAATCAGCTTCCCCCCCCACCCCCCCCCCAACACACCTTCAGTCACCGCAGTCCAGGTCCCAACAACTCTGGAGTACAGGAGTAGCGCTCAGTGATTAGAGTACTCGCCTTACAAACGTTTCGAATCCAGGCAAGCCACTGGACGAAACCTTGGGCAAGTTTTTTTATACTCCACTCACACACACACAGAGTGATATCAATGGCCAAGCTATGTGTGGTTTGAGCTGACACACTATTGGGCTCCCCACCCAAGCCTTGGCTCTCGCACCTAAAACTCTCCTTAATTAGGTAAGCAAGATGTCCCGTCTCTCCCCCCCCCACACACAGCCAGGGAGGGAGAGAGAGAGAGAGAGAGAGACTCCATTCTAGACACTGGTAAATTCAATATTAAGGCAGTTGGTATGGAGCTCTCTGTTTGGTTTGAAGATTCTCGGGTGAGTGATTGGTTTGGGTGTGTGTCAGACACCTGGCTCATCACTGGCTGGCAAGGAGCAACTAACTGTAACTCTCTGTTTCTCCCCAGGACCAAGAAGAAGGTCATATTCGCACCAAAGCCCAAACTGAAGGTCAGTCTTTCTGGTTCTGACCATCTCTAACAGTTTGACTGCCGTGTTTCACCCACAAAACTCACAGTCGATTTACTTTACATTATAGTCTGCAAAGAGCTTTGGGACGTCTGGAAGACGTGATAAATGCTGTGTCAAATGCAAGGACCATTATTATAATAATATTATATACAGCTATTATATATGAGCTGGGGGTGGTGGTGGGAGCAGGAAAGGTGGGGGGAGTGGGCTGGGTGAGGGAGGCGGGCTGGGTGGGGGCAGTGGGAAATATGGAGGGGGATGATTGGGGGAATGCGCTGGATTGGGGGAAAGGTGGGGGGAGTGGGCTGGTTTGGGGAGGGGGTGTGAGGAGCGCTAGAATCGTCTCCTGACCGATTTGCCGTGTTTTTCCTGCAGGATTCCAGTCCCAAGAGAGAGATCAAACTCTCCCCCCCGCTGGGCCCCGGAGCCAGGCCGGCCAGTGGCTCCCCGCTGGGCGGGGTGTGTGCCTCGGGGAGAGAGACCATCTGTCTGGATGACTCCCTGGACGAGGAGCTGCCCCTGAAGCCGCCATCGCTGGAGTCAGTGTCTGAGGCTCTCGCTGTGTTCACCGGCTCGGCCAAGAGCCACAAGGAGACCCCCAACTGTGTGTCCACCACGGCCCGGCCCCAGCTCCTGGTCAAGCCAGAGACTAAAGCCCCAGCCAAAGTCACCCCGCCCTCCACCAAGAACCCCTCACCCACCTCTCCTGCCACACTGTCCTTCAGTCAGATATTCAGCCATGGAGGGGCCGGAGCCAAGAAACCTCAGGAGGGGGTCAGGTCAGGGCTCTCCAGCCTCATCGCCGGCTACACCGCCCCCTCTGCCCAGGGAACACACAAACCCCCGGGGGGCTCAGGGATCAAACAGCAACAACAACAGCACAGCCAGGCCAGGCCCAGCCAGAGCACCCAGACAGTCAAACCCCAGCCCAGCCTCCGACACCCGGTCTTCCTCTCCTCGCCTCTGCCCGTCGGCAAATGCCACGCCAACCCTGTGGTGAAGCTGAGTGCCTGCCCGCTTCACGTGATCGCCAACCACACCCAGAAGGCCTCAGAGAAGCCGGCCTCGTCGCTGCAGTCGGGCTTCCCCCAGTCCAGCTCCGGCTCCGGCTCGCACGGCTTGACGTCTCGAGCCAGTCCCGGCCCATCTACCTCCAGTGCTTACAAAGCCGCCGCCACCTCCGGCAGCACCTCTATGCAAGGCTTCAAGCCGGTCTTCACCACGGCCAAGGCCTCCTCCTCCTCACCGGGCTGCGCCGGGCTGGTAGGGCAGAGCGGCCTGGCCACCGGGAGCCACGGCAACAGGCAGGCGTCTGGCAAACACCTGGTCAGCCAGTCTCTGGCCAGGCACCAGCAGCCAGGAAGCCTGGTCAGAAAGCCCTCAGTGCCTCAGAAACAACCCAGTACTCTGGGCCCGGGGGGAGGGGCTGTCGGCCGGAGCAGCCTCCCCTCAGGCGGGGTGAGGGGCAGCCCCACCCTCAGCGCCGGGCGGAGCGGGGGTCCAGGGATCTCGGCGACGGCGAGCAGGAGCGGGGGGGCCGGCAAAACCACCGTCAGCACCAGCACCGGCCCCACAAACCGCAACCCCCTCAACAGGAACCTGGGGATGAGCCAGGGGGCAGTCAGCAGAACAGTGGCGGGGGGGGCAGTCGGCAGGACGGTGACGGGGGTGGCAGTCAGCAGGACTAGTGTTAGTGTGGCCGCTGGGACCACCGGTGCTCTCAAAATGCTGCCCAGCCCACACAGGACTTCCTCCACCTCAGGAGTTAATATTACGGGAGCCGGTGTCCAGGTCAGTGAATGTTTCATTTATCGATGGGTTGTGTGAAGCTGCCCACGCTTTGCCAGCTCCACTACCGCAGCCCTGCTGTCCTGTCTCGGCTCAGCTCATACCTCACTCTGCTTGCCTATATCTACCGCTTCATACTTCGTGACCCCATATCCCCCATCCTCGCCCGGCTCCATTGTCTCCCCATCATCCAGACAATCCAATTCAAGATCCTGGTCCTCACATTCAAAGCCCTCCACAACCTCGCCCCCCCCCAACCCACCGTCCCTACATCTGTGACCTCATATCCCCTTACCAACTGCCCCCCCCCGCCACCCTGCCCCTCCCTCCGCTCAGCAGGCTCTGGCCTGCTCCGACCCACCATCCCCCACCATTGGCGGGCGAGCCTTCAGGCACTGCCCCAACCTCTAGAACTCCAACCCACAGTCCCTCCGCCTCGCCCCCTCCCTGGCCTCCATCAAGTCTCGCCTCAAGCCTCTACTCTTCGATGGACCCAATGGCAACTCCTAATTCCCCTTCCCTTCCCCCCTGTCCTCAGCTCGGGTCTGACACAGTGACTGTCCAGCTCCTTGGGATGTCCTCCAGACGTGAAAGGCGCTATACAAGTGTCATTTTGTTGAAATTGTTGGATAATCAATCCTCTTATACTGCAAACCCCTTAGAAATAACAACAACAACAAGCTTACATTTGCATGGCGCCCTTCACATCGGGAGGACGTCCCAGGGCGTTGGACATTCAGACTCAAGCTGGGGGTCGGGATTGAGGAGGGTGGAGGGCAGTGGTGGGGGGAAGGATGGTAATCGGAGGTCAAAGAGGAGGGTCTTGAGACGGGTGTTGAAGAAGACAAGGGAGGGAAACTGTACTTGTGTGTACTGTACTATGTGACCAGCCTGGCTCAGGAACCTGGACGAGAGACCGTCACGAAGGGCAGACTCTATTCCGTGGCCAAATGTGTCACCTTAGACATAGCTCAGCCCTGAGAAGACCTCTCTTACCAGCCCCTCCCCAGCCAGCCCCAACCTCCCCAGCCAGCCCCAACCTCCCCAGCCACCTTCAAAGAGGATGTTTCCTGTGTGAAGCAGCACTGGATAATTCCTTTGCCCCTTTTCGCCTGTTTCATATCCCCCGCCCTATCCTCCCCACCGTCAGGTGAGGTTTCAGCCATTGTGGCTTTTGGGGAGTAGTGGGAAGCTTACCAGACATCAATGTCAATGGCCAGCCCACGTAGTTCCAGCAGTTACCTCAACACACACTCTGGGCTTACCCCAAGCCTTGGCTCTTGCCAACCTGGGCCTCATACTCTGTGATTAGGTAAGCAGGAGGGATCCCTCCAGGGAGAGAGTTTGTACATCCCAGACTTCTGGTCTGTAGGTAAGGTGGGGGTAAGGAAGGTAAGTGACTTGTCTGTGTGGAGACTCAAGTTCCCCTCCCCTAAAAAACCCTACATTGTAAATAATGTTTCTTATTCACAACTTCACAACAAAACTCACTGGTCAAAACAACCCCTGCAGTTTAGAAACATTGACATTTACAGCATAGAAGGCCATTCGGCCCATTTGAGTTGGCACTAGTTCTCAGAGCAAACTGTCTGTTCAACCTCACTGTTCTCCCCTATTCCCCAACACCCTCTTTGTGGACCTGCCTAGCTCAGGAACTTACTGCACGACGCTGACATCGCTACCCACTCGGTCCATGGGTCCGTCCTCCAGGTGAGATGTTAATCCAAGCTGTTCAGATGGACGTTGAGAAGGGTGTTTCTCTCTCCCAAACTCCCATCCTGGCCAACAAACTCCAGTTAAATTGATCGCTCACTTCATAGCTGTTTGTGGAGGATTACTGCACAACTTAGCTGTCACATTACACAGTCACTACTCATCTGTGAAGAGCCTAAGATGTGTGTTATGTGAATGCTGTATATTGAGGGTGATCTCAGGAGAGGTTTGAATGAAGGACCTTTAGGCCATCTGTCCAGCACCCTCACCTATGTCCTCCCATCACAGTGTCAAGATGGATGCCTTCACTGCAATATTATTCTTTCACAATCAGGGGAACAAAACTCACTGGTCAAAATAACCCCTGCAGCTTAGAAACATTGAAATTTACAGCACAGAAGGCCATTCGGCCCATTGAGTTGGCACTAGTTCTCAGCAAACTGTTCAACCTCACTGTCCTCCCCTATTCCCTAACACCCTCTTTGTGGACCTGCCTAGCTCAGGAACTTACTGCACATTACACTATATGTTTACCGACCAAAACAGGAACCCAGTTGCCAGTCAATTGGTGCATCACTTCAGGGGGTAGTAACACCTTCAAAAATATATAGAATTTGGTCACTCAATCCATGACTGGGACACTGTCGTAAGCAACTGGCTGTTGTGTTTCACCCACAAGAAAATCAGTCAATTCACTTGACAGTGTATTCTGTGAAGAACTTTGAGACGTTTCGGAGACTGTGAAGGCGCTGTATCAAATGCCAGAATTATTACAAGAGACGATGCACTCGATTCTGACAATTTATTGCCAAATATATGACCTCGGAGCTGGTTCCTGCCTACGGAGAGGCTTCCCTTCACAGCCACAGGGCATCAGCCTGGCTCAGGTGGTTGCGCTCTTGCCACAAGAATCAGAAAATTGTGGGTTCAAGCCCCACGTCAGAACCTGGAACTCACACTGTCTAAGATGACTCCGCTGCAATGCTGGAGGTGCCGTCCTTCGGAGGAGATATCAGATGGACGTTAAAGAATTTTGGGCACTTTTAGGAAATGAGGGAATTTGGCCCGATATCCTGCCCAACAGCCCCCCTTCTCCCCCCCCCCCACGCATGCCCAAATATAATTGGTCACTGACTTCATGGCTGTTTATGGGGTTGCTGCTGTTTGCAAAATGGCTGCCACGCCTTCCACAAAAGAAACAGAGACTGCGCTGTTTGAGACGCTCTCCTGACCTGCTAGATGTATGGATTATTAGACAGTTTGTGTACAAGGTAACGGATGACGCATGCTTTCCATGGGTTAATCCCTTTATTGAGGTGATTCCCCAATCTATGGCTGTAAGACACCGCTGTACACAATTGACTGCCGTGTTTGACATACAAAACATACAGTCACTTCACTTTACAGTATATCCCACAAGGTGTTTTCAGACGCTTCCTCAATATGCTATATCATATGGAAGGACTCTCCGTCTGCTATGGAAACGGCTGTTTGTGGGGGACGTTGCTGTTAACAATTGGTTGTCACGTTTCGCCCACAAAATATACAGTCAATTCACTTTACAGTAAATTCTGTGAAGCGTTTTGAGACGACCTGAAGGTGGGGGAGGGTGGGAGGCGCAGTATCAAACATGAGGATTATTTTTCTGCAATACCTAACATAGCTACCAACTCAATTCCTCCGCCTCGCCTCGCCCCTGCACTCACTCTCCTCAAATACGTTTCTGCTTTGCTCGCTTTAGCTGCTCATGCAACTCATCTAGATGCTCCGCTGCCTGCGCTCAGCTCGCTGACTGATTGTCTCTCTGTGCCCAGGCTACGAGCAGCTCAGCGATACTGCCCAGCACGCCACCACTGGCCCTGATGACATCTCCCCTGAATGTAACCAGTCCGAACGTGTCATCGGCTTCACTCAACTCAGCGGCGTTTGGCATGTTGGGCGGGCTGGTTCCCGTCTCCCTGCCTTTCCAGTTCCCTCTCAACCTCCTCAGCTTCGGAGCCGATCCCAGCAGCCCTGCCTCGGTCTCCGCAGGAACTACCTCAGCCGCATTCCAGCACAACATGAGTGAGTGTCCTCACCATCAGCCCCGGCTCTCAGCCAACCAGCTCCCCCTCGGCAGGCGTTAGGCTAGGCTAGGTCTCCAGCGCAGTGCTGGGAGGAGGGGAGAGAGAGAGAGAGAGATTGGATTGTCAAGAGATGCCATCCTTTGGACAAGACATTAATCCTCCAAACTGGGACATTCATACATCTCTCCTAGTTTCCTGGCTGACAATCCCCCCACCTCTCCACTCCCTTGCCGATGAAATCTCTCACAGCTGTTTGTGGTGGACGTTGTGTGCTAATTGGCTGTCGTGTTTCGCCCACAAACCAAACACAAACGAGGCATAAGTCTTCCAAGAGGTCCTCCCGACGTGAAAGGTGCTGGTTCAAACCCTGGGATTATTATTCAACAGTAATGATCAGTGCCATTCACGAGGTTTAGCGCCTCAGAGCGCCCGGCAGGTGGGGTTGGAGCAGCCAGAGGTTGGGGCAGGGTTTCAGGTGGGATCTAAAGATATCAATAAATATAATCCTTGCGTTCGATACAGCGCCTTTCATGTCAGGAGACAAGAACAACAACTTGCCACATGTACATGTATATTGTGGAGTCCTGCAGCTCAGTGGTTAGAGCACTTGCCGTACAAGCGAGAGCCTTGGGTTCAATTCCAAGCAGGTCAGGACAAAACCATGTGAAACCATCCTTACTCCACGCACCTAATAATAATCCCTAAAAAAAAAAAAAATTGGTTATTTCGATCCACGGCTGTTTGTGGGGGACGCTGCTGTGCGCAATCGGCTGTCGTGTTTCGCCCACAAATATATACAGTCAATTCACTTTACAGTCTATTCTGTGAAGCGCTTTGAGACACAGTCCAGAAGACATGAAAAGCCGCTATATCAAATGCAAGGATTGTTATTTTTTATTATCATACAGCGCCCTCCATATGTCTACCCAGGGTGGCATCTCAGAGCTTCACCAGGGCAGAGGTGGGGGCAGGGCTGGGGGAGGTGGCACAGTTGAAGAAGGTTTTGTTGAGCGGCTTGAAAAGGGGGAGAGGGGACAAGGCGGAGGGACTAAGGGAGAGTTCTCCGGAGTTTGGAGGAGTTAGTGGCTGAAAGCGCGACGTCTGCTTTGGTTGTTTGACTTATAGGTAACGTGAAATATCGTTTAATCCTATAATCCTGGCATTTGATACAGCGGCTTTTCACATCTTCTAGACTGTGTCTCAAAGCGCTTCACAGACTATACTGTAAAGTGTAGTGACTGTAGATTTATTGTCACTTACATCGTTCCCCTCTTTCTCGCTAGATATTTTGAAAGGTTTACAGTCAACTTCCCAAGGTTCACGATCAGCTGTGCCCTCTCAGTTACAACACGCCTACACAGGTAATGTTAATTAATCACAATGGATTAGCGCCTTTCACATCACGAGGTGGACGTACGTCTCAAAGGGCTTCACAGGGTTTAACTGTACAGTGTGTGTTGTGAAGCGCAGGGACTGAAATCAGGCAGATAATTTGTGCGATGTTGTGAGTGAGTGATTGTACCTGGGGGATTATTGGCCAGGACACTGGGAGAGAAAGGGAAACTCTCTTCTCTTCTTCAACTGCCCAGCGTAATCTTTACTGACTTCTCTTTCTTCTTGAATTCCTTCCCACTTTTCTTTCTCTCTCTCTCTCTCTCTCTCTATCTCAGACACAAGCAGGCCTGATGTTATTTCCCCCCGCCCGCCCCCACCCCGCTTTAACATGTCTCTCCCCTTCTCCTTCCAGATGGCAACAAAAGCCAAGGAGATTCTTCCAAACGTAAATCCCTGTGATGTTCTCACTCGGTTGCAGTGAGACGGACTTGAGACTGTGGCCGTGGCCTCCCTGGCCAGCCTGCCGGGCGGGTGTCCCGGTGACTGTTTGAGGACGGCCGGGGTGAAGGGATCGATTTACTGTTTACAGCGGTGGTCAGAGGGAGGACGAGGGAAGCCATTCAGTCCATCTGGTTTACAATAGAACCTTAAGTGAATTCAACCCCAGCTGATTTGGGGCTCAGACAGATCGAGAGATCTGGAGTCAACGGGAGAATGGAGTCAACGGTAAAGGAGTCGTTTTGTGAGGACAGTGGGAGGGGAGCTTGGCACACACTAGGGGTGGGGGGGGGGGTGGGGGGATGGCCATCACTGTGAGTGCAGTCAGTGTCTGACGCTCAAGCTGTCAATGTCAAGCGGTGATGTGTTGGGTGGGGTGGGGTTGAGGTCTTGGTTGCTGTGAGTGAGCAGGAGTCTGGGGGATAGTGATGGTTGGTTGGTGAGTCAGTGAGGGGGCACTGGCAGTGGATTTCAGCCTTCAAACCTCCCCCCCACCATCCCATCCAACCATTGTAACCAGAAAAACATAACACTATTTGAAGGGGGGAAGTTTTTCTACCCCTCTCCGCCCCCCGGTCTCCTGTCCATGAAGCCCCCCAGATACATTGTTTTGTTCAGTTCATGGCTGTTTGGGGGGAGCGCGGGGGGGGGGGGGGGGGGGGAGTTGCTGTGCGGAAATCAGCAGCGTTTACTTACAAACAACAGTCACTACACCTGAGAGTAGATCCTGAGAAATGTTTTGAGGTGATTTGTAGCAAACCCAAGGATTATTTTATTGGGGGTTGGGGGTGGAATTGAGTACGAGGCTTTTTGTTGATGATGACAATGAGAGAACTTGACTATAGGGTCAGCATTGCGGAGGGGGTAGGGAGGGTTGGAGGGTGGGACAGGGACGAGATATACAGAACCAGCAGAACCTCACCGTTGCTAGTTTGTGGAGAAAATACAATTCGGCCTTTTACGACGATTTAAATAGGAATCGATTGTTCTGAAGGCTGAATTGTACTTTAGACAAGATCCCCATCCCCACTCTCCATGTCACCCGATACTCCTTGCTGGCTCAAACCAGTTCATGCCTCCCCCCAATGCTCAGTGCACCTGTGACAAGCAAGAAACCAGGCTAGGGAATGAGGGTGAAGGTGAGTTCCTGATGTAGGGAGGGGTGGGGTGGTTGTGAGTGTGGTGGATGGGGAGTGGTGGGGGAAGGGTGTCCAGACTTTTTTTTAATTCAATTTAACAATAAAAATGCTGAATTTAATCTCAAAACCAGAGCCTCATAAATTGTCGTGTGGGGAGCAGAGCCAGAGGTTACATCATCCCCTCCAGAAGCACGTTCACAACACCAGCCGGGTGCCTGACACACACACAAACCCGTCACCGTTGCTTAACAGTCTCCAAACCCAACTGAGAATTCCCCGCATCCCACCCACACATGGGAACCTCGGAGACGGACTGTTGGGATGCTCTCTCTCTCTCTCTCTCTCTCTCTCTCTCTCCCTCCCTGGAGGGATGCCCCTGTTCACCTAATTCTGGCAAGTGTCCAGGGTGATTCCAGAGCATGATGGAGCTGGAGCCGTAAGAAGCAAAAACCATTGATATTACTGACTGAGAAGCTTTCCCACTGCCCCTCCAGCTAGGACCACCTCACCCATCAATTAGG
Source organism: Hydrolagus colliei (assembly GCA_035084275.1). NCBI lineage: Eukaryota > Metazoa > Chordata > Chondrichthyes > Chimaeriformes > Chimaeridae > Hydrolagus > Hydrolagus colliei. The sequence continues at coordinate 1,636,543 of CM068776.1, read as the reverse complement.
GCTTTGGCTGCACGGTTAACAGGAGCTCTCATCAGCAGTGTGAGAGAAAGAACCCTAGACTTACTGTGTATATATACACTCTACAGTCAATTCTCCTGCTCTGCTTCAACCTGCCCCTCCCTGCTCTTGTCCCTGACTGCACAGTGCCTTGGGACATCCTCTCAACGTAAAAGGACTATATAAATGTAAGGATTGATATTGATTGATTGACTGACCCGCCTGGCTGAACAGGACTAAACTTGTCAACAACAATAGGGCCAATTCCAACTTTCTGTTGACAAATCAGTGACAGTAACTGGATATGTGTTGGTTCTGGTCTGACTTTCAAGCGTTGAGACTCCGCCCGGCCCGGGGTCGCTATATAAATGCAAGTTATTGACTGCTGGCTGAGTGTGCGTCTCTACAGCTGAACTGGGAGCTACTGGTGACGGGCCCAGTCAGGCTGTCATTGTTATGAGTAAAATAATAATAATAATCCTTGCATTTGATATAGTGCTTTTCACATCTTCTTTCGCTTCACAGAATAAACTGTACTGTCCATTGACTGTATTTATCCAATTATCCTTCTTCCCCCACATCTGGTCCCTGCCCAGCACCACCTTCTTCCATCTCCGACTCATCGCCCGTCTCCGCCAATCTCACCCCAAAAGCTGCCGAAACCCTGATCTATGCCTTTGTCATCTCTCGGTTGGGACTATTCCAATGCCCTCCTCGTCGGTCTCCCCTCCGCCACCATTCATAAAATCCAGCTCATACAGAACTCTGCTCCCCCATTACCCCAGTCCTTGCCAGACTGTGCTGGCTCCCTGTCCCGGTGAGGATTGATTTCAAGATCTTCACTCGTATTTAAATCCCTCCACTCCTCTGCACCCCCCTACCTTTCTGACCTCTCCCCTCACAACAGCACTTGTTGCCTCTGCTCCACCCTCGGTGGCCGTGCCTTCAGCCACTACGCCCCTGGAACTCCCTCCCTCCCTTTGCCTCGCCCCCTCCTTTCCTATTTTCAGGTCTCGGCTAAAGACCTTTCTTTTCGACCGCGCTTTCGGTCACCTTCCCCCTCCCCCCGGCTCGACCTCGGGATCCGTTATTGTGAAGCGCTCTGAGACGCTGTCCGGCGCTATATAAATCCAAGTTGTTATTGTATATTTGTGGGCGAAACATGGCAGCCAATTGTGCACAGCAGTGTCCCCACCAACAATCATGGATTAAAATGACCACAATTTTGTTATTTGTTAGGATCAGGCTTGTGGAGTACCCAGGGTTTTGCCGTCTGGAATTGAACTCGGGTCCCTCACTTGTAAGGCGATGCTCTAACCACTGAGCCTCAGGACTCCCACCATACACCTGGTTTCCCCCCCCCCCCCCCCCATTTTTGTCTTCCTGCAGTGACCTAGATTGGCCCTCTCCTTGCAAACGTTCTGACTCCGTCCTGGATTGTTAAACCGTAAGCCAAGTTTCCTAACTCCACACACCTGTTTAAGATCCTCGTCCTCACCTACAAGGCCTTACATGGCCTTGCCCCATCGTACTTAACCGATCTACTCTCCCCCTACACGTCCACCCGGACCCTCCGTTCAACAGGACTTGGCCTGCTCCAAGCCCCCCGCCCGAACCGCCCCACCATCGGAGACTGGGCCTTCAGTTTCTCCGCTCCCACCCTATGGAATGCCATCCCTCAATCCCTCCGTTTCGTCTCTTCCCTTTCCTCTTTCAAGGCCGGTTTGAAGACTTTCCTCTTCGATCGAGCCTTTTGTTCCACCCCGAACTCTTTTACCTCCCCTTCGTGTTTCACCCCTTCCCAAACACTCCCCTCCCAGCTCGGGTCACACGCATCCTGTTCAGCGCCTTGGGACGTCCTCCCGATGTGAAAGGCGCTCTATAAATGTAAATTGTTGTTGTTATTTACCTAAGAGTCAGTCAGAACTCATTTGTTCAGTCTATTAGCAGCATCAACCTCCATGGTTGCTCACCTCACCAAGCCAGTCAGGAACCTAGGTGTCTTGTTCAACCATCTTTCCTCCCTCACATCCAAGCAATGCCTCGCCCTACCTTCTCTTACCTCCACAATATTGCCCAACTCCACCATTACCTCACCCCTCAGGCTACTGAAATACTTTCTTCTTGCCTTACATTACATTCTGGCTCAACTACACCTGGCTTGTCAGCGTTCCCAACTCTTCCCTCCACAGGCTGCAGATCATCCAGAACTCTGCAGCCCGTGTCCTCTCTCACCTGAAGCTCCATGACCCCATTCTTGTCCAACTCCACTGGCTTCGCATAATTCAGAGGATACAAGATCCTGATCCTCACCTTCAAAGCCATCCATGGCCTTGACAACTCCTAATGCCCCAATTAGGAGCAACCTGCCCGCTCCCTCTGCTCTGCAGGCTCCAGCTTTCTCTTTGACCCCTTCAGCCATTCTAGCCCCAACTTTTGTAATTCCAAATCTGAGATCTGAATGTGAAAATCAAACAAGACTCCCAAGGTGAGTCTGAGGCAAACACTCACCTCCCTCCCCTCAACAACACACACCTCTCGTCCCTCAATGACTAGATAGGCAATCACAATTGGCACACACCTGACGTGCGTTCTCAGTATTGGACTTCAGTGAATTGAAAGCCCCCTGTAGCTCAGTGGTTAGAGCGCTCGCCTTACAAGCGTGAGACCTGTGTTCGAATCCAGGCAGGTCAGGGCGAAACCTTGGGCAAGTTTCCTTACTCCACACACACATATTAATCCCTCTAAAATAACACAATAAAATCGCTTATTTTCAATTCATGACGCTGCTGGTCGCAATTGCCGCGTTTCGCCCACAAATATACAGTCACTTCACTTTACAGTATATTCTGTGAGGCGCTTTGAGACACAGACTAGAAGACGTGATCAGGCGCTGTATGAAATGCCAGGATTATTATTATTATTATTATTGTGAAATGCAGTAAAACAATAAAGGATGACATGCGTGTGGTGGCTTTCAGGTCAGGAGAACTTCCCCGAGACTGACATTGACCGAGAGATTGATGGCCGAGACGGGTGTGTGTAAAACCAGCCTTTATTTGGGGGGTGTCGGGGGCTGGGGTTAAGGCCAGTCGGCAGTGGCTCCTCCCCACTCCGCGGCCTGCGCTGTGGGAGCTGCAGACCAGTCCTCGGCCGCGGGCTGCGCGCTCCAATCCTCTGCAAAACAACAACAACAACAGTGAGAACAGCGACTTCAGCCGGAAACTCTGTCCAGTCTCTCAGCTTGTGATACGATGTTAGGACGTCCCAAGATGCTAGACAGTCAGGGATTGTACTGAAATTGACAGATTTCTTATGGATAAAGGGATATGGGGATAAGGCGGGGGGGGGGGGGGGGCAGGTGGGAGTTAGGTTAGAAGATCAGCCATGATCTTATTGAATGGCGGGACAGGCTCGAGGGGCCGAATGGCGCAATCGGCTGCTGCGTTTCACCCACAAATATACAGTCAATTCACTTTACAGTGAAGCGCTCTGAGACGTTGATAAGATGTGAAAAGCGCTGTAACAAACGCCTGGACTATTCTGATTATTATTTACAGTGTTAGTCACTCACTGGTGGCGGGCGCTGCCTCGGGGAAGGCCGGCTTGGTGTAGGGATTCGCAGCCTCCAGTGGTTCTGCCCCAGGCAGGTTCTTGCCGGTGGCTGCAGCAAACTGCTGGATGGGGACAGAGGGCACCTGGACTCCCTCAGACCAGTCAGTGACCTCCGGCTGCACAAAGTCAGCCACTGGGGCCGTCCACTCTCCCTGGTACTCCTCCTTCCCAGCAGCCTTCTCGGCAGCCGCCTGCTCCTCCTTCTCAATCTGGAACCAGACACAAAGCCTCGTGTCAGACACACAGGACACACACAACACAGCGACTGTCAGCTCTCCCACACACAAAACACATGCAGGTTCTCTCTCTCTCTTTCTCTCCCGGTGACCTGGCTGACAATCCCCCACAATAAAACCCCTCTCTCACTTCACGGCCGTTTGTAGTATTGCTATAAGAAGAAACCCAGTGAGATTAGGGCGAATCCTTGAGCAAGTTTCCTTTCTCCACACACACACCCATCCCGCCACCCCCCCCCCCTATAATCCCTCCAAAAAATATATAAAATTGGTCATTTTCAACCCAAGACTTTGTGGTGGACGCTTCTATGCGCAATTGGCTGCCATGTTTCGCCCACAAACATACAGTCAATTCATTTTACAGTATATTCTGTGAAGCGCTTTGAGACGTCGATAAGACGTGAAAAGCTCTATATCAATTGCAAGGATTATTATCATCTGATCGCGCCTGAAGACTCTTTCATGGTGACTTCAGTCATGTTCCCCCCCGGCTCAGTGCTTCCCCACAGTCACACTACTGTATAGTTGTTGTTGTTGACTGGCTGGCTGGGCAGCTCACACTCACCTCATCAGGGTCTCTGTAAAAGTACAGATCAGGCATCACCTCCCAGGGGTGCTCCCGGCTGATGGTCCCACGCATTCGCAGCACCTCGCGGGCCAACATCCACCACATCAGCCCAATAGAGTGAGCTCCCTGTCACACAGAGAGAGAGGGTTACACACACACACACACACACTAACACTCAGCTTTCCCCACATAAGAGATGGGAGGGGATTAGACTCATACACATTAACTCACCGCCCTCCCCACACACAGCACCCCTCAATCCCTCCCACACACAAAGCACACCCAGCCCCCACCCTGTGCCCACATGCGAGCAGTGTATGTAGCAGGGATTTCCACCAACAAACGCCAGGGGCGAGGAGCCAGGCGAGTGTGTCCAGGGAATCTCGTGCACTTTCTCTGGCACGTTTCCTACACTCGAAGGTCATCAGCCAAACACGGCCTCATCTCCAGGTTCTAACAACGTGCCGCCCGCCTCGCCTGCCTGACCAGCAGCTCCCACCTCAGCCTCACACAGATCCCTCTGCCCCCAACACACCCAGGACTGAGCGCGAAGAGGCCTTTCAGTGCAGCGTTAAATCGCAAACACAGAGAATCTTACGGCACAAAAGGAGGCCATTCGGCCCATCTATTGTGTGCCGGCTCTTTGAAAAGACCAACTCAATCCCACTGCCCAGCTCTCCCCCCATAACCTCGCAAACCCGTCCTCTCCAAATGTCTACCTCTCTTATACAATGGGATCCACATCTTTGGATCCCATTACATAAGAATAAGGAGTAGGCCATTCAGCCCCTCAAGTCTGCCCCCATCATTCAATAAGATCATGGCTGATCTTCTAATCTAACTCCACCTGCCCCCGCCTTATCCCCATATCCCTTTGTCCATCAGTAATCTATCAATCTGTCTTGAATATATTCAAGGATTGACTGACCATCTACAGCCCTTTGGGGGAAGAGAATTCCATCAATTCACTACCCTCTGAGTGAAGAAGTTTTTTCTCAACTCAGTGTGAAAAGCACCTCCCCCCACCCCCCCACCCCGAGGCTGCGGGTACCTTGTTATTGCAGGGGATGGAAATATCGACATATCGCAGGGGGGAGTCGGTGTTACACATGGCGATGGTGGGGATGTTGACGTAGGAAGCCTCGGTCAGGGGCTGGTGGTCCTGGCGGGGGTCTGTCACCACCAGCAGCCGCGGCTCCCTGAAGGCCCCCTGGATCTGATTGGTGAAGGTCCCGGGAGTGAAGCGGCCAGCGATGGGGGTGGCTCCACAGGAAGAGGCGAACTTCAGCACAGCTCGCTGGGGAGAGTAACAGAGAGAGAGTATAACACAGCTCACTGGGGAGAGAGTAACACAGAGAGAGTATAGCACAACTCGCTGGGGAGAGAGTAACACAGAGAGAGTATAGCACAACTCGCTGAAGACAGTAACACAGAGAGTATAACTGCTTACTGGGGAGAGGAGTAAGAGAGTGTAACACTGCTTACTGGGTAACACAGTGACAGTACAGCCCAGCTCAGTGGGGAGAGAGCAGGGACCCACTGGAGTGGGAGACACTGAGAACAGGCTGCCAGGTCCCACTGTGTAACCATCCTGATACAGCTTCAACATTACAGCCTGAATGCACTGAGACAGACAACAGTGTGAGTTTAAAGTCACAACATGGGTTTGAACCCACTCGCATTAGGAGAAGATGTTCACTTGAGCAGACAGGCGACAGACGAGGAGAGCGAGGTCTAATCTGACATCGCTCTGTGTCAGCTCAGTGTAGTGTTTTATACAAAGCCGCGGGGCTTAAATCTGACAATCACTCACCAGGAGCATAAAACAAGGAATACAGACACACAGCAAGTGAATTATTTTACAGACAGAAGACACAGTGGGTGTCACAGTCACAGGGGTGGAATAATTAACCTAAATGTGGGGAAAGGTTTAATAAGGGAAGATAATTAAGTTATCAGCTTGGCTCCATCGTTTGCATTCAGTCAGTTCATGCCTCCCACGGTGAATCTATTGCTCTGGTGGATTGTCGGGGATGGGGGGTCGGGGGTGGGGTGGGGTGGTTTCACTGTCAGAGGCTTTCCCATTAGATTTTGAATCGCACACGTCTGTGCCTGTTCAAAGCCGATATACCAACGTCATTTAGTTGTTGTTCAGGTGGATTTTAAAGATGTCCCGTGGAGATGTTGGTAAAGAGAAGGGAGTTTCTCTCTCTCTCTGTCCTGGTCAACAATCCTCAGACAAAATCGTTTGGCTCCCTTCATGACTTGTGTGTGACGTTGCTATGCGCAACACTGCATTGAAAGATTGTACATCAAATGCACAATTTGATGCATAATAACCTATTATTTTTATTATTATTATGAGAGACAAGAAATCATGTAAAAGGGTTACAAGAATGGGGAGTCAGTGTGGGGTCCCGCTCACACCGACGCCTGTGTAAAGAGAGCTCCCACTTTCTCCCAGCGCACAAAGGCATTACCGTACATGAAACGTGTTGTAAACGCAAAATGTTTATACTCTGTGGGGACACTGTGGCAAAGAATACTATCAAACCCCACTCATCGAGGCCCAGGGCCTCTTGTGGTGTTAGCGAAAACCAGCCAGCTTTACTGTCGCACATTTCCGACACCCAGAGCACACTGGCCAGAGACTGGCTTAGCAACGGGGTTTAATAATGTGCAGAGATAATCCCTGTGTAAAATAATCCCCTGGTCTTTGATATCACACAATCACACCAACAGCATCTCTCAGCATGATGTGAAAGTATGGTATCAAAGAGCAAGTGGAGTGACTGTGTCACGTCCCTACATCTCGCCCCCTCCCTGGCCTCCTTCAAGTCCCGCCTGAAGACTCCCCCCTTCGATGGTTCCATCGGCAACTCCCAATCCCCCCCCTTCCCTCCCCCCGTCCCCAGCTCAGATGTGACGCAGTGACTGTCCAGCACATTGGGACGTCCTCCTGACATAACAGGCGCTATACAAGTGTCACTTTGTTGTTGTTGTGAGTGACTCGTGGCAGCAAAGTTCGTGCAAAGCAAATTCCCCACCAAGAAACAAACTGTTTGTATCTGGGAGACTGTCGGCCAGGACAGAGAGACTCCTTTCGCTTTTCTGAATAGTGCCATGAGCGATCATTAACATCTACATGAATATCCAGACATTCAGTTTAACACCTTGTGTAAGTGTTGCCTGTGGCAACGCAGCGCTGCAGGTGAGGGGGAAGCGCTCAGAGTCACTGCCCCTGCGAAGGGCAATATGGAAGCAGTTGTTATTGTTGTTGGCAGAGCCCTAGGGCCTCATCTAGGAGGGAGAGGGAGGGGGGGGGGGGAAGGGTCTATCTCCCAGTCACAGAATAATAGTGAAATCAATTTAACATACAGTGTATCCCCTGAAGCATTTTGAGACGTCTCAAAGATGTGATGAGACGCTACATCAAATGTACGGATTATTAGTCAGCAGCATGCGTTACCTGCCCAAAAGGCCTGGAGGAGATGACACAGACGTCAGCCGGGTTCTCAATGGCCACGATGGCACGAGCGGCCAGGAGCAGCTTCTCCCAGGTCTTCTTTATGTTGATGATGTAAATACCTGGGTCAGGGAACACAGCCTCACATTAACCCAACTAACATAGCCACAGCCTGACACAGGCCAGACATTAACCCAACAGCTCACTCCTGCAGGCGGTTTGTCTTAATGAGCATCTGGCTCGTCTGATCGTTACCCAGAGCTCTGTCCTGCAACACCGGGGATCAGCTGTGTTGAAGCAACAGTCATTGTTTTGAGCTAGAACATCTGCTGGCACCTCTCAGGTTATTAAGGCATACGGGGCAAGGGTAGGTAATTGGAGTTGAAGTACTGTATGGATTGTATGGAATAGTGGAGCAGGCTCAAGGGCCTCTCTTCCTATGTTGCTATGGCTCCTGAAGGTGAGCAAGTTGGCTACACAGGAGCAGTGTGACCTTGTTATAGGTGACAAGGCTGCACAGCACTTCAGTGCCTTAACACAATAAAGCACCATAACAAACCTCAGAACTCTGTCCCTCCTCTCTATTCCCTTCAGCAATAGGGCCCGTCTCCCCTGCGTTCAGACACTCCGCTAGCCTGCCCTCCTGCCAGTGAAGATTGTATTGTAGCAAAGTTCACTATCAAACCCCACTCCTCGAAGCCTAGGGCCTCTTGTGGTGTTAGCGAAAAACCTGCTTTTCTCTGGCACACTTTCGATACCCAGGGCTCACCAGCCAGAGACTGGCCTCACCACCAGGTTTTCATTATGTGCACTGAGCTCCGGGGGCAAATCCTGTTCCTGTTGTTACTAAAACATCAGACACCCTACGTGGAAGCTGATTAAATCAAAATAAGGTGAGGCTCCCTCAAAACTTATAATTGTGTTAAAAGCCAACAAATGAGTTAACATAACTACATTGAGTGAAAGCCACAGGAATATATTTTATAAAGGAATCCGCATGGCACATTCAAACTGAAATAGACTGTAAATCAGTCAATCTTTTCTTAAAAACTGCCCTGTAAAATAGCAAAGCTCAGGTAAAGCTCATGCTCAAGTCTGATCTGTTTAAATCACTTGTACATAATTGTACATCTGCTCAGTCCCATTCCAGTTTATATTCTATCATCCCAACTGATACAACTTATATGAGGTCTATTGTACACGTGCCTAGAAGCACCACCTACCGTCACTCTTCCTCTTGTACACGTATTGTTCCATTTGGAAGTCAAGGTTTGTGCTTCCGAGGTGGGTGGAAGCAGCGAGGAATTTGAGGACATCTTCCTCCTTCATCTGGAGGACATCCAGACCTCCGGACATTGTGAAAGTTTCCCTTTAAAGTAACGATGGGTAACCTGCGGGAGAACCACACACGGTCAATGTATGTCCTGAAATATCACCCCATTTTGTTGTCAAATGTAATGGGAGAACAGCAAACATTTACAGCAGTTAATTTACACACAGCAACAACTTGCATTTACATAGCACCCTCCACACTGGGCGGGGTCTCAGTGCACTTCACAATGCAAGGTGAGCAGAAGGGTAGACGGTCAAAGAGAAAGGTGAGGTAAAGAGGTTGACGGAGGCAGAGGGTACTGCTGTGAGGCAAGAGGAAGTTAGAATGGTAGGGAGGTGAGGTGCAGAGTGGAGGGATTTAAACACAAGAGTGAGAGTCTTGAAATGGATCCTCTCTGTGACAGGCCAGTGAAGCCTGGTGAGGACTGGGGGAATCGTGGAGGAAAGTTTGGTTCGAGTGAGAATACGGTGGAACTTTTGGTCAGTTGAATTTTGTGGATGATGACGGAGGGGAGAGCGGCGAGGAGGGGGTTGGGAGTAGCCCAGACAAGGGACCAGGGTTTGGGAGGCTTTTGGGGCGAGGTATTGACAGAAGTGGGCAATGTGGCGGAGCTGGAGCAAATCCCTATGAAGGCCATGAAGGCTCAGGTAAGAGAAACAACAACTTTGATTTATATAGCGCCCTCCAATCCAGACAGCGTCTCAGAGCGCTTTGAAACCTCTTTTCCAACAGTGTCACAGGATTTTACAATGAAATGCAGTGACTGAATTTGAAGATGAACACGGGAGCCAATTGTCTTGAAGGGAAACAATTTTATCTGGGGATTGTTGGCCGGGACACTGGGAGAGAGAAACTCTGTCCCACTTTACCAGCAGCGCCGCAGGAGATCATTAACGCCTGCCTAATTAGGGCCCAGACAGCCAGTGAGGTTTAATGCTTCACAGAATATACTGTAAAGTGAATCAGCTGTATATTCCTGGGCGAAATGCGGCAGCCAATTAAACACAATTACTGCAGCGTTCCCCACAACAGCCGTGGGATGAAAATGACCCAATTTATTATGTACAATCTCTGGACGCAGAGGTGGCCAGAGAGGCGACCGAGCCAGGCCGAGACCCTCCGAGATGTGCTTGTGACACATTGTTGTCGTTGGTGTAGGTCAACGTGTCTGGGTGTTCCAGCCTCTGTCAACTCCATGGGTCCAGATTGCACCACCCTCCACAGCACACAGCACCACACTTCACCTCCCCCAACCCCACCCACCCAACCGCATCCCCCAGAGCGCTCTGGGGCGCTACATGAATGTCAGCTGCTGCTGTTGTTGTTGTTAATATTTCCTTTAAGGCGGTTTTTCATGCGGAGGGGGAAAAAAACTCAAAAAGAGACATCCCCTTTAAGCGACTCCCCCCCCCCCCCCCCCCCACCCCTTCAATTCTCTCCCGCCGTCGCCCCCAGTTCGGCCCACAATCGGTCGGGCTCTCACTCTCACCACCCGAGGAGAGCAGTCTTCCGAAAAACTATCCGGCTCTGAGCAGACAGGAGGCGGTATCCACGTGGGCCTGACCGCGCTGAAGCCTGAGGCCTACCCCAGCTGCTCACCCCGCGCGGAGCAGGGAAAAAACCGCGCGGATTCTGGCCCTGGGTGACTCCCCGCCCCCCCCCGGGGCCGGTACCGAGCGCGGCAGCTTCTCCCCCACCCCCCGCGGTGACTAACCAGAGAACAACGCCGTGTAGAGGTCTTCAGCAAAAGAGGCCGCGCGCAGGAAGTGACGTCCTTATATACAGCGGCGGAAGCCGCTCCACCAATCATCACACACTGATTCCCCCCCCCCTTACCGCGCGCAGATCACTTCCGCTTCCGGGACCTGACTGCGGGGCCGGTGGTTGCCAGGGTGGGGGAGCTGGTTGCTAAGGGCCGTGGTGACCGGATCAAGATGGTTGCAGGGGAGAAGCAGCAGCAGCCAGTGTTTGCTAGGCAGGTGCAAGGGACAGCGTTGCTGAGGGATGGGGGTTACATGCCAATGGTTGCTAGGAATAATCAGGGGAGTTGGTTGGTAGGGAGAGGCAGGGGTGTTGGTTGCTATGGAGAGACCAATGGTTGCTAGGGAGTGGAAGGAGAATGGGTTGCTAGGAAAAGCCAGGGAATGGGGTTGCTAGGGAGAGGTCAGTGGTTGCTAGGAACAGGCAGAGGAGCTGGCTGCGACCAGGGATCTGGTTGCTAGGGAAGGGGAGAGGACCAGGTTGCCATGGGGAGGCATTCGCCAGTGGTTGCCAAGAAGGGTTGGGGTTGTGGGGGGTAGCAGATGGCTGTGGGGATGGGAGGGAGGCAAGGGCTTGCGAGGGGGAGGTAGAGGCCGGGGACGCCTGGTGGAGGAGAATCCATCAATTGGGAGCAAGGTGGAGGCAAGGCCCGGTTGTCAATTTGAAGCCAGCGGTCGTCAACGAACCAGCGATCTGAGAGACCTTCCGGGGGGCAGGGGGCTGGGGGGAGCGGCGGGGGGCTGCATGGGGGCACGGGGCTGATGGTTGACGTGGGGAAATAGGGGCATGAGATGACTAGGGGGAGGCTTTGTGTTGCTAGAGGAAGGTCCAGCCACTGGGTGCAAACAGGAATTGGGGCTATTGGGTTGGTAGGGAACCCTGTGATAGACAAGGGAGGTAGGGCTGGGTATGAGGTTACTGGGTCCAGGCAGAAGCCTGCGGGTGCCAGGAAGAAGAAGAGGCTAGTGATGGCTATAGGGAGGCAAGGGGCTGGTAAGGGAGCGATTGGCAGCATTCCAGGTACTAGTTTGAGACAGAGACTCATGGCTGGGGGAGAAGATTTGGGAGGGGTGTGGGGGGGACTTGCGATTGCTCGGGTTAGATAGGCCCTGTGGTCATCGTGGGGTCAAGGCTGGCAATATGGTGTCCAATGGTTGCTCAGGTAGGGGCTGGATAGTGGTTGCTAAGGAAGTGATGGTGGCAGGGTTGTCATCGTTGCTCAGGGACTCAGAGGCCAATTTTCCCCTGTTGAACATCGACAAGACCGAGGCTCTCCTGTTTGGCCCCCATCGAAGTTGTTGTTGAAGTTGTTGTAGCTGATGGCATCACAATCTATGGATGCGCACACTCCACCTCGGAGTCAGTACACGATCTCGGCTCTCTTGTTCGACCTTCAACTGTCTTTCAAACCCCATATCTGTGCCATAAGGTTCTTTCCTCCACACGCCTAATAATAATCCACAAAAAAAACACAATCATAAAAATTGGTCATTTCAATCCACGGCTGGTGTGGGGGACACTGCTACGTGCAATTGGCTGCTGCATTTCGCCCTCAAAGTATACACTTTACAGTATATTCTGTGAAGCGTTTTGAGATGACGATAAGACGTGAAAAGCTCTATATCAAATGCAAAGATTATTATTATTATGACCTGTTCTACCTTCCCACAACTCCACAATTTGGCTTCGGTCACTGCCTCAGGCAGTCGAGATTCTCATCCTGGTTTAACTGTAATAATTCCCTGCTCACTGGACCTGACCAGGAATATATTTTTTCCATCTCTGGCTGTCTCTATCCATACCTCACAACAAAAGCAGCCGGATACCTCATCCATCCCTTTGTCACTTCCCAGCTAAACTATTCTAATGCCCTCCTCTCTGGTGTCCTCAGCCCCACAAATCCAATTAATTCAAAACTCCGCCATCAGGATACTCACCCACTCACCGCAAACTCCATCCCTCACACCAGCGCTTGCTGGACTCGTAATCATGGAACAGATCGATTTCAAGATCCTCTCGTTTTCATATCCACTATGCCCTCTACCTGCTGTGTGCAATTGGCTGCCATGTTTTGCCCACAAATATACAATTAATTCACTTTACAGTATATGCTATGAAGCGCTTTGAGGCGTCGAAAAGCACTAGATCAAATGCAAGGATTATTACTATTATCTATGCAATCTGCTTACCCCACTCAACCCCCTGCAGCCTCCGCCCGGCTGGCTCCGGCCTCCTGTTTCTCCCTGCAATCACTTTAACCCTGAAACTCTGGTAGTCTCTCCCTCAATTCCTCCGCCATGCCCTCTCCCTCCCCGCTGTGAAATCCCGCCTTTTTTTGATCGTGCTTACAGTCACCCTCTCCCAGTGGCTTGGGGTCGGTCTCCGCCATTGTCAAGCTCTGGGACACTACCCCGCGTGTGAAGGTCCCTACGTTGGTTGGTGTTGTGGACTGTTGTGGTGACTGACAGAGGATCTTACTTTAAGATCCTGCAATGCTGGCAGGACTGTTAGAGACTGACACAGGCAGCAGGTGGCAACACTGGCCCAGGAGACTGGGTGGGTAATGGTTCAAACTTCCAGCCACAGGGAGAGAGAGGGAGAGGAACGATTGTAATAGATATACAGTATATATAAAATCTATAATAGAAATTAAAACACCAAACCAGGTCAGACTGTCGATTAACATTCAACAACAATCTGCTCAATTCTAGAGACTATAATCCGGACAAAATAAATTTTCAGATAGAAAGATCCAGAGTTAATAAAGGAGCCAACAAGAATTTGTTAAAGGGAAATCATGACAATCATAACAAACCTGCTAGTTTTTTTTAACAGAGAAGAGGGAAGAAGGTAGTGCAGTTGATGTAGTTTATATGGATTTTCAAAAAGCATTTGATAAAGTGTATACAAAAAATAGAAGCCCACGGTATAAAAGGGGCAGTGACAGCCAGGATACAGGACTGGCTGGGAGACACACAGCAGAGAGTGTGGGGGTGAACGGTTGTTTTTCTGACTGGTGGGAAGTGTTCAGTGGTGCTCTTCCTGTAGTAACCCCTACTGTACCTCACCTGGGAGTGTGGAGGGAGCTTTACTGTGTCTGTATTCCTGACCTGGGAGTGTGGACACACAGTGTAGAGGAGAGCTTTACTGTGTCTCTAACCCTAACCTGGGAGTGTGGACGCACAGTGTAGAGGGGAGCTTTACTGTATCTCTAATAATAATAATAACAATCCTTGCATTTGATATAGTGCTTTTCGCAGCTTCTAGACGTCTCAGAATAGACTGTAAAGTGAATTGACTGTATATTTTGTGGGTAAAACGCGGCAGCCATTTGCGCACAGCAGTGTCCCCCACAAACAGTCTTGGGTTGAAATGACCAATTATTATTGGGGGGTTTTGAGCGATTATTACTAGGTGTATGTGTGTGTGGAATGAGGAAACTTGACCAAAGTTTCGCCCTGACCTGCCTAGATTCGAACATGCTTGTAAGGTGAGCGCTCTAACCACTGAGCTATAGGAGCTCCACAATGTTAAACCACTACAGTTTTTGGTGTATAAATGACCTGAACTTGGGTATAAGGGGGTACAATTTTCAAGTTTACTAATCTGGTATTAACTGGTGAGGAGTTCAGTAACAGACCGCAAGAGGGCACCGATTTTAAATAAAAACAGAAATGGCTGGGAACAATCAGTGGATCAGGTCAGGCAGCATCTATGGAGAGAGGAAAAGTGAGTCAGAGTTTCGGGTACACAGCCCTTCATCAGAACTGAGACATGTTGGTGGGAGGGAGCGGCTTTTAGGGACTTAGCAGAGAGTGGCAGGCAGGGCAAGGGAGACAAAGGAGAAAATGGGGTAGAGGGCAGGAGATAAAAAACACAAAGTACTGCAAATGCTGAAAATCTGAAACGAAAACAAATGGCTGAGAGCATTCAGCAGGTCAGACAGCCTCCGGGAGAGAGGGAAAGTGGGTCAACATTTTGGGTCCATGACCCTTCATCATCGATTTCTGTTTTTGGTTTAGAGAGCAGGAGATGATGGGTTTAAAAGAGGTTGTGGAACAAAGAGGGGATGAAATTGAAGATTGAAGATCAGGCAGACCAGACGGTCACAGAAGAGGGAGACGGGGAGAGGGGAGTGAGAGGGAGAGTGGGGAGTGAGGAGTGGGAGGGAGTGGGGAGTGAGAGGGGGGAGGGAGTGAGGAGGGGGAGGGCGGGAGAGGGGGGAGGGAGTGAGGAGCGGGAGGGAGTGAGGAGGGGGAGGGAGGGAGAGGGTGTGGAATGGGGAGTGAGGAGGGGGAGGGAGGGAGAGGGGGAGGGAGGGAGAGGACGAGAGAAGGTGAGCTATTGTGGCCTGAAATTATTGAAATCAATATTAAGGCCAGAGGGTTGTAAGGTGATAGATATGGTGCTGTGGCTCAGTGGTTAGAGCACTTGTCTTGCAAGCTGGGGAGAGAGAGCGAGCTGGGGAGCCCTGTGTTCGAATCCAGGCAGGTCAGAGCGAAACCTTGGCCAAGTTTCCTTACCCCACACGCCTACTAATAATCCCTCCAAAAAAACCACTATAATAAAATTGGTCATTTCAACCCACGGCTGTGTGTGTGTGTGGGGGACGCTGCTGTGCGCAATCGGGTGACGCGTTTCGCCCACGAATATATACAGTCACTATACTTTACAGTATATTCTGTGAAGCGCTTTGAGAAACAGTCTAGAAGATGTGAAAAGCCGCTCTATCAAATGCAAGGATTATTATAACACTGTAGGAGACAATGGATGGAGAGGTCAGACCTGCGAGTGGGAAAGAGAATTGAAATGGCAAGAGTATGGTAGGTCAGAGTATTATTTGCGGATAGAACTGAGGTGTTCAGCATATCAGTCACCCAATCTGCGTTTGGTCTCCCCATTGTAGAGGAGACCGTATCGTGAGAACTTATACTGATTTGAAATAGTTGTTCAAGGAAACAGAGGGGAGGGGAGAATGAGTTCTAGGTTGGAGATTTTAAGGTCATGGCTGCTCCGCTAGAAAGGGAAATGAGCCTCAGGTCAGGAGAAGGAATTCTGTGGTTGTAGATTCTCGTTCACCCCCCCACCCCCCGCCCCCTCCCCCGTCCACCCCCCCCCCCCCCACCCCCACCCCAAACTGTGTGTATCCTGGGGCACTGACTGCCAGCTATCAGGCAATTGACGTCAGCAACTACCTCCTAGAGATAGCGATAGAGGACACAGGGCCACTGAGATAAGCTCGGTCAGTGGGTCTACAGTCCAAGGGCGTCTCCTTAGAACCATGGAAATCTCACAGCACAGAAGAAGGCCATTCAGCCCACGGTGTCGGCGCTGGCTCAGAAAGGAGGTGTCCAACTCGATCCCACTGGCCCGCGCTCTCCCCATAGCCCTGCCATCCTGTCCTCCCCAAATACCCATCTCCTTCTCTCTTAACAGTTGTTTAGAATCCAGGCAAGTCAGGGAGTCACCTGGGGCAAGTTTCCTTACTCCACACGTACAAACACACACCTGATAATAATCTGTTTGTGGGGGACGCTGCTGTGCGCAATTGGCTGCCACGTTTCGCCCACAAATATACAGTCAATTCACTTTACAGTATATTCTGTGAAGCGTCTAGAAGACGTGAAAAGCTCTATATCAAATGCCAGTATTATTATTATTAAACCCTTGCATTTGATCGACTGCCTTTCATGGCAGGAAGATGTCATTTTACACATATCCTGTGAGGCACTTTGGGATGTCCTCCCGATATGACAGGCGCTGTATCAAACGTAAAGATTATTATTATAATAGCATTAATAGTTAAATCCTTAATCCTTACATCAAGAGGAAATCTGAAAGATCTACAATAGCAACAACAACTTGCATTTATATAGCACCCTCACTCCACGCCGGGCGGCGATTCAGAGTGCTTCACTATACCGGAGCCCAAGGCCGAGCCGGGGGGAGGGGGTAAAAGGTAACCACAGGTGTGGGCGGGCGGTCGGTCAGTCGATCAAAGAGAAAGGTCTTCGGGCACGACCTCAAGGTGGGGAAGGAGGGGGCGAGGCGAAGTGAGGGAGGGAGGGAGGGATGGGGAGAGGGAGGTTGGAGAGGCGAAGGGAGTGAGGGAGGGAGTTCCAGAGCCTCGGGGGGTGGTGACTGAAGGCACGGCGGCCGATGGAGGAGTGGAGAATTCGGGGGACAAGAAGGAGGCCAGACACAGTGGAGCGAAGGCAACAGGGACTGCTATGAGGAGAGAGGAGGTTAGAGAGTTGCGGGGGGTGGTGGGGTGCAGAGGAGTGGAGAGATTTAAACACTAGAATGAGGATTTTTAAGTTGATCCGCTCTGTGACAGGGAGCCAGAGTTTGGCAAGGACTGGTGTGGGTGAGTTTCTGGGCGGCGGAGTTTTGTGTAAAGTGTAGTTTGTGGGCAAACGCGAGAGCCAATTTACACTCAGCAGTTTTTCTGTGATCACAGCGTCCGAGGTGAGGCTTGAACCCACAACCTTGTGACTGGCAGAGCAGAGTGTGAGCAACTGAGTCAGGCTATGAACACACACTCACTCACCGCAGGCTTCTCTCTCCCCAAAAATACATCGGCACATTCCCAGAATCATTGACTAATAAGGATAATTGAATGAGGGAGGAATGGGAATTAACTTCACGAGTTTGTCAATGAGTGAACGGTTTGTGTTAATGTGTGACATGTTTCCTGCCTCCAGTCCCAAGACTCTCATTTGGAAGACAATCTCGTGATAAGTCTCATCAGACTCTGGCAGCACCAGCAGGAGGGGGTGGGAGGGCAGCCCAGCTCAGCCCCAGCAGGAGAGTGAGGGGGGGGAGCCCAGCTCAGCACCAGGAGGGGGGTAGCAAATAGAACACACATGTTCAGCTGGATGGACAATTACTCAGGATCAGGGCAATGTGGACGGAACTTTACTGCGTCTCCAACCTACACTGTATCTCACCAGGGAGTGTGGACGGACGCACAGTGCAGAGAGAGCTTTACTGTGTCTCTAACCCTGACCTGGGAGTGTGGACAGACACACAGTGTAGAGGCAGCTTTGCTGTGACTGATCTGTAGCACTCATGTAATAATAGTTGCATTTCATTTGATATCATCATGTGTCTGAAATATACTGTAAAGTGACTGTATTTTGTGGGCTACAAGTTGGTGTGCGTTGTGGCCAGTTTGCCTACAGCCATGTCCGCAAACACGTGAATCAGCCATTTTCTCTGGGGGGGTTGTTGTCCAGCCACATCAGGAGAGAGAGAAACTCTGGTGGGATCTTTGACCAGTGAGGTCATTTCAACATCTCATCCGAAGGACAGAGCGTCCCAACAATACAGCACTGTACTGTACATCAGCTGAGAGACTGTCCGCTCAAAGATTCCACCCACAACCTTCTGATTAATAATAATAATCCCTGCTTTTCATTTGGTGCTTTTCATGTTTTCTAGTCTGTGTCTCAAAGCGCTTTTCAGAATATTACTTTGAAGTGAATATACTGTACATATTTGTGGGTGAAACGCGGCAGCCGATTGCGCACAGCAGCGTCCCCCCCCACAAACAGCCGTGGATTGAAATGACCAATTTTAGTGAGTCTATCACTGGGAGACACAAATAGCTCAACTCCCAGAAAGGTACTCGTTCCTTTTGGGAAAGTAAACTGGAGTGTGTCAGCCTTTCACACTCGTCTCTCGTCCCGAGCTCTATAATAATAATAATAATCCTTGCATTTGGTACAGTGAATAGCGCTTTTTACGTCTGATCAACGTCTCAATTGTGTGTTTTTTGGTGGGATTATTATTAAGCATGCGTGTGTGTGTGTGTGTGTGTGGAGTAAGGAAACTTGCCCAAGGTTTTGCCCTGACTGGAATTGAACTCAGGTCTCTTGCTTATAAGGCGAGTGCTCTAACCACTACAGGACTCCCCTAAGTTGTTGTTGACTTGTATAATGGCACCTCACCCAGAGCTCCTGTAGCTCAGTGGTTAGAGCACTCGCCTTACAAGCTATGTTTGAATCCAGGCAGGCCAGGGCGAAACCTTGGGCAAGTTTCCTTACTCCACACACACACAAACACACATAATAATATGTCCAAAAAACCCACAATTGAGACATTGATAAGACGTGAAAAGCACGATATCAAATGCAAGGATTATTATTATTATTATTATTATAGAGCTCGGGACGAGACACGAGTGTGAAAGGCTGACACACTCGTTTACTTTCCCAAAAGGAGCGAGTACCTTTCTGGGAGTTGAGCTATTTGTGTCTCCCAGTGATAGACTCTCCCCCCCCACCACCTCCCACCACACTCCCCGTCTGACCTTCAGCTACCATGATTCAGCGAGTTTTGAGCTGAGCTGTTTGACTGTGTGGAGGGAGAGGAGTTTGACTAACTATGTGATTGGAGTCTGTCCAGATAACACTGATCCATTAGATTGCAGACATCAGCTCTCTCACACAGACACACACACGCCATGGCCCCATTAAGTTATATAATACAGTATTGCAGTATATACAAGGTATGTATTCAACCGAGCGCACGCACCTCCAGACATTTTGAAGCTCCTCAGATGTTATTACTGTCAAATGAGTCCCTGTAGCTCAGTGGTTAAGCGAGCACTCACTCGCCTTGCACAGGGAAACCTGTGTTTCGAATCCAGGCAGGTCAGGGCGAAACCTGGAGCAAGTTTGCTTACTCCACACCCACCTAATAATAATCCCACCCCCAAAAAAACACAATAATAATAAGTTGGTCATTTCAACCCACGACTGTTTGTGGGGGACGCTGCTGTGCGCAATTGGCTGCCGCATTTCGCCCATATAGTCAATTCACTTCACTGATTAGAATTGAACCCAGCTTTCTCACGAATGCTCTAATCACTGAGCTACAGCACTAAATATTAATAATTCCCTCAAAACAAAAATGTAATACTCTCCACAATGAGATAAACAGGAGGCGTCCTCCAGGGAGTGAGAGAGAGAGAGAGAGCGCATTCCATTCTGAAACATAGATTTTTTTGACTGAACTAGCGTTGAGACCACTCAACAGTGGGTTCAATTATAATATTAATAATAATCCTTAATTTGACACAGCACTTTTCACATCTTATCGATGTCTCAAAGCGCTTCACAGAATAGGCTGTAAAGTGAAGTGACTATATATTTGTGGGTAAAACGCGGCAGCCGATTGCGCACAGCAGCATCCCCCCCCACACACAGCCGTGGGTTGAAATTACTAATTTTATTATTATGGTTTTGCCCAGACCTGCCTGGATTCGAAACGCAGGTCTCACGTTTGTAAGGCGAGTGCTCTAACCACTGAGCTACAGGAGCTGCTGTCACCTGACCCCAAACACTCACCAGCCGTCAATCGCCAAGTAAATCACAGATCGCGATTCATTCAGAAATGGAAACTTGCCGGGTTGATGCTGGAAACATTTATTGCACATTTTAGCTTCTTCATCAAACATTTGTAAACTGATTCCTTTTTTTAAAAAAAACTCTGGCTTGTGGGGGGTAGGTTAGTTAAGTGTGAGTGCGTGTGTGTACTGTGTTAGATCTCACTCATTGCTAATTTGCTGCAGTCAAGCAGGGAATGGGTTGTGAGAGACAGTTTATGATTGAGGGACACAGACACGGGATTATACTGTAGTGCTGACCAGAAGTTATCTCGGCTTCAGCCAGTCAGCGAGCGCCAATGGAGTGGATTTCTGTACATTTCCTCAGAGTATCAGTCGGGCTGTGTGTGTGTGTGTGTGGGGAGTAGAGACACAATCTGCTTGTATGTGTGTGGGGGTGGGTTGGGGAAGGGGAGAGTGAGATGGATGAGGAGGGAGGGAGAGGCTATTCCTTTCCTTAAAGCAGGAATCTCATTCCAGCCTGACATCGCTCTGTCTCACTGCTCCCTGGACCAATGGATCCTATTGTTGCCCTTTGCCCCCAGGCCTCTCCCAGCGCTTTGGGACGTCCTCTCGACCTGAAAGACGTTCTAACTGTAATTCTGTTGTTGTTCTAAGGCCTGGGAGCATTAACGGAGCTTGGGGGAGACATGAAGGGGAGGGGAGGGGGAATGTACGAGTTCTTACTGCTGAGGCCACTGAGCAAGAACAGCCCTCAATCTGAATAACAGGAAATGTGGAGCTCAGTGGTTAGAGCGCTCGCCTCGGCAGTGGGAGGACCTGGGTTTGATTCCCGGCTGGGAAAGTTTCCTTATCCCACAAGCCACTGTTCACCTGGCAGGAAGTAGGAATGTGGTTTGTAGTCGATTGGCAGATCACTCTTCCCCGGGTCATCATCTCTCAATAATAATATTGTCAAAAACAATTGAGAATAATAATTTGGTCACTCATTCCACGGCTGTTTGTGGGGGGCGGGGGGGGGGGGAACGGACGCCGCTGTGTGCAATCGGCTGCCGCGTTTCACCCACAAATATATAGTCAATTCACCACTTTATAGTACATTCTGTGAAGCGCTTTGAGACGTGCCTCTGCCTCATCGAATCATTGAGAAGTCTCAAAATGCTTCACAGTGTGTTCTGTACTGTAAAGTGGATTATTACAATAAAATTACATTTACAGAGTGTCTTTCAGGACGATGTCCCCTGGAAAGTGATCCACTGATCAACCAACAACTGGGTTCCTACTGACTGCTGAGTAAACAGAGGTGTATGTGTGTGTCTGTGTGTGTCTGTGTGGAGTAAGGAAACTTGCCTAAGGTTTCATCCCACCCGGGAACTGAACCCAGGTCCTATCGTTTGTGAGGCCGGGGTTCTAACCACTGAGCTACAGGACCGTGAGATTTATAAAGTATTGAACAACATTAAATCACACTAAATAGATTGAGGGGGAGTGGGGGGTCTTAGCTAATATTACGGGGAGGGGGGGGGCGGGGGCGCCACGGAAATCTGAATGTTGTCTGTTCTGATCCAGCCTCTTACAATAGAACACGGGAGTGATTATTAGCACAGCAACTTGAAACAGCCTTGATAGCCCTGGCAGTCAGTCAGTCAGTCAGTCAGCCAGTACAGTACATGGGGATCTGAGTGTTTGTGCTGGGAGCGGCTGAACTCTCAGTTCATTACATTCTGTAACAAGGTCTGTGCATCCACAAGTCACCACAAGGCCAGGGCTTCCCAGCAAATACAGACTTTAACCCTGGCCTCAGTCCAGGGCAGGTCAGGCAGATCACACCGGCTTTTGGTTCCTTAGTTTCTCCTCCATTCTCCTCCTCCTCGTCTGACTGATCTCTCTCTCTCTCTTTCTCTCGTTCTCTCGCTCGCTCCTCGTCAGGATTTCAGCCCCAGTTTGGTCATCATCTGCTCATACACAGTCCAGGCCAGAGCAGCCATCAGCGTCCGGCGTAGAGAGCGAGGTACAGCCCCCCGGAAAAACCCCACCACACCATGGCTCTGCAGCAGCGGGGGGGGGGGGGGGGGGGGGAGGGGGCGGGGAGCAGGGAAGGGAAAGAGGGAGAAAGAGAGAGAGAGGTGGGGAGGAAAACGAGAGAGAATGCTCACTTATCAACTATATTAACTGTCTGTCAGGACATCCCTACACAGTGAGAACAGTCACTGTCTCGCACACACACACGCGCACACACACAGACAGACAACCAATAATCACAAGTAGTAAATAGTGAGGAGGATAGTAGCAAGAGGACGTAGGACAGAATGGTAAACGGGCAGATACATGGCAGATGAAGTTTAATATGGAGAAATGTGAGGTGATGCATTTTGAGAGAAGAATGAGGACAGGCAATATAATAATATCCTTGCATTTGATTTAGCGCTTTTCATGTCTGCAAAGCGCTTCACAGAATATACTGTGAATTGACTGTATATTTGTGGGCGAAACGCGGCAGCCAATTGCGTACAGCAGCGTCCCCACAAACAGTTGTGGATTGAAATGACCAATTTATTTTTGTGTTCTTTTGAGGGATATTATTAGGCGTGTGTGTGTGTGTGGAGGAAGGAAACGCCCCAGGTCTCACGCTTGTAAGGCGAGCGCTCTAACCACTGAGCCACAGGAGCTCCACATAGATAGTAATGTTAGATAGTACAATCTAAGGGGGGAGAAGGAACAGAGAGACCTGGGGGTTCAGCATATGGGACACTAGGCTTTATAAATAGGGGCACAGAGTACAAAAGTCAGGTAGTTATGATTAACCTGTATAAAACACTGGTTAGGCCCCAACTTAGAGTACTGTGTTCAGTTCTGGGCGCCACACTTTAGGAAGTGTATTAAGGCATTGAAAAGGGTGCAGAGGAGATTTACCAGGATGGTACCAGGATTGAGGGACTTCAATTATGAGGAAAGGCTAGGTTTATTCTCATTGGAGCAGAGAAGGTAACAAGGCGATGTAATAAAGGTTTTCAAAATCATGAGGGGATTCGATAGGTAACAGAGAAAAACTGTTTCCATCGGTGGGTGTTTGTCAGTGACTCAAGATCACTGATTTAAAAGGTTCTAAAAGAAGCAGAGGGGAGGGTGAGGAAAAACGTTTTGACACAGCGAGTTATTGGAATCTGGAATGCATCGCCTGAAAGGAGGTGAGGCCGATTCAATAACAGCTTTAAAAGAGAGGGGGATGGTTATTTGGGAGGACGCATTTGCGGGGTATGGGGCAAGCGCTCTGAGATGCCTCCGGTGTGGAGTGCGCTATATAAATCGAAGTTGTTGTTGTTGTTGTTGAGAGAGAGAACCGGGGAGTAGGTTAGAACAGCTCTTTTCAAAGAGCCGGCATAGACTTAATGGGCTGAATAGCCTCCTTTTGTGCTGAAAAATTCTATGATTTATTGATTGTGGAGCTCCTGTAGCTCAGTGGTTAGAGCGCTCGCTCGCCTTTCAAGCGTGAGACCTGTGTTCGCATCAGGCAGGTCAGGGCGAAACCTTGGCAGGTTTCCGTACTCCACACAAACACACACCTAATAATAATCCATCCAAAAAACCCATAATAAAATTGGTAATTTCAACCCACGGCTGTGTGTGGGGGACGCTGCTGTGCGCAATCGGCTGCTGCGTTTCGCCCACAAATATATACAGTCACTTCACTTTACAGTATATTCTGTGAAGCGCTTTGAGGTGTCGATAAGATGTGAAAAGCCGCTGTATCAAATGCCAGGATTATTATTATTATACATTATGCAGTGCTGTTCACACTGGGAGAATATTGCAAGGCACTGAACAGTGGGTGGTGGGTGGGAGGGAGGGAGGGAGGCTGACATACCTTGTAGATGAAGGTGACTGTGTGTGCGATGCCGGGGTGCCTGCGTGGGACAGCTGCATGTGTGTTTTGATGACGTCTGCGGGCTGTGTGGCGAGAGAGGCCATCACCCCGGCAGCCAGCCCACAACCAAAGCTCAACAGAGGAGCCATCGCTGGGTCCCACCGATCTGAGAGACGAGGGGACAGTAACCACATCACAGTCAAACCCACAGATCTCTGCTCCCTACACAACAACATCTCACAGGCAAGCGTGAGATCTATGTTCCGAATCCAGGCAGGTCAGGGACAAACCTTGGGCAAGTTTCCTTACTTCACGCGCCTAATAATAATCCCTCCAAAAACAAACAATAATAAAATTGGTCATTTTCAACCCACGGCTGTGTGTGTGTGTGGGGGGGGACGCTGCTGTGCGCAATCGGCTGCCGTGTATCGCCCACAAATATACAGTCACTACACTTTACAGTAGTCTGTGAAGCGCTTTGAGACACAGTCTAGAAGACGTGAAAAGCCGCTGTATCAAATGCCAGGATATTATTATTACTAACACCAACCGTCCTCACGTGCGTGGGGGGGGTGGGGGGGGGGTGAGGGTGTCCGAGCGCTCGATCCCCACACATCTACCCCGTCTCGTACCCTGGTTTATATTCTACACAGGTTTGACCTGAATCTCAGTTTGCATCAATCAAATTAACCAAAATGCAAAATCAATTGATAGGATTTATAATTAAATAATAATATCATCAACAACTTGGATTTTCACGTCTCCAGACTGTGTCTCAAAGCGCTTCATAGAATACACTGCAAAGTGAAGTGACTGTATATTTGTGGGTGAAACGTGGAAGCCAATTGTGCACAGCAGTGTCCCCCCACACACAGCCGTGGGTTGAAAAATGACCAATATATTATTGTTTTTTGGAGGGATTATTATTAGGCCTGTGGCTAAGGTTCGCCCTGACCTGCTGGAATTGAACCCAGGTTCTCGCCTGCGAGGCGAGTGCTCTAACCACTGAGCTACAGGGACTGTGGCTGGCGAGCGAGCGAGGCCACGGCTCTAACCACTAGGATCCTGAAAACAAACGGAATGTACCGTTCCAGTCTAGTGACTGAGTGGGAGAAACGCAACGAAATGCAACATCTAATCCCGGTTCTAACCACAACCCCAAGATGAGTGTGGGGTGGGGGGGAGGGGGTGGGGGTCACGCAATCCACCAACGGTGTCCCCACCCCACCCATCGTGGGGTTGTGGTTAAAACTGGGAGCCCTGTGGGGAGAGGGGGGAGTGAGGGGAGAGGGGGGAGTGAGGGGTGTGGAGAGAGGGGGGAGTGAGGGGTGTGGGAGAGGGGGGAGTGAGGGGTGTGGGGAGAGGGGGGTGGTGGGGAGAGGGGGGGAGTGAAGGGTGTGGGAGAGGGGGGAGGTGAGGGTTGTGGGGAGAGGGGGGTGAGGGGTGTGGGGAGAGGGGGGAGTGAGGGGTGTGGGAGAGGGGGGAGTGAGGGGTGTGGGGAGAGGGGGAGTGAGGGGTGTGGGGAGAGGGGGGAGTGAGGGTTGTGGGGAGAGGGGGGAGTGAGGGGTGTGGGGAGAGGGGGGAGTGAGGGTGTGGGGAGAGGGGGGAGTGAGGGGTGTGGGAGAAGGGGGGAGTGAGGGGTGTGGGGAGAGGGGGGAGTGAGGGGTGTGGGGAGAGGGGGGTGTGGGGGGGGGGGGGGGAGAGGGGGGAGTGAGGGTTGTGGGGAGAGGGGGGAGTGAGGGGTGTGGGGAGAGGGGGTAGTGAGGGGTGAGGGGATAGTGAGTGTTGAGGGGTGAGGTCTCACCATGAGGCAGGGCTCTCTTGGTCTGTGTGTAGAACATGAAGTAGAGGCCAGAGAGGAGCGTCCTGAGCAGTGTTGCCGTGACTCCCGCTGAACAGTGCGCGCCCCCCCTCCAGCCGGTAGATGTTGCTGAGAGCCC
>CM068776.1:1563354-1610210 GCA_035084275.1 Hydrolagus colliei | reverse complement strand
TGGGGGGGAGGGAGGGAAAGAGAGGGAGGGACGTGGGGAAAGAAGGAGGAGAGGGAAGGGAGTGAGAGTGGGAGAGGGGGGGGGCGAGGGAGAGAAAGGGAGGGAAGAAGGATGGAGTGGGGGAGCGAGGGAGAGGGAGGGAGGGGGAGGAAGGGAGAGAGAGGTGGGGGAGGGAGACATTGATGGGGGGGAGGGAGACAGAGGAGGGGGAGAAAGGGAGACAGAGGGAGGGGAGGGAGGGAGACAGTGAGGGGTGGGGAGAGAAGGGGACAGAACAATCAGTCAATGTTATCACATTTCCTTGGTTTCGAAAGACATCAGTCATAGAGACTGAGAGGTCACATACACACACACAGATACACATATACACACATAGGAACAGGAGGTTGGCCATTCAGCCCCTCAAGCCTGTTCCCCCATTTAATTGGAATATCTGCACCTCAACTAATCCATTCCAATTTCACACACACACACACATAGATAGACACACACATACTACACAAACACAGTCACACACACAGGACACAGATAGACACGCACAAACAGTCACACACACATACATACACAGTCACACACACAGACATACACAATGACACACACATAGATACACACACACACAGCCACACACACACAGATAAACACACACAGACATACACAGTCACAGACATACAGTCACACATACAGACATACATAGACACACAGCCACAAACACAGTCACACACGCAGACATGGATAGACACAAACAGTCACACACACACAGACCTACACAGACAAACACAAGTTTCACTCATCTCCACTGGTTGCAGATGTAGGGGTGGGGGGGTGGGGGGGGGGGGGGCAGGGGACACACACGAGGTTGTGGAGGCTTTAAATGTGAGGACCAGGATCTTGAATTGGATCCTCTGGGTGATGGGGAGCCAGTGGGAGTTGCGGGCGAGGTTGGGGGAGACGGGGTCAGAGGACACTGGCCACAGAGTTCTGGATTATCTGCGGCCTGTGGGGGGGGAGGGATTGAGGGGAGGCCGACCAGCATTGAGCCAGGATGTAACGAAGGCTACGGGATGAGGGTTTCAGTGGCTTTGGGGGTGAGGTAATGGCGGAGTCGGGCAATGTTGCGGAGACGGGGAAAGGCAGAGAGAGTCATGGCCTGGATGTGTGGGGAGGAAAGACAGTTGAGGGTCGAACAAGACACCTGGGTTCCTGACTGGCTGGGTGAGGGTGAGGGTGGAGTGAGTAACCATGGAAGTTGATGCTATCAGGGCCTGAGGTGTGAAGGGGCTGGCGAGAGCCAATCATTGGGGCCTCGGTCTTGTTGACATTGACCTGTAGAAAGTTAGCTCTCACCCTGGACTTGATGTTTGACAGACAGTCTGTCAGGACAGTGGCTGGCCTGGGGTCGAGGGTAGAGGCAGAGAGATATAGAGTTGGGTGTCATCAGCATACACGGTGGAAGTTAACCCCATGTCACCAAGTGGGAGCATGGAGATGTTGAAAAGTAGAGAGTGAGAAGGAGACAGATGAGAGGAAGTGAGAGAGAGAGAGAGTAAGAGAAAGTTGGGGGAGAGAGAGAGAATGAGAGTAAGAGAGGGAGCATGAGAGAGAGAGGGAGTGGGTGGGAGAGAGTGAGAGTGAAAGTGAGAGAGAGAAAATGGGAGTAAGAGAGAGGGAGAGTGGGAATGAGAGAGAGATAATGAGAGTAAAAGAGAGTGAGAGGGAGAGCGAGTGGGAGTGGGAGAGAGAATGAGAGTAAGAGAGAGTGAGAGAATGAGTAAGAGAGTGAGAGAGAATGGGGAGTAAGAGAGAGAGTGGGAGTGACAGAGAGAATGAGAGTAAGAGAGAATGAGAATAACTTGCTGAACTTTTCTATCCTGACTATGACTGAGAATCGAACCCGAGTTCTCTCGCTGGCAAGGCGAGCGCTCTAACCACTGAACCACAGGGCAGAAAATTGGTCAGGGCCGGGCCCTCCCTTTCTCTCTCTCTCTCTCTCTCTCTCTCTCTCTCTCTCCGTCTACCCCAGACGGTGGAGTACCGGGGGTTGGGAGGTTGAGGAAGGGAAGTGTCTCTCACTCACCATCTTGCCCACGATGATGATTTTTGGTCCCAGTTCCTTGTGGATGGCGAAGATGTGAATGAGCCTGAGCGCGAAGACCATGTAGTTCACACAGAGGATCACCCTCCCCGCCTCCTGGGTCCACTCCTGCATCCTGACAACAACAACAACAACAACATTACATTGATAGAACACCTAGGAGGGGAGGGAGAGGGAGTGGAGGGAGAGAGTTGGGAGGGGAGAGAGAGAGAGTTGGGAGGGGTATGTGAGAGTTGGGAGTGGAGGGAGAGAGTTGGGAGTGGAGGGAGAGAGTTGGGAGTGGAGGGAGAGAGTTGGGAGGGGAGGAGAGAGTTGGGAGGGGAGGGAGAGAGTTGGGAGGGAAGCGAGAGAGTTGGGAGGGCAGCAGAAGGCACGGTCGAAGAGGAGGGTCGTGAGACCGGCCTTGAAGGAGGCGAGGGAGGGAGCGAGGTGAAGAGACTGTGGGATGGCGTTCCAGAGGGTTCAATTCCTGGCAGGTCAGGGTGAAACCTTGGGCAAGTTTCCTTATTCCACAGGCCTGATAATAATCCTTCCCCCAAAAATAAAAATTTGCGAGGCGAGCGCTCTAACCCCTGAGCTACAGGACTGTGGCTTGCGAGCGAGTGAGGCCAGGGCTCTAACCCACTGAGCTACAGACTGGACTCTGACCTGCAGACGGTCCCGGCAATGAAGAGGAGCAGAGCCAGGAGGTCACACCGGTTCCAGATGTCCTGGAGATACCGTCGCAGTTTGCGTCCGATTGTCACGTTCTCCCCGACAAACAAACCCTGACAACAACAACAACACAGTCAACATGCCACCTCACACTCTCCTCCCCTTCCCTCCTTCAACTCTTCCCTCTCGTCCTCTCCTCTGCTCCCTTCCTCTTTCTCTCTCTCTCTCTCTCTCTCTTTCTTTCCCCTCCCCTCTCTCCTCTCCCTCCTTTTCTTCCCCCACCCCACGCCTCTTCACTCTCCTCTCTCTCCATCTCCTCTCGTCTCTTCTGTCGTCTCTCTCTCTCTCCTCTCTTCATCTGTTCTCTTCTGCTCCTCTCTCCCCTTCCCCTCCTCCTCTTCTCCCACTTCTTCCTCCCACCTCTCCCCACTCCTTTCTGCTCTCCTCTCCCCCACCTCTCCCTCCCCATTTCTGCCCCCTCCTCTCCCTTTGCCCCCTCCCCTCTCCCGTGCCCCCCCCTCGCCCACCACCCACATACCTGCCGTATCTCCTCACACAGCAGCGTGAAGACCCAGAAGTAGAGGACGAGTGCGGGTTTGGAGGAGGGGGAGGGGGCGGGGGCGGAGTAAGTCTCTGGGGAGGG
This sequence comes from Hydrolagus colliei, assembly GCA_035084275.1. NCBI lineage: Eukaryota > Metazoa > Chordata > Chondrichthyes > Chimaeriformes > Chimaeridae > Hydrolagus > Hydrolagus colliei. The sequence goes on along the minus strand of CM068776.1, from coordinate 1,606,821 downwards.
GGAGTCCTCCCCTTGCACCTCTACCAGGAGAACGTAGGCGAAGAGGAGGAGGAAGATGAAGTACATCAGCACGTTGCCGAGGAAGGAGGTGACTGGGGCCCCCCAGAACTGCTTCCAACGTCTCATCCACAGCGGCCTCGAGCAGCCCCCCCTAGGGACCTTCCTCCCCATCCCTGGCCTCTCCCAGTCTCCGCAATTCTCCTCCTGCTCCTCGCCCTCCCTGAGACACAACACACACACACACAACACACACACACACACACAGTCACTACACTCGGCAGCAAATCCAGTGATGCTCGTTTTGAGATGTATCGAAGTCAGGGAGAAAAAGAGAGGGAGGGAGAGGGGAGGAGGCGATGTGGGGGTGGGGGGTGCGGGGAGTGGGGGAGGGGTGGAGCAGGGAAGATGGGGAATTATTAATAATAATAATAATATCTGATATTTGACAGTCTTCTAGACATCTCAAAGCGCTTCACAGACAATATACAGTCATAGAGTCATGTATGGTGACTGTATACTGTATGACCAGCACTGCCTTCACCACCTCCGCAACATTGCCAGTCTCCGCCGCTGCCTCACCCCTCAGGCCACTGACAAACGCGTTTGTCTCCTCAAGGCTCGACTATAGAAACTCCCTCCTCGTCGGCCTTCCCGGCTCTGCCCTTCACAGGCTGCAGATCAACCAGAACCCTGCAGCTCGTGTCCTCACCCTCACCAAGGTCCGCGACCACATCCCTCCCACCCTCGCCCGGCCACACAGGCTCCCCATCTCCAATTCAAGATCCTCGTCCTTACCTTCAAGGCCATTCACGGCCTTGCCCCTCCCCATCCCACCCCCCATCTCTCTGACCTGCTGTCTCCCTATCAGCCCACCAGTCCCCTCCGCTCAGTGGGCTCCGGCCTCTGCCCGAACTGCCCCACCATCAGTGGTCAGGCTTTCAGCCTCTCCGCTCCCACAGTCTGGAACTCCCTCCCTCCCCCCGCCCCCCTCCCTCCCTCCCTCCTTCCCTCCCTCAAGACGCTTCTGCTGCCCTCCCAACTCTCTGCCCTCCCTCATCCCAACCTTGCCCCTCTCCCTTGCTCGGGTCCTGCTTATTAGGCGCGCGTGTGTGTGTGTGTGTGTGTGTGGAGTAAGGAAACTTGCCCAAGGTTTTGCCCTGACCTGCCTGAATTCGAACACACGTCTCACACTTGTAAGGCGACTCCATAATAATACAATAATAATATTATTATTATCAGCTCCAGGAACATCACTGCAAACGCACTAACCCTGACAGTAGCAGACTGCAGGACTACAGAGATAGGTTCCCTTTGACACAGCGTCTGATCAGATCGTTGAGACGTCTCAAAGCGCTTCAAGGGATGCACTGTATAGTGTAGGGACTGTGTATTTTGTGGGCGAAATGCGGCAGCCAATCGCGCACAGCGATGGCCCCACAAACAGCCATGAAGTGAGCGAACGAGCAAACGATTTTATCTGGAGGATTGTTGGCTAGGAGAGGGATTGAGAGAGTGAGGGAGAGAGGGAGAGAGAGAGAGGGAGTGACTGAGTCAGGCTGATTGCTGAGGCACTCACCCCAAGAGCAAGATGTCCTCATCAACACTGTCCAACTCAAACCCAGACAGGTGAGTCTCTGTCTCCCCCTTGATATCACTGTGAAAACGAGAAGAACATTATCACTTGGTCCTGGTATCTGGGACTAAGCCACTGGAGGCCATGGCAGACACTGGCTCATTGCTTTTCACATCCCTCCCTCCCTCCCTCCCTCCCCCCACACCTGCTCACTCCCCAGCCACCCCCCTACTCACTGTCTCTGCTCCACTCACTCTGGACTCCTCCACGTCCCCGTGACCTCCAAACCACCATCAACGGTCACACTTTCAGCTACTAGCCCCTAAAACTTTGCCCCTCCCTCCCACCGCTCCCTCTTGCCCCCTTCCTTTTACATCTTTGGGTCACCCCCCCTCCCCTCCCTCTCCCTGGCTCAGCCTCGGGCTCTGACATTGTTGGGGTGGGGGGGGGATTTTCGATCAGGTCAGAGAAAGAGAGTGAAAGAGAAACTGGAATTCTCTCCCTTAAAAGGCTGTGGATTCTGGATCCTTCCACACCTCCACTGGGAGGGTGAGAGAGGTTTGGTAGGTCAGGGTATCAATCAAACATTTTGGTCTTGAAAGAGAAGGAACAGCTCCCATCATTGGCTCTGGGATTAAGGGATTATGGGGAAAAAAAGGGAGATTGCGATTGAAAGGATTAGTTGAGCCGCAGATCAGCCTTGATCTAATTGAAATGGTTATGGGGGAACAGGCTTGAAGGGCTGAATGGCCTCCTGTTCCCATCTTCCTATGTTCCTGCCTTCTCTTTCCCAAGAGCGGCTTGATAATAATAATATTAATTCCTGTGTTATGATATAGCGCCTTATCAAAATCATCGTAAGAACATAAGAATGAGGAGCAGGAGTAGGCCATTCAGCCCCTCGAGCCTGTCCTGCCGTTCAATAAGATCATGGCTGATCTTCCAATCTTCTAATCTAACTTCCCCTTATCCCCAAATCCCTTAAACCCCTTTTCCACAAGAAATCTATCAATCTCAATCTTGAACATGTTCAAAGGCTGACTGAGCATCTACAGCCCTTTGGGGGGGTAGAGAATTGCGTCAATTCACCGGCCTCTGTGGTGAAGACCAGTTACCTGAATTTGATGAGTTTGGTGTACAGCAGCGGAGGACAAAAGAATGTGAGGACCAACTTCCAGATATGGGTGCTTCTGTCCATTTCCCCCCACCAGATCTGGTTCAAAAGGGCCTGTTAATGGGAATCAATATCACAATCCATTTGAATAATTCATCGTTATTATGAAATAATAACCCTCGCGTCTCATATTGCCTCACCAACAAAACATCTGTAGAGCGTCGGGAGGATGTGCCGAGGAGATGAACAGTCAGGGGTTGAGTGGTGGGTGGGCGGGGGGGTTGGGGGTAGCGAGGGCAGGGTTGGGATGTGGGAGGGCAGAGAGGGTAGGATGGCAGTAGAAGATGCGATCGAAGAGGATTCACAGACACACTGTGAAAGGAATTGACTGCGTGTTTTGTGGGCCAAACACAGCAGCCAATTGCGCCCAGTGTTTCACCCGAAACACAGTCACTTCGCAGGATAACCCCGTGTGTCGTGAGTGGGTGGGTGGGTGAAACGCGGCAGCTAATTCTTGACCTGGTATCTGGCAGTGCCTGATGGCAAGGCTTAGGAACGTAGCACCCTGTGTGTGTGTGTGTGTGTGTGTGTGTGTGTGTGTGTCGCGGTGAAGGCACGGCAAGGGGCGAGGGGTGGAGGGTCTCGCGGATGTACCTGGACGCCGTCGTAGGCGAGGAAGCCGCGGGCATCAGCAGCGGTGGCGAGCTGCAGGCAGGTGGCATGGCCCCAGATAGGGCAGCGACGCACCAGCAAAGTAAAGGCTCTCCTCTCGTTGTGAAGGTAACACTCCTTAAATACATCTGTGGACAGAGTGAGGGCATGATCTTGGTCCTCACCTTGAAAGCCCTCCATGACCTTGCCCCCACCCTACCTCTGTGACCCCTTTACCAACCTGCCCCACCACCTCCCTCCGCTCAACAGGCTCTGACGTCCACGTCCCCCTGACACCCCCCCACCATTGGCGGGCGAGCCTTCACCCACTCTGCCCCCAACCTCTGGAACTCCATCCCTCAGTCCCTCCACCTCACGCCCTCCCTGGCCTCCTTCAAGTTTCGCCTCAAGTCCCTCCTCTTCCATCAACTGTGCCATCGGTCACCCCACTTCCCCTCCTTTCCCTCCCTCCCTCCCCGATCCTAACCCCAGCTCGCGTCTGAAACACTGGCATTCAACCAAGTGCCACATAAAAGGCTGATACACAAGATTAGAGCCCGTGGAATTAAATTTGTGGATGATACATAGCTAGGTGGGCCAGTAAGCTCTGAGGTTGACACAAGAAGAATGCAATGGGATATAGATAGGCAAGGGGGGGTGGGCAAGTAGGTGGCAGATAAAATGTAATGTAGGGAAATGTGAAGTCATCCACCTAGGTGGTAAAAACAGTAGAGCAGATTATTTTTTAGAAGGGGAGAGACTAGATAGTGTTAATGTTCAGAGGGACTTGGGTATCCTTGTACAACAACAACAACAATTTACATTTATATTGCGCCTTTCACGTCGGGAGGACGTCCCAAGGCGCTAAACAAGAGGCGTGTGACCCGAGCTGGGAGGGGAGTGTTTGGGAAGGGGTGAAACACGAAGGGGAGGTAAAAGAGTTCGGGGTGGAACAAAAGGCACGATCGAAGAGGAAAGTCTTCAAATCGGCCTTGAAAGAGGAAAGGGAAGAGGCGAAACGAAGGGATTGAGGGATGGCATTCCATAAGGTGGGAGCGGAGAAACTGAAGGCCCGGCCTCCGATGGTGTGGCGGTTCGGGCGGAGGGCTTGGAGCAGGACAAGTCCTGTTGAACGGAGGGTCCGGGTGGGCGTGTAGGGGGAGAGTAGATCGGTTAAGTAGGATGGGGCAAGGCCGTGTAAGGCCTTGTAGGTGAGGACGAGGATCTTGAACTTGATCCTCTGGAGGATGGGGAGCCAATGGAGACGGGCGAGGGTGGGGGTTATGTGGTCGCGGAGGCGGGTGCGGGATAGTACACGGGCTGCAGAGTTTTGGATGACCTGCAGCCTATGAATGGAGGAACTGGGGAGGCCGATTAGGAGAGAATTTCCGTAGTCCAGCCGTGAGGTGATGTACGTGTGCACGAGTGTTTCGGCAGTGCGGGGGGTAAGATAGTTGCGGAGCCTGGCAATGTTGCGCAGATGGAAATAAGCGGTGCCGGTCAAGGCACGGATGTGGGGGAGGAAGGAAAGGTTTTGATCGAACATGATGCCGAGGTTCCTGATTGGCTTTGTGAGGTGGAGAGTGCAGCCTTGGATGTTGAGGCTGGCAGCGCCCGATGTGCGGAGGCGCTGGCTTGAGCCAATCAGGAGGGCCTCGGTCTTATTCACGTTCAATTGCAAAAAGTTGTCCCTCGTCCACGATTCGATGTCGGACAGACATGCTGTCAGAACATCGATCATCTGGGGGTTGAGGGATGAGGCAGAAAGGTACAACTGGGTGTCATCCGCATACATGTGGAAATTTACCCCATGTCTGCGGATGACGTCGCCCAGGGGGAGCGTGTAAAGGGTGAAAAGGAGGGGACCGAGGACGGAGCCCTGAGGGACGCCGTGAGAAACTGTGCGGGGGTTTGAAGAAAAGCCATTGGAAGAAACAAAATGTAAACGATGGGTCAAATAAGAGTGGAACCAGTCAAGGACTGTGCCTTGAAGGTTGAGGTGGGAGGAAAGACGTTGAAGGAGGATGGTGTGATCGACTGTGTCGAACGCAGCAGACAGGTCAAGGAGGACGAGGAGGCAGAGGGAGCCCTGGTCATAGGCGGTTAGGATGTCATTTGTGACCTTGACCAGGGCAGTTTCTGTGCTGTGGATAGGGCAGAAACCTGATTGGAGGACCTTGGATAGAAACGGGAGGTTGGAGATGGGTCGATAACTTGATGGTTGCGACGCATCAAGGGAGGGTTTCTTCAGGAAACAGAAGGTTAGTTTGCAGGTACAGCAAGCAGTTAGGAAGGCTAACGGTATGTTGGCTTGTTAGGAAGGTTGTATATCAGTCACAGAAGGTTAGTTTGCAGGTACAGCAAGCAGTTAGGAAGGCTAACTGCTTCCTAACTGTTGGCTTTCATTGCAAAAGGGTTAGAGTACAAGAGTAGGCAAGTCTGGCTATAGCTGTACAGGGCCCTGGTGAGACCACACATAGAGTATTGTGGGCAGGTTTGCTCTCCTTATTTAAGAAAGGATGTACTCGCTTTGGAGGGGGTGCAGCGTAGATTCACTAGGTTGAGGGGCATGGGATATGAGGAGGTCGAGCAATCTAGGCCTATATTCTCTAGAGCATAGAAGAATTAGAGGTGACCTTATAAAAACCTATAAGATGATTAAGGGGCCATGACAGAGTAGACAGTGGGAGACTCTTTTCCCTGGTTGGAGAAACTGTAACAAGGGGGTCACAGTCTTAAGATTAGGGGTCAGCCTTTTCGCACTGAGTTGAGGAAAAACTTCTTCACTCAGAGGGCAGTGAATTAATGGAATTCTCTACCCCAAAGGGCTGTAGATGCTCAGTCAGTCCCTAAACATATTCAAGACTAAGATAGCTTTCTTGTGGATAAAGGAATTAGGGGATATTGGGATAAGGAGGGGGCAGGTGGAGTTCATAGATTTTTAGAATAGATTCATAGAATTTTACGGCACAAAAGGAGGCCATTCGGCCCATCTAGTCTGTGCCGGCTCTTTGAAAAGAGTGATTCAATCCCACTGCCCTGCCCGCTCCCCATAGCCTAATAGACCTGTTCTCCCTAAATAAAGATGTAGTTCCCTTTTAAAAGTTGTTATCGAATCAGCCTCCACCACCTTTTCAGGCAATGCATTCCAGATTCGAACAACTCGCTGAGTGAAAACATTTCTCCTCAGCTCCCCTCTACTTCGCCTTGAAACTATTTTAAATCTGTGACCACGAGTCACAGATTCGCCCACGAGTGGAAATAGTTTTTCTCTATTTGCCCTGTCGAAACCCCTCATGATCTTATAAACCTCTATTAAGTCTCCCCTCAATCTTCTCTGCTCCAGAGAGAATAACCCTAGCCGATCTAGCCTTTCCTCATAGCTGAAGTCCCTCAATCCTGGCACCATCCTAGTAAATCTTCGTTGTACCCTTTCCAATGTCTTCACATCCTTTCTGTAGTGTAGTGACCAGAATTGAACACAGTATTCTAGCTGAGGCCTCACCAAAGTCTTATAGAGGTTAGTCAGCACTTCCTGACTTTTGTACTCTATACCCCTAGTATCCCATATGCCTTCTTAACAGCCTTGTCTACCTGTCCTGCCACCTTCAACGAGTCACTAACACAAATCCCCAGGTCTCTCTATTCCTTCACACCATTTAAAATTGTACTATCTAGCCTATATTGCCTCCCTTCATTTCTTCTCCCAAAATGCATCACCTCACACTTCTCTGCATTAAACTTCATCTGCCATGTGTCTGCCCACTTTACCAATTTGTCTATATCCTCTTGCAGATGGCTACTATCCTCCTCACTATTTACTATTCTCCCTAACTTAGTGTCATCTGCAAACTTGGAAACTGTACTCCGTACACCCAAGTCCAGATCATTGATGTAGATTACAAACAGCAATGGTCCCAAAACCGATCCCTGTGGCACACCACTGCTCACTTCCCTCCAGTCTGAAAAATAGCCGCTCACTACAACTCTCTGCTTTCTGTCTCACAGCCAGTTGTGGATCCACGCTGCCACTGTCCCATTTACGCCATGGGCCTTTAATTTCCCAATAAGTCTCTTATGTGGCACTTTGTCAAATGCCTTTTGAAAGTAAACTACATCAACTGCGCTACCATTATCCACCCATTCCGTTACCTCATCAAAAAATTCTATCAGATTTGTAAGGCAAGATTTGCCTTTAACAAATCCATGTTGACTGTCCTTTATTAGCCTATATCTTTCTAAGTGAAGATCTACCTTGTCCCTGATTATGGACTCTAGAAGTTTGCCCACTACCGACGTTAGACTGACTGGTCTGTAGTTACCAGGCTTGTCCTTCTGCCCCTTTTTATACAAGGGAGTAACATTAGCTATCCTCCAGTCCTCTGGCACGACCCCTGTGTCCAAGGAAGATTGAAAGATCGTGGCCAGAGTCCCTGCTATTTGCTCCCGTGCCTCACTTAGTAACCTAGGGTGCATCCCATCCGGACCAGGTGACTTATCCACCTTGAGCGACGTCAACCTTTTTAGCACTTCCTCTCTGGTTATAATTATTCTATCCATTTCTCCTACCCTCTCCTCTAATACCATGGCATTGGCTGTATCCTTTTCTTTTGTGAAGACAGAGGCGAAGTACTCATTCAGTACATCAGCCATGCCCTCTGCCTCCACAATGAGATTTCCTCCTAGATCCCTAATTGAACTATCTCCTCTTTGAACGCTGCCCACTGCTCGTTAGTTGTCTTACCTGCCAATTTTTCTTTCCAATCCACCTTGGCTAGGTCCCACCTCAACTCATTGAAATTAGCCCTTTTCCAGTTGAGTGTCCTCAGTTAGATTAGAAGATCAGCCATGATTTTATTGAATGGTGGGGCAGGCTCGAGGGGCTGAATGACCTAGTCCTGCTCCTTATTCTTATGTTCTTATGATGGAGTTGGGCACAGAGATGGAGGTGGAGGTTTAACCGTACAGACGCCATGGCTAGTTACCGAGTGATAGCTGCTCAAACTTTTCTGCCAGTTCCTTCATGGTCTGGGCTCCCTCGGCCTCCATCTCTTGCCGAGCCATTTCTTTCAGGATACGAGATGCCACGAGGCCGGAGGAGACTGACTCTCCACTCTGTAGGGGCAGAGGAAGCCATGATTGAGTCTCCTCAGATATACCAAGTCCCTCTACTCTCAGCTATCTAGCTAGCTAGCTCCCTCCCTCCCTCCCTCCCTCAGAATCCAACTGCAATAATAATAAAACGCCCTTAATTTCACCCTGACATCTCCTCTCGGTTTCTCTCCCCTCCTGATTCCCGCAGGGTTTCTGACAAGACCCTGGCCTCCCCCCAACCCATCAGTGCCCCCATCCATCCATCCATCCCTCCCTCCCTCCCTCCCTCCCTCCCTCCCTCCCTCCCTCCCTCCCTCCCTCCCTCCCTCCCTCCCTCCCTCCCTCCCTCCCTCCCTCCCTCCCTCCCTCCCTCCCTCCCTCCCTCCCTCCCTCCCTCCCTCCCTCCCTCCCTCCCTCCCTCCCTCCCTCCCTCCCTCCCTCCCTCACCAGCTCCCAGAAATAGACAGCCATCTCTGGCCGATTTTGAAGGAGAGCCCAGACCAGTAGGTCTGTCCAGGGTGCCGTTGCGCTCCTGGTCTGGTACTCAAACTGCCCCGTCCTCGCCTGCTCCTGAAACACATCACAGGGGTTACGTGTAAGTGTGCGGAGCGAGTGGTGAGTGTATGTGAGTGTGCGCGGTACACTTGTGTGTGTATGTGTACTTCAGGGTGTTGGGGCTCTCCCTACTTGTCCCTCTGGCTCGCTTCCAGAGTGAGGCGGCTTCCGAGATCTCTCATCCCCTATCCCTCCGCCTTTCCCTGTCCTTCCCTATCTTCAGGTCGAAGCTTGTTCAATTCTTTCAGTCAGTGTTTGTGTTTCCGCACGTGAATGGCTCTGTTTTGACGGCGAGCCTTCAGCCAACCTGCCCCCAACCTCTGGAACTCCACCCCGCAGTCCCTCCACCTCGTCCCCCCTCCCTGGCCTCCATCAAGACCCTCCTCTTTGACCATTGGTCACCCCCAAATCCCCTCCTTTCCCTCCACCCTCCCTGTCTCCTACCCCAATTCAGGTCGGAAGCAGTGACTGTCCAGCCTTGGGACGTCCTCCTAACGTGAAAGGGGCTATACAAGAGTAATTGTGTTGATGTTATTGTTGTGAATGTATGTGAGTGAATTCTCAGTTGAGTTTGGAGATCCTTAACCAATGGTGACGGGTTTCCGCATGTGTGTGTGTATCTGTGTGTGCCAATCATTGAGCCACCTTAGAGAAAAGCCCTTTTCCCTCCCTCCCTCCCATCCACCCACCCAACCACACACACATTCACTCCTCACCCCTGCTTTCTTCCGTTTGCTGTAAACCTTGGAGAGTTGTAAGGATTCCTCGTAGATGGGTTGGCAGACGTCGCCCAGGAGATCACTGAGGACCTTGGACACCTCGTATAAGGTGTAGCCAGAGCTCCCGCCCTCTGCCCGCTGGCGGGTCAGCAGCTTGCCAACCAGCCCCTTCCTCTCTGCCAGTTTCCTCCGCAGCAGGCAGTTGAGCAGTGAGTTGGCGGGCACTGAGCTGTAGAGCTCCTCCAGCCGCCAGTAACTCAAGTAATCGGTCACGTTCAGGCCACTGTCAGTGAACAGTTTGACGAACTCAGGCTTGTTATTCACCAGGGCATCCGTCAGAGGTTCCTCCAAGTCACTAGACTGAAGCAATGTGATATCATATATCATGTAAATATTAGATAGAGCTCCTGTAGCTCAGTGGTTAGAGCACTGACTCGCCTAACAAGCGTGAGACCTGTGTTCAAATCCAGGCAGGTCAGGGCGAAACCTTGGGCAAGTTTCCCTTCTCCGCACACGTATAGCGGCTTTTTACACCTTATCGACGTCTCAAAGCACTTCACAGAATATACTGTAAAGTGAAGTGACTGTATATTTGTGGGTGAAATGCGGCAGCCGATTGCGCACAGCAGCGTCCCCCACAAACAGCCGTGGGTTGAAATGACCAATTTTATTATTGTGTTTTTGTTGGAGGGATTATTATGAGGTGTGTGTGTGTGTGTGTGTGTGTGTGTGTGTGTGTGTGCGTGTGTGCGTGCGTGCGTGCGTGCGTGCGTGCGTGCGTGCGTGCGTGCGTGCGTGCGTGCGTGTGTGGAGTAAGGAAACTCAAACTTGCCCAAGGTTTCGCCCTGACCTGGCTGGATTCGAACCCAGGTCTCTCACGTTTGTAAGGCGAGTGGCTCTAACCATTGAGCCACAGGAGCTACACTAAGGTCTCAGTCTCTCTTTCTCTCACTCTCCGCTCAGCGGGCTCCAGCCTGCTTCACTACCCCCTGCCTTACCATTGGCAAGCGACCCTTCGGTTTCTCCATCCTACACCCCCCTCTGCCTCCCTCTGCCTCCCTCGCCTCCTCCCTCGCCCCCTCCTTTGCCCTCTCACTCGCCCCCTCGCTCGCCCCCGCCCTCGCCTCCTCCCTCACCACCTTCAATACCTGTCTCAAGACCCTTGTTTTCAACCAATCGTCACCCTCCTACCCACCCTCCACTCTCCCCCACCCTCCCCCAACCCCTCCTGACTGTCCAGCGCCTTGGGACGCCCTCCTGATGCTGACGCTGTGTAAATTGTTGTTGTCGATCCGATTCAAGATCCTGGTCCTCACATTTGAAGCCGTCCACAACCTTGCCCCCCCCCCCCCCCACCCCCACCCACCCTACATCCGTGACCTCCTATCCCCCTTAACAACCTGTCCCCCCCCCTCACTCCCTCCGCTCAGCAGGCTCTGGCTGCTCCATGTCCCGTTTCCCCCCCCCCACCATTGGCGGGGGAGCCTTCAGCCACTCTGCCCCCCAACCTCTGGAACTCCATCCCTCAGTCCCTCCGCCTCAACCCCTCCCTGGCCTCCTTCAAGTCTCGCCTCAAGACTCTCCTCTTCGATGGTCCCATCGACATCTCCTAATCCCCCCCTTCCCCCACCCACCCCCCTGTCCCCAGCTCGGGTCTGACACAATGACTGTCCAGTGCCTTGGGTTGTCCTCTTGACGCTGGCACTGTGTAAATGTTGTTGTTGTTGTTGTTGTTGTCGTCCCACCTTCCAGGAGATCTCTCCAGTGAACAGTTCACTCCTCGCGATGTCCACTCGATCCCAGGCCACAGCCAACCTCAGCTCATCCAGATACACCTTAACATTGCCCCGAGGCTTCTTGTGGGCTGTGAGGGTCACACAGAGACACTCAGGGTCACTCACAGGGTCATACATAGGGACACACACACAGGGGTACACACAGCTGCCTGCATCCATTCAACACACACCCACACTCACACACATACACAGTTACACACACATACAAACTCATACACACTCACACGGATATACACACACATATACATTCACACATTCACATATACACTCACACACACGTACATACACACACACAGTGTCAAACACCCCATTGACACCCACCCACACTCACTCACGTTGACATAGTCACACACTCACAAGCTCACACACAAGAGGCCTATACCATCCGCCCCACCACACCCCCTGCCCTCCCTCCCCCGCCCCCTCCCCCTCCCCCGCTACCCACACACACAATCCATCTGTCCCCCTCACACTCAGAGGTTCTCTCCCCCACCCAGGGCTCACACACTCCCCACTGGATTCCTAGTGGGTGGCCATTAATCGCAACTCCTCCCCAACTAACTCCAGCAGACAAGGTTACCTTTGACTAACGCCTTCAGGATAACAGTATCAAACTCCTCGGTGCCCTCCTGATCGGCATTGTACACCATCACCAGGTCCTTATTCTCCATCACCTTCTCAACCTGCCCAGCGGAAACCAACACAAATATCCTCCACACTCCATAATAATAATAATAATAATCCTTGCGTTTGGACACAGCGTCTTATCACATCTTCTAGACGTCTCAAAGGGCTTCACAGAATATACTGTAAAGTGAATTGACTGTATATTTGGCTGAGGTGTTGGCTGAGGTGACTGCATTGGCGCAAACTGCATCACCAGCCATGGTTGGACCTCCTGTAGCTCAGTGGTTAGAGCGCTCGCCATACAAGTGTGAGAGACCTGTGTTCAAATCCAGGCAGGTCAGGGCGAAACCTTGGGCAACTTTCCATACTCCACACACACACACACACGCCTAATAATAATCCCTCATAGAAAATAAAATAATAAAATTGGTCATTTCAACCCACGGCTGTGTGTGGGGGGGACGCTGCCGTGCGCAATTGGCTGCTGCGTTTTGCCCACAAATATATACAGTCAATTCACTTTGTGAATTGAAGCGTGATATCAAATGCAAGGATTATTATTATTAAGAGAGAGAGCCACTGACTCAGCCCTCGTGAGCAACATGCACGACACCCGTACGATTGGCGTGTGGCACCTAAACCGTGGCCTGCCGAGTGCGCGCCAGTCTCTCCGCTCTCACCAGCTCCACCAGCCTGGGCAAGTCCTCCGAGGGGAAGTGTTTGCGGATCCTCTTCTCCACCTCCTTCGTCAGGGTCTCAGAGGTCCAGGACCCCAGCAGGATCTCTGCCAGGAGGTCAGCGATCCCACCAGACCCGGCCAGCACCAGCCAGGGGATGTTATTCTGGGTGGCTTTGTAGATCCTCTACCACGCAGAGAGAGAGACACAAAATAAGCCTCTTTGAGATTCCTTCACTTGGCTTCGAACCCCCGTCACTTCTCTGACACCTCCCTCTATATACCCCTCTTTGACCTTCTCAATCTGTGGAGCGCCTGTAGCTCAGTGGTTAGGGACCTGTTAGATTTCTTGTGGATAAAGGGATTAAGGGATATGGGGATAAGGCGGGGGCAGGTGGAGTTAGACTAGAAGATCGGCCATGATCTTATTGAAACGGCAGGGCAGGCTCGAGGGGCTGAATGGCCTACTCCTGCTCCTAATTCTTATGTTCTAGACCTGTGTTTGAATCCAGGCAGGTCAGGCCGAAACCTTGGGCAGGTTTCCTTACTCCACACACACACACACACACACATGCGTGCGTAATTGAATTGGTCATTTTCAATCCACGACTGTTTGTGGAGACGCTGCTGTCCCCAAGCTCGCCCTAACCTACATCTGTGACCTCCTAACCCCTTACCAACCTGCACGCCCCCTCCCTCCGCTCAGCAGGACCCACCCGCTCCACCATTGGCGGGCGAGCCTTCAGCCACTCTGCCCCCAACCTCTGAAACTCCATCCCGCAGTCCCTCCACCTCGCCCCCCCACCCAGGCCTCCTTTGAGTCTCGCCTCTAGACCCTCCTCTTCGATGGTCCCATCGGCAATTCCTCATCCTCCCCAAACTGTCGTGGATTGAAATGACCAATTTATTATTGGGGGGTTTTTCTTGAGGGATTATTGTCAGGCATGTGTGTGTGTGTGTGCGCGTGTGCGTGTCTGTGTGTGTGTGTGTGTGTAGTAAGGAAACTTGTCCAAGGTTTCGCCCTGACCTGACCTGGAATCAGTAGAAGGCCCCATAGCGAATGCAAAGATTATTATGATTGCTATCGCGTCTCAACACCTTCCTCTTTGAGACTCCCCCACTGTCAAGCGCTCGGTGAAGGGCGCTGTGTAAATGGCCGCTGTTGTTGTTGTTGCTGTACCTCAAGCATGCAAGGCTGTCCCTCTATCAACAGACACAGCACTGGGATCTCAATTCCACATCTCCCTGGAGGACAAAACATATCATCACGAGTGTTAGACAACAACAAAATTACACTTGTAGAGCGCCTTTCACGCCAGGAGGACGTCCCAAGGCGCCTTCACACCTCAGGCGGTGGCAGCATCGACCTCCATGTTTCCTCACTCCATCCTCACCCTCACCGAGCCAGTCGGGAACCTTGGTGTCTTGTTCAAACCCTCAACTGTCTTTCCTCCCCCACATCCAGGCCATGACTCGCTCTGCCGTTCACCACATCTCTGCCATGATCTCACCCCCAAAGCCGCTGAAACCCTCATCTCAACGCCTTCATTACACCCCGGCTCGATTATGCAAATGCCCTGCTGGTCGGCCTTCCCAATCCCTCCCCCCACAGGCTGCGGATAATCCAGAACTCGGTGGTCAGCGTCCTCTACAGTTCCAAACTCCGCGGCCTCCGTCTCCCCCGTCCTCGCCTGACTCCATTGTCCCCCCCATCACCCAGAGGATCTAATTCAAGATCCTGGTCCTCACCTTTAAAGCCTGCACAACCTCGCCCCCCACCACCCCTTACATCCATGACCTCCTATCCCCTTACCAACCTGCCCCCCCACCTTCCCTCCGCTCAGCAGGCTCCACGTCCCCCGACCCACCCCACTCCACCATTGGCGGGCGAGCCTTCAGCCACTCTGTGTGTGTGTGAGTCTCATCCCGTGTTGTCTGTGTGTGCGTGTGTGTGAGAGTGTATGTCTCCTCCCCTGTTCTTTGTGTGTGTGTATGAGTGTGTGTGAGTGTGTCTCTCACCCCCTGTTCTCTGGGTAGAGATGTGCTCCTCTAGTCTGGCCCTCAGTCGGCTCTCTCCTCCCGTCCGGCCATTCGTGCCGTCGTCAACCAGCAGGAAAACCGAGTAATTATCATCCAGGGCACAGTGACAGGCTTCAGGGTTCGTTACCGTATAACGCGCACAGGCACAGCCCTACACACACACACACACAGGTCACACACACTCACAGGTCACATATACACACAGCCCTACACACACACACACAGGTCACACACACTCACAGGTCACATACACACACAGCCCTACACACACACAGGTCACACACACAGGGACACACAACATAGGTCTCTCACACACACACACAGGGGCACACATACACACACACAGGGGCACACACACACAGGTCATACACACACACACACAGCCCTACACACACACACAGGGGCACACACACAGGTCACACACACTCACCCACAGGTCATACACACAGGGGCACACACACAAAGGTCATACACACACACACAGCCCTACACACAGGTCACACACACAGGGACATGCACACATACAGGTCTCACACACACAGGGACACACACACACAGCCGTACACACACAGGTCACACACACAAACAGGGAGACAACAACAACAACTATGATTTATATAATGCCCTCACTCACTCCACGCCGGACAGTGTCTCAAAGAGCTTCACAATAATGGATCCCGAACCCGAGCCAGGGTCGGGGGGGAGCGAGGTGACCAAAGGAGCAAAGAGAAAGGTCTTTAGCTGTGACCTGAAACTGGGAAGGGAGGGGGGCGAGGAGGCGAAGGGAGTGAGGAAGGGAGTTCCAGAGCCTCGGGGTGTAGTGGCTAAAGGCACGGCCGCCGAGGGTGGAGATGAGGATTCGGGGGACATTGAGGAGGCCAGACCCGAAGGAGTGAAGGCAGCGGGTGCTGGTTTGGGGAAAGAGGAGATCAAAGAGGTAGGGGGGTTCAGAGGAGTGGAGGGACTTGAAAAGAAGGATGAGGATCTTGAAGTCGATTCTCTCAGGGACAGGGAGCCAATGAAGTCTGGCAAGGACTGGGGTAATGGGGGAGCAAAGCTTGGTGCGGGTGAGTATGCGGGTGGCAGAGTTTTGAATGAGCTGGATTTTATGGATTGGGGTGGAGGGGAGACCGGCGAGGAGGGCGTTGCAATATTCCAGCCGTGAGGTGACAATGGCCTGGACCAAGGTTTCAGTGGTTTTTGGGGTGAGGTATTGCCGGAGACGGGCGATCCGTCAGAGGTGGTAGAAGGCGGTGCCGGTGAGGGACCGGATGTGGGGGAGGAAGGACAGTTGGGGGTCGAACCTGACACCAAGGTTGCGCACAGGTTCGGAGAGTTTTAGGGGCCAGGCCGGGAAGGTGGAGGAGGTGAGAGCCATGCGAATGGAGACGTTGACGAGAGCCAAGGAGTATGGCCTCCGTCTTGTCGACATTCAGCTGTAGGAAGTTCACACTCATCCAGCTCCTGATGTGTGACAGGCTGACAGAACATCAGGGACTGGGGGTCACAAAGTGAAGTGGAGAAATAGAGTTGGGTGTCTCCGTGTACATGTGGAAGTGTGCCCCATGTCTGCGGATCACATCCCCAAGAGGGAGCGTGTAGATGAGGAAAAGGAGGGGGCCAAGGATGGATCCCTGGGGTCCCCCACAGGTAACTGGGTGAGAGCGGGAGGAAAAGCCGAGAGGTAGGACTCGAACCGGGCGAGTGTGGTCCCACTGAGGTGTGTGACGGAGGACAGGGGGTGGAGGAGGATGGCGTGGTCAATTGAGACACACAGACGCACAGATAGAGACACACGGAGAGACATGAAGAGGTAGAGAGACACAGACAGAGAGAGACACAGAGAGAGAGAGATACACAGATAGAGAGACACAGAGAGATAGAGATACGCAGGGAGACATAAAGAGACAGAGAGCGAGAGAGACACACACACATACACCCAAACACACTCACAGACAGAAAGAGAAACACGTAGACACAGAGAGACATAATGAAACAGCGAGAGACAGGGAGAGAGAGGGAGAGACAGGGAGAGAGAGGGAGAGAGACACACTGCGAGAGACAGGGAGGGAGAGGGAGAGACAGACAGAGACACAGGGAGATACAGAGAGAGACACACAGAAATAGGCACAGAGAGAAAGAGACACACACACACAAGAGATGGAGACACACAGACACACAGACAGAAATACATAGAGACAAAGAGGTGAGACAGAGACATGAAGAGAGACAGAGAGAGACACACACAAAGAGACAGGGAGAGATGGAGACCTGTGGTGGGGATGGTTTGTTGGGGGGAGAGACAGAGTGAGACATAGAAAGAGACAAAGAGAGACAATACAGAGAGACTCAGAGAGCAGAGATAGAGACAGAGAGACGTCTCCCCACCCGCCCCCCACCCTCTCCCCTCCCACCATCAGGACGCTGTTACCTTGTTGTTGACCAATTGGCTGTTGTTCTGTACCACCCCCCAGGGGGCGATGCCCATGGCCACGGCTCTGGTGAGTGTCTGGGAACTGGCCATGGTGTGGTCTCTCACCGCCTCACCCACATACTTACCAATGCCCACCCTCAGCCCGTTAGTCATGATCCAGGCTCCTGTAGCACACACCACAGCACACAGTGACACCGGGAGTAACACAAGGAGTAACACAAGGAGTAACACAGGGAGTAACACAGGGAGTAACACACAGTAACACAGGGAGTAACACACAGTAACACAGGGAGTAGCACACAGTAACACAGGGAGTAACACAGGGAGTAACACACAGTAACACAGGGAGTAACACAAGGAGTAACACAGGGAGTAACACAGGGAGTAACACAGGGAGTAACACACAGTAACACAAGGAGAAATAGAGGGAGTAACACAGGGAGTACACAGGGAGTAACACAGGGAGTAACACAGGGAGTAACACACAAACAGTGGTGGAATGAGTGACTGAAATTATTTTAGTTTTTTCCTTGAGGGATTATTATCAGGCGTGTGGGGTAAGGAGACTTGCCCAAGGGTTTGCCCTGACCTGCCGGTAATCGAACCCAGGTCTCTCGCTTGCGAGGCCAGGGCTCTAACCACTGAGCTACAGGACGGTGGCTGGATGTTGTGATGGGAGGCTGGGTGGGCTGACATGGGGGAGTGTGGCTCAGGTCACCTGTGCTCTGAGCTGCTTTGACCAGCCCCTTGCGGAGAATGTCCTTCAGCCACGCCTTCATCCCAAAGTCTCCCTCTCCTCCCAGCACCGACACCACCAGGTTGGGAGCAGGGATTTTCCAGTGGTTGGTGATGAGCGAGTAGATGATGCCGGGATCCGTCTCGGTGGAAAGCCGGACAAACTGTAATACAACAACAACAACAACAACATGACGCTAGTATAGAGCCTTTCACGTCAGGAGGGGAGGACATCTCAAGGCGCTGGACAGTCACTGCTTCAGACCCGAGCTGGGCACGGATGGGGGGTGGGAGGGAAGGGGGGTGTTAGGAGTTGCTGATGGGACCATCGAAGAGGAGAGTCTTGAGGAGAGACTTGAAGGAGGCCAGGGAGGGGGCGAGGCGGAGGGACCGAGGGATGGAGGGCAGAGTAGCTAAAGGCTCGCCCGCAAATGGTGCAGCAGGCCAGAGCAATAGCAGAGTAATAATGGTAATAACGATCTTCACATTAGATACAGTTGCCTTATCACGTCTTCCAGACATTCTCAAAGTACTTCAGGCGATGTCCTGTAAAGGGCAGTGACTGTGGGCGAAACGCGGCAGCCAATTACACACAGCGACGTCCCACAAACAGCCAGAGGTTAAGTGACCAAATTATCCCCATTTTGGAAGTTACTGTAATGGTGTTTCTCTTGACCCTTGATAGAGAATCTTATGGCACAAAAGGAGGCCATCCAGCCCATTGGGCCCATATGTGTCAGGTCAGGGGATTAAGGGATTAATAAAAATAATGATGATAATAATAATCCTTGCATTCGATATAGCGCTTTTTGGGTCTTCTCGACGTCTCAAAGAGCTTCACACCGTTAATTGAATTGACTGTATGTGTTTGCCGGCGAAACACAGCAGCCAATTGCGCACAGCAGCGTCCCCCCCACAAACAGCCGTGGGTTGAAATGACCAATTTATTAATGTTTTTTCTTGAGGGATTATTATCAGGCGTGTGTGTGTGTGTGCGCGTGCGTGCGTGCGTGCGTCTGTGTGTCTGTGGAGTAAGGAAACTTGCCCAAGGTTTCGCCCTGACCTGCTTGGAATCAAACCCAGGTCTCTTGCTTGCGAGGCAAGCGCTCTAACCACTGAGCTCCGGGACTCCACAGCGGTTTTTCAGTGGTACTAGGGCTTGAGATACAGATCAGCCATCAACTCACAGAATGGTGGAACAGGCTTGAAAGGCTGAATTGCCCACTCCTTTTTCTATGTTTCTCTCGACCCCCCCCACTCCCTGTTGCCTGACTCCCCCCGTTCTCTGCCATCTTCCCCCATGACCCCTACCCCTCCTCTCTCCCCTTGCTCTCACCTTGCCCGCTCTCCTCCTCTTGCCCACGAAGTACAGATCCCCAAAGGCGTCTGTGGGCACTTCTGTTGTGTGTTCGGCTGTGTTCCAGTGACTGACCACCGCTGCCCCGAAGTTGTCCTCCGTCGCCACCGAGCTGTGGCAGGACTTGGCGTAACCACATTGGCACAGTGACTGCCCGCTGAAAGACAATCAGCCCCTTCTCATCATCAAGTTTTTGGCCGTGTCCCCCTCCTACCTCTCTGAGCTGTTGAATCAATCCCTTATCAACCCATCCGCTCCCTCCGCACAGCAGGTTCCAGGCCTACTCCACATCACCCACCCAGCCCCACCATCGGCCTTCAGCCTCCCTGCCCCTGCTCTTTGGAACTCCATCCCACAATCAATCAATCAATCAATCAATCCAATCAATCAAAACTTATATTTATATTGCGCCTTTCACGTCGAGAGGACGTCGCAAGGCGCTGTCAGTCAGGTAGGGACAAGGGCAGGGGGAGTCGGGGCAGGGGGAAGGAGAGCAGGAAAGCCGACTGTAAACTTGTGGGCGAAACGCGGCAGCCAAACTGCGCACAGCAGTGTAATCCCTTCACCTCACCTACCCCTCCTCTCCTCCTTCGAGGCATGACTCAAGACTCTCCTCTTTGACCGAGCCTTTGGTCACCCTCCTACCCCTCCCCTCCCCTCCCCTCCCCGCTCATACACCTTTTTTAATTTGTTGTTCTTGTCTGAAACACACGGAAACCCATCACCGTTGCTTAAAAGTCTCCAACCCAACTGAGAATTCCCTATATTCCACCTACATATGGAAATCTCAGAGATAAATTGTTGGAATGGGATGTGCTCTCTCTCTCTCGCCCTGGAGTCACGCCCTCTGTTTACCTAATTCTGGAGAGTATTAGGCGCAGGTTGGCGAGAGCCAAGGCTGGGGGATGGGGGTGGGAGGGGGCAGAGTGTGTGTTGGGGGGGGGGGGGGGAGCCCAGAGTGTGTGTTGGGGTAACTGCTGGAGTCTAACCAGCTAAACCCACACAATAGCCTGGCCACTGAGAGAGAGAGAGAGAGAGCGCTGTCTGGCCGAGCTTTCTCACTGCTTGTCCAGCCAGGACTACTTCCCAGTCAGTCAGTCAGTCCACCACCTTTTCAGGCAATGCATTCCAGATTTGAACAACCCGCTGAGTGAAAACATTTCTCCTCAGCTCCCCTCTGCTTTGTTTTGAAACTATTTTAAATCTGTGACCACGAGTCACAGCTTCGCCCACCAGTGGAAACAGTTTTGCCTTATTCGCCCTGTCGAATCCCCTCATGAGTTTACAAACCTCTATTAGGTCTCCTCTCAACCTTCTCTGTTCCAAAGAGAATAAACCCAGCCTATCTAGCCTTTCCCCATAACTGAAGTCCCTCAGCGCCTTTCACTTCAGGAGGATGGATCAAGGCGCTGGACAGTCACTGTGTCAGACCCGAGTTGGGGACGGGACGGGACGGGGGGGGGGGAAGGGAAGTGGGGTTTTATTAGTTGCCGATGGGATGATCGAAGAGGAGGGTCTTGAGGAGAGACTTGAAGGAGGCCAGCGAGGGGGAGGGACTGAGGGATGGAGTTCCAGAGGTTGGGGGAAGAGTGGCTGAAGGCTGACCCGCCAATGGTGGGGCGGGGGGACGGGGGACATGGAGCAGGCCAGAGGCTGCTGAGGGGACAGGTAGGTTGGTAAGGGGTTGGAGGTCACGGATGTACAGTTAGGCTCTCTCTCTATCTCTCTCTATCTCCCCCCATCACTGCACTGGAATGTCAGCCCAGAAGACTATGAGGCCATGTCTTGGGGTGGGGTCCTGAACTCACAACCTTCTGACTAGGACCGAGGCGAGAGTGTGAGCTCCTGTGGCAGGAATTCCATTGAATTTGAGGTCAGACTCAGGTCTCTCTGTGGATGGTTCTGTACCTGTGACTCTCTGTATCTTCCAGGTAAGCTGAACATATTTTCTTCTTAATCACTTTTGGGATCCAATTCTGCAGAGAAATGGAAACAATAAGCGACATATGATACAGTGACTGATCAGCTCGTCAAGACGTCTCAAAGTGTCTCGCAGAATATACCGTAGAGAGGAGTGACTGCACATTTTGTGGGTGAAACGCGGAAGCCAATTGCGCACAGTTGCGTCCCCACAAATACTGAAGGATTGAGTGGCCAATTTTTCTAAAAAGGTATTTTAACTCCCTAGAAAAGCAATCCGACCAGGTTCTTACTTACTGCTGAATAAAAAGAAGTGTGTGTGCGTGCGCGTGTGCGTGCGCGTGTGCGTGCATGTGTGTGTAGTAAGGAAACGTGCCTAAGGTTTTGCATGCTGCCCTGGCCAAGAATCATACCTAGGTCCTCTTGCTTGTGAGGCCAGGGCTCTAACAATTGAGCTACAGGACTGGTGTTTGTGGATCTCTGACTGTCCAGCCCCTTGGGACGTCTGCCTCCAACAACAACACTTAACAAAATGACACTTGAATAGGGACTTTTATGTCAGGAGGATGTTCCCAAGGTGCTGGACAGTCACTGCTTCAGACCCAAACTGAGAACTGGGTGGAAGGGAAATGGGGGATTAGGAGTTGCCAGTGGGTCTAT
Source organism: Hydrolagus colliei (assembly GCA_035084275.1). Lineage (NCBI taxonomy): Eukaryota > Metazoa > Chordata > Chondrichthyes > Chimaeriformes > Chimaeridae > Hydrolagus > Hydrolagus colliei. Next base: position 1,584,870 of record CM068776.1, on the reverse strand, counting down.
CGAAGAGGAGAGTCTTGAAGCGAAGGAGGCCAGGGAGGGGGCGAGGTGGAGGGACTCAGGATGGAGTTCCAGAGGTTGGGGGCAGTGTGGCTGAAGGCTCGCCCACCAATGGTGGGTCGGGTGGGTTGAGGGACGTGGAACAGGCCAGAGCCTGCTGAGCAGAGGGAGGGGCTGGGGGGCAGGTTGGTAAGGGGATAGGAGGTCGGTCACGGATCCAGGGTGGAGGCGAGGTTATGGAGGGTTTTAAATGTGAGGACCAAGATCTTGAATTGGATCCTCTGGATGATAGTGAACCGATGGAGTCGGACGAAGATGGGGGAGATGGGATTACGGAGTTTCGAACGGTAGAGGACACAGGCCACAGAGTTCTGGAAAATCTGCAGCCTGTGGGGAGACGGATTGGGAAGGCCGACCAGCAAGGCATTTGATAATCGAGCAGGGATGTAATGAAGGGTTTCGGTGGCTTTGGAAATGTTGCTGTTGTGACAACAGCCAAATTTGCACACAGTGACTTCCTCTCACTGCTGTGACATGAGCCACTGATTATATTTGGGGGAAGAAGTGGGAATGGGGAGGGAGGTGGGAGACATGTTGTAAGGAGTGGCATCTGAATAGATGGCTGTTCACGTGTGTATGTTGGGGGTAGCCCTGGCGACTGTTGTCAGCAACTCTGCTATCACCAAAGCATTCCCCTGGCCTTCAACATGTCTTGCACACACATGCCAACCAACCAACCAGCCAACCAGCCAACCAGCCAAGCAAACAATAATAATAAAAATAAAGCGCTTCACAGTACTGTAAAGTGAATTGACTGTATATTTGTGGGTGAAACATGGCAGACAATTGCGCACAAACAATCGTAGACTGAAATGACCCATTTTACTATTTTTTTGAAGGATTATTGTTAGACGTGCAGAATAAGGAAACTTAGAGTAAGAAAAGGTTTTGCCCTGACCTGCCTGGATTGGAACACAAGTCTCACGCTTGTAAGGTGAGTACTCTAACCACTGAGCTACAGGACTCCAGGTTATTATTGCTTCTTCTTCGTGGACACTGTGCTGATGCCCTCTTCACTAACCAATCAACCAACCGATCAACCAACCAACCAACCAATCAACTAATCAGCCAACCCACCAACCAACCAACCAACCAGCCAACTAACTAGCCAACCAACCAACCAGCCAACCAACCAACTAACTAACCAACCAAACAACCAGCTAACTAACTAACCAACCAACTAACCAACCAGTCAACCAACCAGCCAACTAACTAACTAACCAACCAACCAATCAACCAACCAACCAACTAACGTGCCAACCAATCAACCAGCCAACTAACTAGCCAACCAGCCAACTAACCAACCAACCAGCCAACTAACTAACTAACCAACCAACCAACCAACCAACCAGCCAACTAACTAACCAACCAATCAACCAACTAACCAGCCAACCAGCCAACCAATCAACCAACTAACCAACCAGCCAACTAACCAACCAATCAGCCAACTAACCAACCAACCCACCAACCAACCAACCAAGCAGCCAACTAACCAACCAACCCACCAACCAACCCACCAACCAGCCAACTAACTAGCCAACTAACCAACCAACCAACCAACTAACCAACCAAACAACCAGCTAACTAACTAACCAACCAACTAACCAACCAGTCAACCAACCAGCCAACTAACTAACTAACCAACCAATCAATCAACCAACCAACCAACTAACGAGCCAACCAATCAACCAGCCAACTAACTAGCCAACCAGCCAACTAACCAACCAACCAGCCAACTAACTAACTAACCAACCAACCAACCAGCCAACTAACTAACCAACCAATCAACCAACTAACCAGCCAACCAATCAACCAACTAACCAACCAGCCAACTAACCAACCAATCAGCCAACTAACCAGCCAACCAACCATCTAATCAGCCAACCAGCCAACTAACCGGCCAACCAACCAATCAACCAACTAACCAGCAAACCAACCAGCCAACTATCTAGCCAACCAACCATGAACCAACTAACCAGCCAACCAACTAACCAGCCAAACAATCAACTAACCAGCCAACCGACCAGCCAACTAACTCACCAACCAGCCAACCAAACAACTAACTAACCAACTAACATACCTCATAACATGCTTACTAGCAGACGGTTCACATTCCTTTCGACTTGTTTCAACTTCTCATATCGCTCCGGATTAAAAGATTCAGACAAATTATTGTCCCCCCCTTAGGTGATGATTAGCCTGTGAAGCTAATGATGAGGTGATGATGAACCTTCGAGGTGATGCTGTAAGGAAACACTCACTTTTCACCCAGAGGACACAACACACAATGTCTGGACCCATCAGATCAGTTCCCTAAACAGTGGCTTCCTGGCTACCAGCCTGGCTCAGTCACACACAGTCCTAACTCCTGATTTACCTGCTCGCTCTCCAGTCTAATACTCATGTTTCCTACATCCACAGGGATCGTTCCTCTCTCCCTCTCTTCGTTCCCTCCCTCCCCCCCTCCCTCCCTCTGTCTTTCTCTCCTTTCTTCTCCACCTCCTCCTCCTCCTCTCCTCTCCGCTTGTTTCCTCCAGCTCAGCCTTGCGAATTCAGGGCTATTTTCAGAGTGACTCACAGGTATGACATTCCTACCTGAAAGAAGGCGGAAGCCTTCAGGTGAGTGGGAGGGCGGGCAGGCGGGGACAGGGGGAGAGGCAAGCCAGAGAGAGAGAGGGATAGAGAGACACAGATAGAGAGAGAAAGGGAGAGAGGTACTGTAGATGGAAGAGAGAGATAGAGAGAGACAGAGGAAGAAAGAGAGAGACGCTAAAGAGAGAGAAAGAGAAGAAGGTGGACAGAAAGAGAGAGAAAGTGAGAAAGAGAGGAAAAGAGTGAGAGAAAGAAGGAAGGAGAGAGGGACAAAAAGAGAGAGATAGTGAGAACTAGAAAGAAAGAGAGAAAGAAAGAGAAAGTCAGTCTGTCAGTCAGTCAGACGGACGAGGGTGGAGGGAAGGGGAGTGTTAGGAGTTGCCGATGGGACCGTCGAAGAGGAGAGTCCTCTTAGTTAGTTAGTTAGTTAGTTAGTGAGTTAGTTAGGGTAGCCAATTTGTCACCAAGGCTTGGCTGAGAATTGTAAGCCTAGTGACTGTGTGTTTTGTAGGCAAAAATAGACAATATTTCAGCAACACAGAAACATCCGACAAACAGTTTGAGGATTGTGCAAGCCACAGTCCTGTAGCTCAGTGGTTAGAGCTCTGGCCTTGCAAGTGAGAGATCTGGGTTTGTTTCCGGCAGGTCAGGGCAAGTTTCCTTACTCCACACGCCTGATATTAATCCTTCAAGGGAAAACCCCCCAATAATAAATTGGTCATTTAAATCCATGACTGTTTGTGGGGGATGCTGCTGTGCGCAATTGGCTGCTGCATTTCACCCATGAATATACAGTCACTACACTTTACAGTATATCCTGTTAAGGGCCTTGAGACGTCTGGAAGATAAAGTGCGATATCAAATGCCAGGTTTGTTATTATCCTGTGGACTGTACAGGTGGACATTAAAGACCTCCGCCAGTTGGGTAAAGAGAACAGAGTTTATCTCCCTATTTCTCCTTCCCTCTCTCCCCGTTTTTCTCTCTCTCTCTCTCTCCATCTCTCTCTCTGTCCCTATTTCTCTCTCTCTCCCTCGCTTGCTGTCTCTCTCTCTCTGTCTCTCTCTCTCGCTCTCCCTCTCTCCCAGTATCCTGAATATAAGGATCTGAGTAGCAGCCAAGTTCTGTGTGCTGTGCGGTCACACTGAGAGAGGCTGACGTGGCTGGAATGTGAGCAATGCGAGGCCTGGTTGGATTCCGGGTTGAGTTTCTCTGTCCCGGCGTTGACTACCGGCACAGACAGAGAGCTGCTCGTTAGCCTGTACTTTTCCCAACACGTCACCGACTGTAATAATAGCCGCACAACTGCCTGTAACCTCATGGCAGCCCTTCATAGCCTCGGGAGAGGGGGAGAGGGGAGGTCGGGGGGAGGTGTGGGGGAGGGGGGGAGTAATAATAGGAGGTGGGGAGAGGGTAATAATAGGAGCTCCTGTAGCTCAGTGGTTAGAGCGCTCGCCTTACAGGTGTGAGACCTGTGTTCGAATCCTGGCAGATCAGGGCGAAAGCTTGGACAAGTTTCCTTACTCCACACACACACACACACACACACACACACACACACACACACACGCCAAATAATAATCCCTCCAATAAAACCACAAGAATAAAAATTGGTCATTTCAACCCACGGCTGTGTGTGGGGGACGCGTTTTGACCATGAATATACAGTCAATTCACTTTACAGTATATTCTGTGAAGCGCTTTGAGACCTCGATAAGGTGTGAAAAGCACCTCTATCAAAACACAAGGATTATTAATATTGTCCTTGTTTTCAGCCACAAAAAACACACACATACACACACACACACAGTCACACACACACAGTCACGTCATTGTTATAAGGCCCCGTTGTCAATCGCAAGGCTTATTATTGTTAATAAATTAATATTTAATATTATAAAATATTAATATGAACGAGGCAGCCAATTGTACAGAGCAGTGTCTCATTGACAGGCACGGAGTGAGAGATATAATCCTTCAAAGAAGCCAACTGAAATTTCACCTGACAATTGCATTTAATATAAAGTAATTCTATTAATTATTATTATTTTTTAAAGGGATTATTACACCTGGAAAGTGATTTGTCAATCAACTAACAACCAGGTCCCCACTGACTGCAAGGTAAATATCCCACATACACACCCACCCTCACACACACACCCTCACACATACATACACATACCCTCACACACAAACATACCCTCATACACACACACTCCTCACACAAACCCTTGCTCCATACACTCACTCAGTTACTCACTAATTCACTCACTCAGTGTCACAGTCAGTCAGTCAGTCGCTCGCTATCTCGCTCGCTCGCTCACTCACTCACTCTCAATGAGTCAGTGAGTCAGCCACTCACTCACTCAGTCAGTCAGTCAGTCAGTGAGTGTCACTGTTAGCCAGTCAGTCGGACAGTCGGTCGGTCGGTCGGTGTGGGAGAAGACGGTTCCTGAGTTTGAGGAGTTGGTGACGGAACCAGAGAGTTTGTCAAAGGCCTGAGCCCTGAATAGCTGTCCAATGGCTGGACAGCCCAGCTGTTGTGAGCAAAAATCTAGGAGTGTGCTTAACAACCCCCTCAGTCTGAGTGTGTGTGTGTGTGTGTGTGTGTGCATCAGTTTAAATATGGCCATGCTGTGTCTGCACCCTGTCAGGACTCCGAGATTAGAGTCAACGAGGAATCACTGACACATCCCATTGGTCAAGAGACCTCGAGAACACGACAGCTGCTGGTGTCAGTCAGTGTCTCCGTCAGCAAATCTCTCACTTCAACCAGCGACAGACACCAACTGACAGCGACAGAGAGAGAGCTCCAGGGTCTCTCAGCCTCCAACTCACTCCTTCAACCTGTGCACTTGTGTGTGTGTATACGTGTGTGTGTCTCTCTCTCTTCTCTCCCTGGCTCTTCAAACCCTTTGCTGGAGCCAGTGTGTGTGTGTTGGCCTCTGGTTTGGTTACCTGTGAGGAGAGGGGGGGTGTATTTTAGTTGCCAAGTGACAAGCGGTGACTTGTCTGAGATCTCATTGACTGAGGTTTGGTTCCCAATTCCAACATGGCTTCCCAGAAGGTCTGGCTCCTGTGGCTCCTCCTGACCACTCTCTGCTCCCTCCAGCTCCGGGGCCTCCAGGGGGCGGGAGCCACCGCGGACCTCGGGCACCAGACCCCACACCCGGGGGAGGGCGACGGGGAGGACAATGATGATGATGATGATGATGATGGTATAGCGGGCGGGGACGATGATGATGATGATAAAGATGATGATGATGATGATGAAGACGACGATGATGACGATGATGACGATGATGATGATGATGACGATGATGATGATAAAGATAAAGATAAAGATGACGATGATGAAGACGACGATGACGACGATGATGATGATGATGATGATGATGATGACGATGATGATAAAGATAAAGATGATGATGAAGATGATGACGATGATGAAGATGATGAAGATGATGACGATGATGACGATGATGACGATGATGATGATGACGATGATGACGACGACGATGACGATGTCAAAACAGTCTCGAGCAAACACAAACGGGACGCTGAGGATGATGATGAAGATGACGATGATGAGGATGATGATGATGATGATGACGATGATGATAAAGACGATAAAGACGATGACGATGATGATGATGATGATGATGACGATGACGATGATGAAGATGACAAAGTCAAGCATAAGCACCACAGCGACGACGACGACGATGACGATGACGATGATGATGATGATAATACAGACGACAAAGATAAAGATGATGACGATGACGATGACGACGACGACGATGACGACGATGACGACGACGACGATGATGATAAACCCATAGTCAAAAAACAGGACGATGATGATGATGATGATGATGACGATGTTGATGACGATGATGACGATGATGACGATGATGACGATGATGAGGAAGGTAACGCTAACTAAATTAGTGTGTGGTGTGGGGGGTAAACAACAACAGAACACTTTTTCACTGAATTAGGGAACATTGCACTACACGGCCTTGATACCCTTAACAACAACAACAGCAACAACAACAACAACAACAGCAGCAGCAGCAACCCTCACGCTGGGAGTCTCTAGCCTGTGTATCCTCTTCCTCTCAGGAGTAGAGACCCACACACCATTTTGTTTTTGTTTAGCAACAACCATGGAAAAGAACAGAGTGACAGTTTTGATATAAATCAGACGTTACCCCCGCCCCCACCCCCCTCTCCCCTATTGAGTTTTGGCCCCCAGTCTTTGGCTGAGGTGCTAGGACGTGCTTTGAATTGGACACCCATTCGATCTAACCTCCAAACTTTCTTGTTAAATCAGGACACAGCACAAAAACAAGGCCTCAGATATTCAGTGAATTTCTCCCTTTATCTCTTTCTCTCTCTCTCTCTCTCTCTCCGAGCCTGGCTACCAACCATTTCTGAGCTGGCTGTCGAATGATTGTCAAAAATCTCTCCCTCTTTCTCTCTGATCGTATTTTTTATTTATTATCCAAGCGACGGCAAATAAAATTGAAAACAAAACCTTCTTCAAAGTTGTCACTCCATTATTTCCTTGTGTGTTGCTCGGGGACATTATTATTTGGATTTTTTTTCCTCTGGGGTTGTGTGTGTGTGTGTGTGTGTGTGTGAGATGGGGTGGGGTGGGTGGACATAGGCACATAGCAACAGGAGGAGGCCATTCAGCCCCTTGAGCCTGTTCCACCATTCTATCAGATCATGGGTTAGCTGTACCTCAACTCCAATTTTGGCCCATACCCCTAACCACACTGACCTGACAAACATTATCCACCCTGGTCTTGATGGTATGAATGGATCCATATCCATTTAACCTTTGCATTTGATACAGCACTTTCCATGTCTTCCAGACGTCTCAAAGCGCTTCACAGAATATACTGTAAAGTGAATTGACTGTATATTTGTGGGCGAAATGCGGCAGCCAATTGCGCACAGCAGCGTCCCCCACAAACACTTATGGATCGAAATCCAATTTATTATTATTTTTTCTCTGGAGGGATTATTATCAGGTGTGTGTGTGTGTGTGTGTGTGTAGTAAGGAAACCCCCCCACGTCTCTGGCTTGCGAGGCCAGTGCTCTAACCGTTGAGCTACAGGACTCCACAAGACTCCTTGTGCTTTTGTGGAAGAGTTCAAGATTCCCACCTAATCTTCCGGTGAAAATCTAAATGCCTGAGCCGTGAGGTTAGGATTAAGCAGGCGGGCAGGGGAGCAGGCGGGTGGGCAGTTGGGCTGGGCGAGTGGGTAGGTGGGTGAGTGGGTAGGTGGGCGGGTGGGCTCGTGGACGGGCATCCAGAGGACCCAGAGGTAAGATAATTGCCAAAAGAACCAGAGGGGAGATGAAGGGAGATGTCTTTACCCCAAGAGGTATTACCATCTGAAAGGCATTGCCTGACAGGATGGCGGAAACAGATTCACTAACACTGGTGTGTGTTTCGCCCACAAAATGTACAGTTAATTCACTTTACAGTGTGTCCTGTGAAGCACTTTGAGATAGGGTGTCAATTGTAGGATTAGTATTATTCGATCAGTTCCTAAGCCAGGCTGAGGTCCGCAGTATATCCAAGGCCCTCTCTCTCTCTCTCTCTCTCGCTGCTGATGACAGCACAGCCCCAGTAGGACCTGGAAGGGCAGCCCAGTCACTGGGGGCAGGGAATCCTCCCACTACAGCTCCTGTCAACCCTGCAGCCAAAGCCATAACCAACCAACCAACCAACGAACTAACCAACTAGCCAACTAGCTAACTAACTGTTGCCCCAAATCCCCCCACTTCCCTCCACCCTCCCCGTCTCCAACCCCAGCTTGGGTCTGAAACAATGACTGGCCTTGGACGTCCTCCTGACTGTGAAAGGTGTTTGTTGTGGTTGTAAACAGGGAGGGTGGTCCTAGCTGGACACACAGCGGGAAAGCGGGAAAGCCCTCTCTCTCTCTCTCTCTCGCTGTCTCTCTCTCTCTCGCTGTCTCTCTCTCTCGCTGTCTCTCTCTCTCGCTGTCTCTCTCTCTCGCTGTCTCTCTCTCTCGCTGTCTCTCTCTCTCGCTGTCTCTCTCTCTCTCTCTCAAAGGCCAAGCTATTGTGTGGGTTTAGCTGGTTAGACTCCAGCAGTTACCCCACCCCCATCCCCACCCACTCCCCCACCCACCGCCCAAGCCTTGGCTCTCGCCAACCTGCGCCTAATACTGACAGGAATTACGTAAACAGAGGGTGGGTCCCTCTAAGGAGAGAGAGATGGAGAGAGAGAGAGAGATGGAGAGAGAGAGGGAGAGAAAGAGATAGAGAGAGCGCATTCCTTTCTGGACACTTAGACTCTCTCTATGTGAAGCTGGACACCTGGTGATGGGTTTTCTGCATGTGCTGTAGATTTGAACGGCTATAAATATGGGCGACGGAGAAATTAATACTGAACAACATTCAGCTTAATACACAGTGGAAGCTCTATGTGTTCATTACTCAGCCGTTCCCCTCCCTCTCGATGTCAGCCTGGCTCAGCCACACTCTCTCTCTCTCTCTCTCTCTCCCTCACCTCTCAGTCATAAGGTTGTGGGTTCAAATCCCCACTTCGCTCACAGTGAATCCTTTAATAATAGTACTAATCATAATAATAATAATGCATTGGATACAGTGCCTCATCTTGTCTTAAGAGTCTCCAAACCCAACTGAGAATTCCCTACATCCCACCTACACATGGAAATCCCAGAGACAGATTGTTGGGATGGGATGCGCTCTCTCTCTCTCTCTCTCCCTATAGGAGCCCAACTCCATGTTAACCTAATTACGGAGAGTACTAGGCGCATGTTGGCGAGAGCCAAGGCTTGGCGGGGAGGCCAGAGTGTGCGTTGGGTTTCACCTCCCTCCATGGGCCTCGCTCCACCTGAGACCTCCTAACCCCCTACCTGTCCGCCTCCTCCACTCAGCGGGCTCTGGCCTGCTCCATGATCCCCGACCCACCAGCCCCACCATTGGTGGGTGAGCCTTCAGCTACTCTGCCCTCTAGCCTCTAGAATTCCATCCTGCAGTCCCTCCACCTCGCCCCCTTCAGGTCCCACCACAAGACCCCTTCCTTGACTGCACCATAGGTCAACCCCCTACCTCCCCTCCTCTCACTTCACCCTCCTCATCCCCGACCCCAGCTCTGGTCTGCAACAATGGCTGTTCAGTGCCTTGGGACATCGTCCCAATGGGAAAGGCGCTATAAATATATAATGTTGTTGTTGCTGGAGTCTAATCAGCTAAACCCACACATAGATTGGCCATTGAGAGAGAGAGCGCTGTCTGGCCAAGCTTTCCTGCTGCTTGTCAAGGTAGGACCATCCTCCCTGTTAGTTAGTTAGTTAGTTAGTTAGTCTCTCAGTTACTCACTCAGTTAGTTGGTGGATGGGTGAGTGAGTCAGTGAATGTGTGGATGGGCTTTTTCAACCTCTCTCCATCCCACAGTTCCTTTGCCTCGCTTCCTCCCTTCCTCCCGGTCTCAAGACCCTCCTCTTCGATCGTGCCTTCTGCTTCCATCCCAATTCTCTCCCTCCCCTCCAAAGTCTCTCCCACCCTACCCTGCCCCTCTCCCTTGCTTGGGTCCCGACCTGACTGTTCAGCGCCTTGGTACGTCCTCCCGACGTGAAAGGCGTTCAATAAATGTAATTTTGTTGTTGTTGTTGCAGTTAGGGTTAACAGGAGCTGAGTGGGAGGATTCCCTGCTCTCAATAACTGGGTGAGGAATGCCTCAGTGTCATGGCTGCATTATATGATTATCAATCTTTCATTTACTATTGATATCAGTATGATTATGAATAATATTGGCTCAAAGATACACTATCAAAGCCTTGTCTGCCTGTGACAGGAATGGTTAGGGGTTGGGGTGGGGTGGGTTGAGGTGGGTCTATAAGGCCTGACCCCTAGCTGCAAGTCCATATAACATACAATATGACAACAGACAACTGGCCAACCAGTTCGTGCTGGTATTAGTGTTAATTCTCCTTTTCTCTTGAACAGGGCAAAGTGAGGTTTACCATTTCATTCAAATAATGCAACTCTCTCAACCTACACTCCAACCCTACCCACCCCAACCTAAACCCAATCCCAATCCCACCCCCTAACCCCAACCCACCCAACCTAACACAACTCTACCCAACCCAACTCTACCCAACCCAAACCCCAACCCAACCTCTACCCAACACAACTCTACCCAATCCATCCCAAATCAACTCAACCCAACCGTACCCAACACAACCCAACCCCAAATCAACCCCAACTAAATCTAACCCCAACCCTACACTTCACTAACCAACCCAACTCCACCTAACCCCAACCCAACCTAACCCCAATCCACCCCCACCCCAACCCCAAACCCCAACCCAATCACAACCCCAAACCCCACCCAATCCAATAATAATAATCCTTGTTTTTCAAGTGCTCTGCATGAGGGAAGCTATATCAATGCAAGTTGTTGTTGTTGATGTTACAATGCCTTATCATGTCTTTAAGACGTTTTGAAGTGTTTCACAGAATATACTGTAAAGTCCAGTCATTGGGTATTTCTGTGGGTGAAAAGTGACCGTGACCTGATTTAGGGGTTTGTCATCCATGACTCTGGGAGAGAGACAGCGAGACAGATAGACAGATAGAGAGATAGAGAGAGAGAGAGAGAGAGAGACTGGGAGTGAGGTTTTTGGAGAGATCATTACCCCCGGAAAACTGATCCACCGATTGACTAACTTACCGCTGGTAAACAGAGGTGTGGAGTAAGGAAACTTGCCTAAGGTTTCACCCTGGCTGGGAATCGAACCACTTACTTGCGAATCGTACATCTAACCACTACAGCACTGCACTACAACGTCGGCCTGTTTGTGTACCAGCACACAGTCACTACACCGTTCAACAACGCCCTGTGAAAGCCTGTGAGATGCTGCCCCAAAGGCAAAGTGTATTGTTTATGACATTCTTATTGTTTAAGCGCTCTGAGACACCGTCCGGCATGGAGGGCGCTATATAAATCGCAGTTGAAGTTGTTGTTGTTGTTGACGGAGCGTCCTGGTTTTGTGCAGGGAAAGATGGAGAGAAGGAGGAAGAGGATGAAGATTACAAGGATGGTTCCATCTGCAGCTACTGTGGTTTCTGTGAGGTGAGAGAGGGCCTGGGGCTCAAACTGGGATGAATTCCAGGCTTCAGGGACTCAGAGAACAGCTTCTGCTAGGGCTTCCAGTCCAGGCATCAGCGGCATCCAAGGCAAGAGTAAATAACTCCATTCCCCCATCACCATAGCCCTCGCCAGGCCCCCCATCACACACTAAACTCTCTCCCCCATCACCCCAGTGCTCGCCAGGCTCCAATGGCTCCCTATCAAAGAACACATTGATTTTAAGATCGTCTTGCTCCTCAACACCTCCCTCTCTCCCTTTTGCTCCCTCCCTCCCTCTCCAACTTGCTGACTCCTTACTCCACCACCCGTCCCCTACCCTGGGCTAGCTCTGCTCGTCCCTCGTTTCCCCTCCGCTCCACCGTCTCCCCAAACCCAGCGGTGTCCCACAAACAGTGGGTGGATTGAGTGATGATGATGATGGTGATGATGATGATGATGATGATGATGGTGGGTGCTGCTGTGTAAGTGTGAGATTGTGTTGGTTCCCACAGCACTGCAGCGAGTGTGACAAGTGTCCGTGTGAGGAGGGAGACAAGAGCCAACACTGTGCGGACTGCCAGGTACCAGCCAAGCTCCCTCACCACAAACAACAACAACATTACATTGTTAGAGCGCCCTTCATGTCGGGAGGACGTCCCAAGGCGCTGAACGAGAGAGTTGGGAGGGGAGCAGAAGGCGCGGTCGAAGAGGAAGGTCTTGAGACCGGCCTTGAAGGAGGAAAGGGAGGAAGCGAGGGGGAGGGGCTGCGGGATGGAGTTCCACAGTGCGGGGGCAGAGGGGCTGAGAGCCCGGCCACCGATGGAAGGGCAGTTCGGGCGGGGGACATGGAGCAGACCAGAGCCCCCTGAACAGAGGGGACGGGGAGGCTGATAGAGAGACAGCAGGTCGGAGAGATAGGCGAGGGCAAGGCCATGAATGGCCTTGAAAGTGAGGACTGACATTCCAACACTCACTCTCTCTCTCTCTCTCCCCCTCTCCACATCTCCTTCCCACTCTTTCTCTCTCCATTTCTCTCTCTCCCAAACCTTTACTCTCTCTGTTTCTTAATATCCTTCTCTCTTTCTGGCTCTCTCTATTCTCTCTGACTCCCTGGCAATCTAACCATCTCTGAACTGTATTCTAGCTCTCTCCATCCTTCACTCTCTCCGCCTCTGTCTCTAACTTTATCTCCTTTCCTCTCTCTCTCTTTCACTCTCTATCTCCATCCTTCACTTTTTCTCTCTTTCCCTCAATCTCAACCCCTCTCTCCCTCCCCCCTCTCTCTCTGTGTCATGGTTTGACGCTACAGTCTTTGCAGTGTTGAGATGTACACAAAATAATGCTCTCTCTCACTCTATAATTCTCGCTCTCTCACTCCCCCTCTCTCTCTCTCTCTCTCACACTCACTCTCTCTCTCTCCCCAGTATTGTCAGTTCTGTTATGTCTGCCCTGTTATATGCGAAACCGTGTGCAAACCAGGTAAGTTCTGCTCATAACTCTCTCTCTCACATTCACTCTCTTGCTCGCTGTGTGACTGTGTTTGTGAGACTGTGTGTGTGTGTGTGTGAAACTGTGTGTATGTGAGATTGCATGTATGTGTGTGTGAGACTGTGTGAGACTGTGTGTGTGTGAGACTGTGTGTGTGAGATTGCATGTGTGCCTGAGACTGTGTATGTGTGTGTGAGATTGCATGTATGTGTGTGAGAGACTGTGTGCGTGAGATTGCATGTTGTGTGTGTGACTATGTAATCGGAACTGTACTTTATTCTCTATCAGGAGGTTATGTGGATGAACTCTCTGCAACATTCTACCAGTGAGTAACTCAGTGGGAGACATTAGAGAAACCCAGAGACACAGCACCATTCAGCTGATCTCAGTGTTCAGACATGTTTAGCTCAGTGGTCAGATCCCTGACCTCATAAGCCACAGTCCCTGTAGCTCAGTGGTTAGAGCCCTAGCCTCGCAAACGAGAGGACCTGGGTTTGATTCCCGGGGGGTCCAGTCAGGGCAAACCTTAAGCTACTTTCCTAACTCAACACAGAAACAGACACACACCCACTCTGTTGCTCAATTACTCTCTCACGCACGCGCGTACATACACACACACACGCGCACACACACAACACACACACACACACGCCTGTTTAGCCAGCAGTAGGAACCCACTTATTAGCCTGGGATTTGTGGAAATGTGTGGGGAATGGGGAGTTATAAGGAGGGAATGATTTGTTCCCCCATGCCTGTTCGCTCCCTTCCCTCCCTCCCTCCTTCCTTCCCTCCCTCCCTCCCCCTTTGCTGTCCCTCATCCCTCTTCCCCATCCCTCCCTTCCCCCCTCCTCACTCCCCCCCTCTTTGCCCCTGCCATCCCTCCCCCCTCCCCCTCCTTCCCCCACCGCCCGCCCAACCTCCCTCCCCTCCCACTTCTCTCCCACTCCCCTCCCTCCTCTTCCCTCCTCTCCCTCTCCCCTCCCTCCCTCCCTCCTTCCTCTTCCAGATCAATCGCCAACATCTTTGAGCAGCCAGGACATTAGTGGGATTGTACCTCAGCTCCCGTCAGCGGAGAGGAGGAGGAGAGAGAAGGAGAGAGAAGGAGAGGACAATTTGGTCACTTGGCTTCCAACACCATGACTTGTTCAGCATTTTATAACCTTTATCCCCCTCTTTCTCTTCCCCTCCCCCCGCTCCTCCCTTCCCCCGTTTCCCCCCCCCACACTTTTCTCCCCCCTCCCCTCCCCTCCCCCTTCCCTTAGTGATTGCCTTTTATCTTTGTTGCGGGGGTGGGGGGGTGGGGAGGGATGGAGAAAACCTTTTTAAGCCCCACCCCCCCTTCTCCCCCAAACTCTACCCCTGCCCCACCAAACAGAGGTCACAACCCCATGGACCCCTGTGTCCACCCCCAGCCCCAATCCCCGAGATCCATCGTACGAACGAACGACACAATGAAAGGATTCTGGAAAACATCTCAAATCCCTGCCCCATCCTCTCGCCAGTCACCCCCAATTGATTCCCTCTCCCCCCAAAGTGGAGTCCTGTAGCTCAGTGGTTAGAGCGCTCGCCTTACAAGCGTGACAGCTGTGATCAAATCTAGGCAGGTCAGGGCGAAACCTTGGGCAAGTTTCCCTTGACCAACCCCCTCCCCCCACACTCCCCTCCACACACACACACACGTCCAATAATAATCCCTCAAAAAAACCCACAATAATAAAAATTAGTCATTTCAAACCCACGACTGTTTGTGGGGGACGCTGCTGTGCGCAATCGGCTGCCGCGTTTCGCCACAAATATACAGTCACTACACTTTACAGTATATTCTGTGAAGCGCTTTGAGACGTCTAGAAGATGTTGAAATCACTATATCAGAAGGCAAGAATTATTATAATATAACAAGATAGATTCCCCCCTTCCCTCCCACCCACCCTCTCACCCGCCAGTTAAAACACATCACTGACTCCCCCCATTTTTCTCCCCATTTCTCATCCCCCTCCACGTCTCTCCCACCAGGAATATCGGTCTTTTTTTCCCAACCGTTCCCATAGGATGAGACTGGGAGACGTAGCTCTCCCCTGGGATGGTCGCAGGCATGGGAGAGAGGGTTTGGGGGGGGAGAGGGGGGGAGGGAGGTGGGGGGTGAGGGAGGGGAACAGGGTTGAAATAGCTTGGGAATCCCATCAAACCGATAACGTGGAGGGTTTTACAATCAAACCCCCCTCATCTGACCCTTGGCTAGTCTCTGTGTGTGTTGGGGGTGGGTGGGAGGTGGGGGGAGTGGATGAGGGAGAGGGGTGAGGGGGGGAGGGAGATGGGGGTGGTGGTGTTGGGAGGAACGGGGGAGGGAATGAAGGGTTTTCTCCTCAGAGCTTCTTGGGCTGCAGGGATAGACGGGACAGTTAAGGGTTTTCAGGAACAAAACTTCCTGACTCCCTCTCCTTCTCCCCTTCCCCTCCCTCCCTTTCTCCTCCCCTCCCCTCCCCTCCCCTACTCCCTTTCCCCCACCCCCCTGCCCTCCCCTCCTCTCCCCACAAAAAAAGAGAATTAAAAAACTGTTTGGTCTATTCTGTCTCTGATGTTGTTTCCAACTTATCACCTCTCTCTCTCCCTCTCGCTCTCTATCTTACTCTCATTCTCACTCTCCCTCCCACTCTCTCTCTCTCCCCCCCCCCACTCTCTCTCACTCCCATTCTCTCTTACCCTCATTCTCACTTTCCCTCCCTCTCTCTTACTCTTACTCTTACTCTTATTCTCACTCTCACTCTCACTCTCACCCTCCCTCCCCTCCCTCCCTCCCTCCCTCCCTCCCTCCCTCCCTCCCTCCCTCCCTCACTCCCTCCCTCACTCACTCACTCACTCACTCACTCACTCACTCACTCACTCACTCACTCACATTCTCTTTCTCACTCCCACCCTCTCTATCTCTCTTTCATTCTCACTCTCACTCTATGTAGTTCTCATTCTCGCTCTGTTTCTCACCCTAGCTCTCACTTTCTCCTTACTCCTACTCCGAGGAAGTTTTCTTACTGCCCCCACTCTCACACAGACTCACACAGAAATCCCTGTTCACCAGCAGTCAGTAGGAAACCAGTTGTTAGTCAATTGGGGGAGAATAATTTCCGAGGGAGAATAATCACATTAATGTTATTAAATGGTCAGTCAATCCACGACTGTTTGTGGGGACGTCGCTGGACGCAAACGGCTGCCACGTTTCACCCTCGAAAAACCCACAGTCACTACACTGTAGGGTGTGTCCCCTGTGAAGCGCTTTGAGACATCTCAAACCACATGATAATAACAATAATAATCCTTGCATTTTGATATTGCGGCTTTTCACATCTTATCGACGTCCCAAAGCGCTTCACAGAATATACTGTAAAGTGTAGTGACTGTACATATTTGTGGGCGAAACGCGGCAGCCGATTGCGCACAGCAGCGTCCCCCCCCCCCCCACACACACACACAGCCGTGGGTTGAAATGACCAATTTTTATTATTGTATGTTTTTTTTGGAGGGATTATTATTAGGCGCGCGTGTGTGTGTGTGTGTGTGTGTGAAGTAAGGAAACTTGCCCAAGGTTTCGCCCTGACCTGCCTGGATTCGAACACAGGTCCTCACATTTGTGAGGCGAGTGGCTCTAACCCCTGAGCTACAGGAGCTACACAGTCCCGTGTTAAGGCGCTGTGTCAAACGCCAGGATTATTATTATATTTTATATAGAACATCAGAGGTGGGTTTGAGCCCCAGGGCTGGGGTGGGTTGGGTGGGGGTGGGTGGGGGGGGTGGGGGGAGAGGTTTGGCTGGAGAGTGGGGGAGTGGTGTGGGGGAAGGAGAGATTAAACTAGAATATTCCTCTTGTCGGTCGGTCAGTCAGTCAGTCAGCCTACAGCAGAGCTGGCTTCACAAGGCCCTGACAGAGGTGAAATTTCAGCTTCTCGCCAGCTCCTTAGAGCTGCCTGACTGGCCGTGTCTGATAGCCTGAGAGCATTCCTCCCCTGTCCTCTCTCTCTCTCTCTGTCCCCCTGCCCGCCATCCCTCTCTCCCTCTCCCTCCCTCGCTCCAGCCCTCACATCCTCCAGGCCCGTCTGCCCTCCCTCCCTCCCTCCCTCCCCCACAAACAGCCAACAGTGGGTTGAAAGTGACCAATTTGTATTATCGTGGAGGTTTTTTTTGGATGGACTATTGAAGGATTGAAGGACTAGAGACTGAGAGAGATGGGTGGGGAGGGGGGGGGGGTGAGGGGGGTGGTGTTGGTGAGAGTCACAAGGGACAGTTGGTGGCTGTCTCAGGGCTGTAGCTGCTGTTTTTCTGGCCACCCAACACCCGCCACCCTAATCCCCCCCGCCAGCTATTCCTGGCTCCCCACAGGATCCAATATCACATCGACAGAGCCTTAGCCCAGCATTGAACCCTCTGCCACCATCCGTCAAACAGACGCAAATAGCTCCCACAGTTTTCCATCAATACAAGCGCAGCTACTCATGCCTCGGACTGAGAGAGAGAGAGAGACGGAGAGAGGGACAGGACAGAGACAGAGGCCATTCGGACTAGCTTGGCCTTTATCACCCCCCCCCATCAATGACACACACGCACACGCGCACTATATATACGGACACATTGTAAATCTGAGTACAAAAGTGTGCATGTGAATTGCGTATGAGGGGAGAGACACACACACTTTTCTTGTCAGATTTACAATGTGGAACCCTCGCAAGCCACAGTCCGTGAAGCTCAATGGTTAGAGGCCTGGCCTCGCAGAGAAGAACTGGGTTTGATTCCCAGGTGGGTCAGGTCAGAGTGAAAATGTTGGGCAAGTTTCACTTACTCCACACACACACACACACACACACATACGCACGCACACACACGCACACACACACGCGCGCACCACACACACACACACACACACACGCACACACACATACACACACACATCTCCATTTACCCAACATGGAAACCCAACTGTTAGGCGATTAGCGGATCATCTTTCTGGGGGTAATAATCCCTCCAAATCAATAAATAAAATAAATAACTAAATTAGAATAATTTGGTCATTTCAACCCATGGCTGTTTGTGGGGGACGCTGCTGTGCGCGATTGGCTGCCACGTTTCGCCCACAAATATACAGTCACTACACTTTACTGTATATTCTGTGAATCGCCTTGAGACACCTAGAAGATCAGGCGTCATATTAAACGCAAGTGTTGGGGTGATATATTTAATCTATGTGTGTCCCTCTGTGATCGTGCCTCTTGGTCGGCCTCCCCAATCCCTCCCCCAGAACTCTGTGGATTTACCGGCCAGTGTCCTCTACTGTTTCCAAACTCCATGGCCCCGTCTCCCCCCATCCTCACCCGACTCCATTGTCTCCCCATCATCCAGAGGATCCAATTCAAGATCCTGGTCCTCACATTTAAAGCCTCCACAGCCTCGCCCCCACCCCCCCACACACACTACATCCATGACCTCCTATCCCCCCCCCCCCCCCCCCCACCACCTCCCTCCGCTCAGCAGGCTCTGGCTCCACGTTCCCCCCCCCACCCCCACCATTGGCGTGGGAGCCTTCAGCCACTCTGCCCCCCAACTCTGGAATTCTATCCCTCAGTCCCCCCGCCTCACCCTCTCCCTGGCCTCCTTCAAGTCTCTCCTCAAGACTCTCCTCTTCGATGGTCCCATCGGCAACTCCCACACCCCCCTCAGCTCGGGTCTGAAGCAGTGACTTGTCCAGCGCCTCGGGAGGTCCTCCTGACGTGAAAGGCTCTGTCTGTACAAGTGTCATTTTGTTGTTGTTGTTCTCTTTCTCTCCCTCTCTGTCTGTGTGTCTGTCTGCGTCTTCCAGCCTATCTGTCCCCCTCACTCTCTCTATCCCTGACTCTGTTTAACCGATCTACTCTCCCCCTACACGCCCACCCGGACCCTCCGTTCAGCAGGACTTGGCCTGCTCCAAGCCCCCCGCCCGAAACCGCCCCACCATCGGAGGCCGGGCCTTCAGTTTCTCCGCTCCCACCCTATGGAATGCCATCCCTCAATCCCTCCGTTTCGCCTCTTCCCTTTCCTCTTTCAAGGCCGGTTTGAAGACTTTCCTCTTCGATCGTGCCTTTTGTTCCAACCCGAACTCTTCGACCTCCCCTTCGTGTTTCACCCCTTCCCAAACACTCCCCTCCCAGCTCGGGTCACACGCCTCCTGTGCAGCGCCTTGGGACGTCCTCCCGACGTGAAAGGCGCTCTATAAATGTAATTTGTTGTTGTTGTCTCTTTGTCACTGTAGGGATATGTAATTGACTGTTAGACGCTGAGCTCAAACCTAATAAGATATTAATACAACAAACACCTTGTATTTCCCCTACGTCCCTCACACAGGACAGCGCCTCAGAGCGCCTGACAGTGGCCGGGGGAGGGAGGAGGTGACTATGGGGACGGTTGCAGAGACACATTCTCAGCCCTGATCTATAAGAGGGGAAGAAGGGAGTGAGGTGGAGGGATTCTAGGGGCAGAGGCTCGGGATGCAAGGGCTGAACACGCGATGAGGGAGATGAGGGACAAGGTGGAACCCGAGCCGGCGAGCGGAGGTGGTGGAATGGATGGATAGCAGGTCAGCGAGGGAGAGAGGCAGGGAGGCAGGGAGGGAGGGATTATTATCGCCACAAAGGCAATCCACCAATCAAATAACAGCCTACGCTGAGGCGTGTGTGTGGAGTAAGGGAAACTTGCCCAACATTTCACCCTGACCAGCCTGGGAATCAAACCCAGTTCCTCTCACTTGCGAGGCCAGGGCTCTAACCAGTGAGCTACGGGGGGCTCCTCGTGTACGAAGGCAGAGTGTGAGTGAGGGTGAGACTGGCTGTTGTTTGTTTACAGTGAGAAGAGTCTAAAAGGCTTTGCAGAGAGAGAGAGAGAGAGAGAGTGTCAGACCAGCAGCTGAGGGGCTGGTGGGAAGGTGTGAGGGCTGGTGGTGGAGAATGGTTGGATTGATTGGCGATGGTCAATGGCTGGCATTGGGCTGGAGTCACAGCGCCACCTGCTGGGGTGATATGGAAGCACTGACAGTGATGTGTTTACTTTGTACCAGTCAATAATATCAATCCTGGCCTTTGCTATCGCAGCTTTTCACATCTTATCGACTGGGTCTCAAAGCGCTTTCACGGGATAGGCTGTCAAGTGAAGTGACTGTATATTTTGTGGGCGAAAGGCGGCAGCCGATTGCGCACAACAACAACAACAACAACAACTTTGGTTTACACAGCGCCCTCCACGCCGGGTGTGGGGGGGGGGGGGGGCGTCTCAGAGCGCTTCACAATAAGGGATCCCGGGACCGAGCCAAGGGCAGGGGGAGAAAGGTGACCAAAGGCGCGGGTCGACAAAGGTCTTCAGCTGTGACCTGAAACTGGGAAGCGAGGGGGTGAGGTGAAGGGAGTGAGGAAGGGAGTTCCAGAGGCTTTGGGGTGTAGTGGCTGAAGGCATGGCTGCCGAGGATGCAGCTGAGGATTCGGGGGACATGGAGGAGGGCAGACGCAGTGGAGCGAAGGCAACGGAAACTGTGTTGGGTAGAGAGGAGATCAAAGAGGTAGGGGGGTTCAGAGGAGTGGAGGGACTTGAAAAGAAGGATGAGGATCTTGAAGTCGATTCTCTCAGGGACAGGGAGCCAATGAAGTCTGGCAAGGACTGGGGTAATGGGGGAGCAAAGCTTGGTGCGGGTGAGTATGCGGGTGGCAGAGTTTTGAGTGAGCTGGATTTTGTGGATTGGGGTGGAGGGAGACCGGCGAGGAGGGCGTTGCAATATTCCAGCCGTGAGGTGACAATGGCATGGACCAAGGTTTTCAGTGGTTTTTGGGGTGAGGTATTGCCGGAGACGGGCGATCCGTCAGAGGTGGTAGAAGGCGGTGCCGGTGAGGGACCGGATGTGGGGGAGGAAGGACAGTTGGGGGTCGAACCTGACGCCAAGGTTGCGCACGGGTTCGGAGAGTTTTAGGGGTAGGCCGGGAAGGTGGAGGAGGTGAGAGCCATGCGAATGGAGACGTTGACGAGAGCCAAGGAGTATGGCTTCCGTCTTATCGACATTCAGCTGCAGGAAGTTCACACTCATCCAGCTCCTGATGTGTGACAGGCTGACAGAACATCAGGGGACTGGGGGTCACAAAGTGAAGTGGAGAAATAGAGTTGGGTGTCTCCGTGTACATGTGGAAGTGTGCCCCATGTCTGTGGATCACATCCTCAAGAGGGAGCGTATAGATGAGGA
>CM068776.1:1500789-1563154 GCA_035084275.1 Hydrolagus colliei | reverse complement strand
TGGTAATAATCTCTCAAAAACACACAATAATAGTTTGGTCACTCAACCCACGGCAGTTTGTGGGTTTGTCGGGGGGGTGGGGGGGGGGAACGCTTCTGTGCGCAATTGGCTGCCGCGTTTCGCCCACAAAATACACAGTCACTTCACTTTACCGTCTATTCTGTGAAGCGCTTTGAGACACAGTCTGGCAGATAGGTACAGCGCTATATCAAATGCAAGGTTATTAGTAGTATTTCATACAGTCACTTCACTTTCCCTTGCACGCCGCGAAGCGCTTTGAGACAGCTAGAAGATGTGATGAAATAGCGAGATTATTTTGACCCTGTTCTCTTTTCCAGGGGGGTTTGCGGTGTTCTCTTCGGCCTTCCCGAGCCTGTGTGAGGGGAAGAGTCCGAGACCCTTCTAAGCAGCTGTTCCCAGCCCTGCCTCTCTGCCCTGGAGGTGGGACCCACACAGATCCTCCCACACCTCTACCTGGGCTCTCAGAGTGACGTCTTAAACAAGGTGCGTTCCTGCATTTTATATCATATCATAATTTATTATCATTATATTATTAAATTACCATAATATACCATCATTCTTATAGAAATAATAATAATATAATTATATTATAATAATGTAATAATAATCCTTGCATTTGATATAGCGTATTTCACATCTTATCGACGTCTCAAAGCGCTTCACGGAATATATGTAAAGTGAAGTGACTGTATATATTTGTGGGCGAAACCGCGGCAGCCAATTGCGCACAGCAGCGTCCCCCAGACACACACAGCTGTGGCTTGAAAATGGCCAATTTTATTAGAGTTTTTTTTGAGTGTGTGTGTGTGTGTGGAGTAAGGAAACTTGCCCAAGGTTTCGCCCTGACCTGCCTGGATTCGAACACACTTCTCACGCTTGTAAGGCGAGTGGCTCTAACCACTCTAACCACAAGAGCTCCATCTTATATTATCATAGATTATGTTAATTTAATGTTACAGATTGTATTATATTGTGACATTTTACACTGTTATAGATGATGTTATATTTTTACATTGCACTATTATTATATATTATTGTTATATCTTGTCCTATTATAGGAGCTGATGGTGAGGAAGGGGATCAGTCATGTGCTGAATGTGAGCAGTAACTGTGTGAAGCCTAATTTTATCCCGGACACTCACTTCCTGAGGATCCCGATTGACGACAGTTACTGTGAGAGGCTCCTGCCCTGGCTCCTCACTGCCGTGCAGTTCATAGGTACATCTCACACCGAACCCAGCCATCGCTGTGTGCCTCTCTACCTCTCTGACCTCCTCTCTCTCTCCCCCCCACCTCCGAATCCTCCGCCCTCCACCCCGAATGCTCCGCCCTCCACCCTCTGCGGCCGTGCCTTCAGTCACTACGCCCCGAGGCTCTGGAACTCCCTCCCTCGCTCCCTTCGCCTCGCCTCGCCTCGCACCCACCCTCTCTCCCCACTTTCAGGTCTCAGCTAAAGACCTTTCTTTTCGACCACGAATTGGTCACCTTTCTCCCCCCCCTCCCCCTGGCTCGGGCCCGGGATCCATTATTGTGAAGCGCTCTGAGACGCTGTCCGGCTTGGAGGGCGCTGTATAAATCAAAGTTGTTGTTGTTGTTGTTTGCCATACTCTTACCACACTCTCTCGCTCTCTCTCTCTCATTGTATATGTACACACACATACTAGGGAACGACGATATATCGATATATCGCTAAACCCGATGTAATTTTCACACCGATATGTCGATATAGACATTTAAAAACTATCGATATATCGAAAAACGATATATCGAGGTAAAAAATCGGGATGCGAGCACACTGAACTACAAGACCCAGAATGCTCATCTCTATACACAATGCACAGACCGAGGTGCAAAGCCGCCATATTGTATTCATAGTCCTCAAATACAATATATGCAAGGGGTGAGGGGAGAGAGACGGCTGGGGGTGGGGGGTGAGGGGAGAGAGACAGCTGGGGGTGGATGAGGGGAGAGAGACGGCTGGGGGTGGATGAGGGGGAGAGAGACGGCTGGGGGTGGGGGGTGAGGGGGAGAGAGACGGCTGGCGGTGGATGAGGGGGAGAGAGACGGCTGAGGTGGGGTGAAGGAGAGAGACGGCTGGGGGGGGGGGGGTGAGGGGGAGAGAGACGGCTGGGGGGGG
Source organism: Hydrolagus colliei (assembly GCA_035084275.1). Classification (NCBI taxonomy): domain Eukaryota; kingdom Metazoa; phylum Chordata; class Chondrichthyes; order Chimaeriformes; family Chimaeridae; genus Hydrolagus; species Hydrolagus colliei. The sequence continues at coordinate 1,560,996 of CM068776.1, read as the reverse complement.
TGAGGGAGAGAGAGACTGCTGGGGGGGGGGTGAGGGGGAGATAGACGGCTGGGGGGAGGAGAGGGGGAGAGAGACGGCTGGGGGGAGGAGAGGGGGAGAGAGACGGCTGGGGGGGGGGGGTGAGGGGGAGATAGACGGCTGGGGGGAGGAGAGGGGGAGAGAGACGGCTGGGGAGGGGGGTGAGGGGGAGAGAGATGGCTGGGGGGGGGGGGAGAGGGGGAGAGAGACTGCTGGAGGGGGGGGTGAGGGGGAGAGAGACTGCTGGGGGGGGGGAGGTGAGGGGGAGAGAGACGGCTGGGGGGGGGTGAGGGGGAGAGAGACTGCTGGGGGGGGTGATGGGGAGAGAGACGGCTGGGGGGGGGGGGTTGAGGGGGAGAGAGACGGCTGGGGGGAGGGGAGAGGGGGAGAGAGACGGCTGGGGGGAGGGGGAGAGAGACGGCTGGGGGGAGAGGGAGAGAGACAGCTGGGGGGAGAAAGACGGCTGGGGGTGTGAGAGTGGGGGGGGGGGGGGGGGAAGAGAGACGACGGGGGTGGGGGGGTGCGAGAGAGGGGTGGATGTGATAATATACAGATAGATAGAGATGGGGGGGGATGTGAGAGAGGAGAGAGGGAGAGAGACACACAGACACACAGACAGAAAAACACAGAGATGGAGAGAGTGAGAGACACAGAGAGAGAAAGATATTTACCTCCTGAGAAGATAGGCCCCGAATGCGCGCGCACCCGGAATGCACACGCATTCCGATGCGCGCGCGCATGCGCAGTACGAAAAACCCGAAAATATCGATAGATCGGTATATGTCGATATGAGCCAACCGATATATCCATATCGGGAAATTCCCATATCGCCGTTCCCTAACACATACAATAATAATAATAATAAGCCTTGCATTTGATATCGTGGCTTTTCACATCTTATCCACGTCTCAAAGCGCTTCACAAAATATACTGTAAAGTGTAGTGACTGTATATATTTGTGGGCGAAACGCGGCAGCAGCGTCCCCCACAAACAGCCGTGGGTTGAAATCATCAATTTTTATGACTTTTTTTTCACATTATTATTAAGCTCGCGTGTGTGTGTGTGTGTATGTGTGTGTGGTAAGGAAAACTTGCCCAAGGTATCACCCTGATCTGCCTGGATTCGAACACAGGTCTCACGCTTATAAGGCGAGCACTCTGACCACTGAGCTATAGGAGCTCTATATATGTGGAGTCTTATAGCTCAGCGGTTAGAGTGCTCGCCTAACAAGTGAGAGACCTGGGTTTGATTCCCGGCAGGTCAGGGCGAAACCTTGAGCAAGTTTCCTTACTCCCTCACCACCCCCCACCCCCCCCCCCCCACACACACGCCTAATAATAATCCCTCAAAAAAACCCCACACAATAATAAAATTGGTCATTTTCAACCCACGGCTGTGTGTGTGTGTGGGGGTGGGGGGGGGTGTGTGGGGACACGCTGCTGTGCGCAATCGGCTGCCGCGTTTCGCCCACAAATATATATACAGTCACTTCACTTTACAGTGTATTCTGTGAAGTGCTTTGAGACACAGTCTAGAAGACATTGAAAGCTCTATATCAAAATGCATCATTATTATTATTACACATATGTGTATGTGCTGTTTATATAAATCTGAGCTGTCTGACATATGATATGTACATGTGTTGTAAGTTATTATATGTGTTATATGTTGTGTTACATACATGTGTGTTTATATTATACCCATGTTGTATATGCATTGTATGTTATATACATAAGTGCTGTGTGTTATATGTGTGATGTATGTTGTATGTAGTCATGTGTGCATACATGTGTAACAGGTCTATTATATACACACATGCCGCATGTTATATACATGAGTCATTCTTACATACATGTACACAGCTCTGGTGTGTGTTGTATGTTGCGTGTGCTGACCCGTGCTCTGTGTGACAGACAAGGCTCGGAGGCTGCAGGGCCGTGTGCTGGTTCACTGCTGGGCTGGGGTGTCTCGCTCGCCAGCCATCGCCATCGCGTATGTCATGGACACGTCAGGACTCCCTCTGGATGATGCTTACAGGTGAGGACACGTGTGTGTATGTATGCGTGTGTGTGTCTGGGTGTGTGTGTGTGTGTCTTTCTGTGTATGTCTCTCTGCCCCCCCCCACACTCTGGAACTCCATCCCACAGTCCCCTCACCTCGCTCCTTCCCTCGCCTCCTTCAAGGCCAGTCTCAAGACCCTCCTCTTCGACCGTGCCTTCTGCTGCCCTCCCAACTCTCTCCCTCCCCTCCCAACTCTCTCCCTCTCCCCTCCCAACTCTCTCCCTCCCCTCCGAACTCTCTCCCTCTCCTTTCAACTGTCTCTCTCCCCTCCCCCCTATCCTGCTCCTCTCCCTTGCTCAGGTCCGGACCTGACTGATCAGGGCCTTGGGACATACCTGAAGTATAAATGTAATTTTGTTGTTGTTGTGTGTGTGTGTGTGTGTGTGTGTGTGTGTCTGTGTATGTCTGTGTGGGTGTGTGAGGGGGCGTATTTCCTGGCTGCTGAGTTTCGCCCACAAAATACCCAGTCACTCACATTCTGTGAAGCGCTTTGAGAAGTCTCAATGACATGTAAATAATAAGATACAATATTATAGTACATCATATAACATCATTATAAATTTGTTCCTTATAAAGGAACAAAGGGCCAGGAGGAGGCCATTCAGCCCCTTGAGCCTGTTCCCCATTGATCTGCACCTCAACTAAATCCTTTCAATTCCAATTTCCCACTTTCTCCCCATCTCCCCTGACACCCTGACCTACCTGGTCTCACTGTTGAATGTGTGCACAGATCCAGAATCCACGGCTTTTCGGGGAGAGAATTGCAGATTTCTACCAGCAACTCCGAGTGACGAAATGTGTCCTGATTTCACTCTTAAATGGCCCAATTTTAAGATTATGTCCCCCGTGGAGCTCCTGTAGCTCAGTGGTTAGAGCCACTCGCCTTACAAGCGTGAGACCTGTGTTCAAATCCAGGCAGGTCAGCGTGAAACAATTAGGCAAGTTTCCTTACTCCACACACACACACACACACACACACAAACACACGCACACAGACAGACGTGCCTAATAATAATCCCTCAAAAAAAAAACACTATAATAAAAATTGGTCATTTCAATCCATTACTGTTTGTGGGGGACGCTGCTGTGCGCAATTGGCTATTGCGTTTCACCCACAAATATATACAGTCAATTCACCTTACAGTATATTCTGTGAAGAGCTTTGAGACACAGTCTAGGAGATGTGGGAGGTGGGGGTATGCGGGATCTCTCTCTCTCTCCTTTGAAGTCCACACAGTCACTACACTTTACCACCATTTTTGCGTCTCTGACAGGTTTGTGAAGGACAGAAGAACCTTCATATCACCCAACTTCAACTTCCTGGGACAGTTGCTGGAGTTTGAGCGAAAACTCGAGAGGCGGAGGGAGCTGTGCCCTCCGGGACGCCCAGAGGGAGAGAGGGAGAGTCCCCTGGCCAGCGCCCGCGCCGAGCAAGCAGCACAGCCAGATCCCGACCCTGGTCTCCCCTCCCCCCAACTTCCCGCCCTCCGGGGGGAGGAGGATTCCAAGCGGGAGAGGGGCGGGGGTCCCGGGAATACCGGCGGAGGCCGAGACCAGCTGGAGGGAGTGCGGAGGCAGCTACAGTTGAGCCTGTGGTTGCCGTCGGAGCCGTCGCTGGGCGGTCGTGGCATGAGCCGGTCTGTCTCGCTGGAGGCCTCGCCCAGCCCGGCGCAGGCGGGGCCCGTCCCCAAGCTCCTGGGCTTCCGTGGGGCCCGAAGTCTCGCCGCCGCCTTCAACCCCTTGGCGCTGCTGTTCGGCAGCAGCAGGAAGGCGGCCGGCAACGCCAGGAACGAGGCCGGGGGCAGTCGGACGCGCCCTCCCGCGCCAGGCCCCGCCAACCTGGACCAGGCCCCCGGCAGGTGGGCCAACCGCCCGCTCAACGCTGCGCCGGGCAAGCAACCTCTGACCCTCAACCTCCCCGCCCCCTGGCGACCCGCCTCGGAGCTCAGCGACTTCGGTACCGTCCGGTCGTGACCTCCCGGGCGGAGTGGGCCTGACGGAAAACACGGACGGAGGATCTGGTGGACTCTTCCCCCGAGACTCTGATCAGTCGCTTCTTTTGACATTCTGAAATCCAGGCCACGGTTTCGGTCTCCCTCTCCCTCTCCCTCTCTCCCTCTCTCCCTCTCTCCTTTGAAGTCCACAGAATGTACAGTCACCGCACCTCACAGTATATTCTGCGGAAGCGCTCGGAGGCCTCTCTGAAGACATGATAAGGCGCTATATCAAAAATGCAAGGATTGTAAGTCATGTTATGGGGCAAGCGCAGAGAGAGTGAGAGAGAGAGAGAGAGAGAGAGAGGGAATCTCTCACACTGTAGGGACCGGAGGCTTTAGATTGAACCAAACAACAAGACAACAAGCCTTGTTAACGAGGTTGATCAGGACTTTTTCCTCCAAGCTGAATTGGGCAGAGATTTGCGAAGGAAACCATATGGGGTTTGAGAGGGATGGAGGTGGGGGGAGGAAGCTTTCACCAGAGACCCAGCACACCCTCTCTCTGTGCTGCGACATGCTGTCATTCCGCAAAAACCTGAAACGCACAGTCACTTCACCTCACGGCGAAATCCCGTGAAGCACTTTGAGGCGTCCTCCAGACGTGATGATAAGGCACTGTGTCCAAACGCAAGGATTGTTATTGTAATTATTCTTGTTATTTATGCTGTGAAACGCTTTGCGACGTCTCCGAGCTGTGACTAGGCCACATCAAACGCGAGAATCTTTATCATTATTTATTTATTGACTGATCGCTGTACAGTCATTCTACTATTCTGTGTCTTTTAACAAAGCATTCTGCCTCTGGTTAGCGCATTGAATGAAACTTTCGAAATCCACCTATTTTCGGGTGGGGTGGTGGGGAGGAGGGGACGGACGGAAGGACGGACTGCAGAGTTCACTGATGTGGTATCACCACAACGATAAACTGGTCACTCAACCCACGGCCATTTGCTGGGGGGGACGGTGGGGTGAGGGGGGGGCCGTGGCCGGGCGCCATTGGCTGACGCATTTCGCCCACAAAAAAACACACAGTGACTCAACTTCTACAGCCTGTCCTGTGAAACTGTCTGGGAACGTCTTGATGTGATAAGGTTCCCGTAAAGCACTTTGAGATGTCTCGGGGACACGGTGAGGCGCTGTATGGAAGGCAGGGACTATTATTTATTATTATTATTACAGTATACGGTGGAAAAATGTTGTGTAGTACATCGCTATCGCTACTAGATGGCGATAGCTCTGCTGAAAGTTGCTGCACAGTCCGCTTGCTGGTGACACCTAGTGTTAGGGATCAGCTTTGCATGGATGGCAATTTAAACAGTGCACTCCTTCGCGCAGGACAGCGCCAGAGAGCGCTCTTCTCTTCCGGGCTCCCTGTTCCATCCGCACAGAGTAAAAATCACTCCTGCTCCAGATGAATGTTAATATATTTATTTATATTGAATATTTAATGTCTTTTTTTCTCCCATGTGTCCAAATAAAAGTTTTTTTCTGGTGAATTTCTGATATTGGCAGATTATTTTGTTCCACCTACAAATTTCAACCCACCCCCAACAATTTGACCTGCTCGTATCCCTGAGTCTCACACTGACGAAAGCCAGTCGTGGGTCACTCACTAGGCAATATGTTATTCAGTGGTTAGAGCACTTGCCTTACAAACCAGAGACCTGGGTTCAATTCCAGGCAGGGCAAAAAAAAAAAAAAAGGTCAATTCAATCCATGACTGTTTGTGGGGGACGCTGCTCTGCAAAATTGATTGCCGTCTTTCACCCACGAATATATACAGTCAATTCACTTTACAGTATATTCTGTGAAGAACTTTGAGACACGGTCTAGAAGACGTGAAAAGCACTATATCAAATGCAAGGATTATTATTAATACCCTGGCTGGACTCAGTTAACTAACTCACTCACCCCGCTAGCTCTCTCGTTTCAGGTTCAGAAGTTTCAAACCCCTTTGTCAGGGCTCATAGCCACTCCAATGGGTGGAAGCCCTATTTTGTCAGAGGAGACATTACATTCCAGTTCCAACCTCTGAGCCCTGTTCAGGTGCCCTGTTCCATGGCGCTGTTGCAAAAAGATAAGAGAGTTTCTCTCTCTTTCTCTCGCTCTGGCTCCTGATGTCCTGACCAACAGGTCCCCTATGCAGAACACACAGTCACCAAACAGAACAAACTCTTAAGTGCAGAGGTTGTGATGCAGGTTTGATTCCTAGGCAGGACAGGGGCAAAACCCTAGATAAATGTTCTTACTCCACACACACACACGCACACTGGGGAGGTGAGAGGCACTATACAAATATAATTTTGTTGTTGATGTTGCAAGTAGTTGGTCAATTGGCGGATAGCTTTCTTGGAGTGTTTATCCCTCAAATTAAAAAATATATGTAAAATCACTCAATCCACGACCGTATGTGGCTGTGGGCACTTCGCTGTGTGCAATTGTCAGCTGCGTTTCGCCTACAAAACACACAGTCACTACACTTCACAGCGGGTCCTTTGAGATGTCGCAACAACATAGAATCATAGAATTTTACGGCACAAAAGGAGGCCATTCGGCCCATCTAATCTGTGCCGGCTCTTTGAAAAGAGCGATTCAATCCCACTGCCCAGCTCTCTCCCCATAACATGATTAACAAATGTGAGATCTGTGTTCAAATACAGGCAGGTTCAGGGTGAAACCTTGGGTAAGTTTCCTTATTCCACACACACGCGCGCGCACGCCTAATAATAATCCCTCCAAAAAAAAGACAATAATAAAAATTGGTCATTTCAACCCACGGCTGTTTGTGGAAGACGCTGCTGTGTGCAATCGGCTGCCGCGTTTCACCACAAACAGATACAGTCACTACACTTTACAGTATGTTCTGTGAAGCGTTTTGAGACGTGAATAAGACGTGAAAAGCCGCGATCAAATGCCAGGGTTATTATTATGACAAGGCGCTGTGTTCAGTGCAATGATTACTGAGAGCAAACCCATCAAATGCCTTTGTCTGCTTGACCTCTACCCTCCCCAGACCCAACTTCGCTTCCCCCCTATCATGTGATAGGACTGTGGTGAAGGGCACGATACGCACACAGCGTCTACGTCAGCGACTATCCCGAGCTCTCATCTCTCCACCTTACACTTACACCCTGTCACGTGATTCAAGTCACGTGATCAGAGTCAAGCTGGAGGAGGACACGCACTCCGACTTCACTCTATGTCACGCACGCTACGTTGACTTACCCTATAAAAGGAGAGCCGCGCCCCGGCGCCACCCGTCAGTGTTTACTTCCGGCGAGCGCGAGTTCATATCGAGCGGGCGGCTCTAAATGCCTCATGCCGCGGGCCCGCTCCTCCGCTCTTCCCCTGTCCCTCGCCTGCTCTCCTCCACCTTTGGCGCCGGCTCTGCCTGGGCGGCGGCGGGGGGTGAGTGAGTGAGTGAGTGAAGCGGCCCCGAAGCCTGTGTGGTGTGTGTGTGTGAAGCTTTTCCTCGCCATCTTCCCGGTGTTTACCCCCCCCCCCTTCCCTCAGGTGAAGGCCTCTCCCTCACCGCCCGGCTCCGCCCCCCCCCCCCCCCCCCCGCGAGGAAGGAGCGGCGCCCTCTGATGGACTGGTTAATGGGGTGAGTGCGATGATGGGGAGGAGGTGGATAGTGGGCGGAGGAGAGGCTGACTTTCCTTGTTTGCTTCTTTCATTTTTTTTAATCTCTTATGTATATGGGAAATGCGCGGTCGGTGCTGCGCGTGCGCGAACAGTGCTCGCCGTGACTTGTAGTCGCCCGGTGACGTCACGGCCGGTGAGATCCTGTCCCTGTGCGGCGGGCGGGGACCACAACTACCGGCGTGCACCGCGCGGCTGGCCACCCAGGTGAGGGTGCCCCCTCCCGGGCAGAGCGTGTCACCACCGTCCATCAGTCCCGCACATAATTAATGAGTGAGGCCCTCTGGTTTAACTAATTCACAGCAACTTGCATTTATTATTATAGTAATAATATTATTCCTTGCATTGATAAAGCGCCTTGTCGAAAAGAGGAAAGTCTCAAAAGAGCTTCACAGGATATAAAAACAGCAATAAATGAAACCGGTTTCATTTTGATTTTGCAATCCTCATCGCGGGCTTCAAAAGCCGATTTAAACTTCTTCACGTTGATTTCTACAAGGAGCCCGTTGCTCTAACTTTGCCTGTGTTTGGAGAGAGACACGGACTGTGTGAGATGAGCCAAGGGTTGTCTTACACTCTTTGCAGACCCTGTTATTCTCGCTCACCCAGGTGGGAACTTTGTACTTTGTACCCACCTCAGAAACTCAAGTTTACTTTCAGTTCCTAGAAAAGTTTCAGGCAAAAAAATCTACAGGCACGGAATGTTAGACAATACTGTTAAAAGATTGCCACTGAAGCTTTGATGCAGTTGATTGTACAGACCCTTCCCTAATATAATACTAATCCTTGCTTTTAATATAGCTCTTTTCACGTCTTCTAGACATCTCAAAGCACTTCACGGATTATACTGTAAAGTAAATTCACTACAGTATATAGTTGGGTGCAACGCGGCAGCCAATTGCGCACAGCAGCGTCCCCACAAACAGTCATGGACCCGCACCAGGCTTCGCGACCACATCACTCCCACCCTCGCCCGTCTCCACTGGCTCCCCTTCACCCAGAGGATCGAATTCAAGATCTTTGTTCTCACTTTCAAGGCCATTTATGGCCTGGCCCCCGCATATCTCTCTGACCTACCGTCTCCCTATCAGCCTGTGCCCGTCCCCTCCGTTCAGCAGACTCAGGCCTGCTCCGCGTCCACCGCCCAACCATCGGTGGCCGGGCTTTCAGCCTCTCTGCCCCCACACTGTGGAACTCCATCCCGCAGCCCCTCCCCCTCGCTTCTTTCCTTTCCTCCTTCAAGGCCGGTCTCAAGACCTTCCCCTTCGGCTCCCCCATTAACTTTCCCCCCTCTCCCACTCTCCTTCCCCTCCCTCCCCCCCCCCCCCGCTCGGATCCCGACCTGACTGTTCAATGCTTTGGGACGTCCTCCCTACGTGAAAGGCGCTGTATAAGTGCAATTTGGTTGTTGTTGTGGATTGAAATGACCGAATTTTTTAAAAAAACATTTTTTGTGGGATTATTATCAGGCGTGTGGAATAAGGAAACTTGCCCAAAGTTTCACCATGACTGGAATTGAACCCAAGTCAGTGTGATCCCAGTAATATAGCCACAAATGATGGGCGAGTTTTTATTCCCGTTGAAACATACCAGTAGTTTCCTTAACATACCCAGTATATTCCTTAACATAATAATCCTTGCATTTGATATAGCACTTTTCACATCTTATCAACGCAGTATATTTGGCTCGGGTCCAAAACATTTGATTGTCCAGTGCCTTGGGACTTTGTCCTGAAGTGAAAGGCTATTCAAATCTAATTTTGTTGTTACCGCAGCCATGTTTTGTTTGGTGATAGGGGAGGGAGAGTGGAAAAAATCAAACTATAAACTTATATAGTTTATGCTTACGTAGAGTAGGGGGCACAACTGGGTCAGGAGTGTATTGCAGGGAAACATAGTGTGATTTTATAAATGGCAGATGTACATTTTTAAAAAATGCTGAGATGGATGGTTGCTTGTGTTGAAATGCTTTTTCAAAAGTATTTAGTGATCTAATTGTTTGGGTGTCTCTGGCCTAATTGATGCCTCACTGTTGAGTGAAGGGTGGGAGGGAGGGTGTTCTGTACGGCTGAGATCAGATGGGCTGAAGGGTTTCCTTCTTCCAAGATCAGTGAACCACCCACCCCACTCCATCATCAGCAGGTGAACTATAATTACTGGAACTTTCTTCTACCATCCCTCTGATTGTGGCTTCCGATTATTTTCAAAGCCTGTCAGGAGGCCTATCTGTCTGACTGTGACTTCGGCCACCTCCCCACAATGTCCCTCCTGGCTCAGGCTCCAGTCTGTGTTTGCAAAACCATTTGAAACATTTTCCTTATGTAAAAGATGTTATATAAGGGAAAATTCTTGTTCTTTTCCAGCGATTCAGTGTTGTAATCTGGGGTCAGTGTGTGGAATCTGTACAAGCAGATTAGTGATGCTGGCCTAGTTTTACCAGATGCCCTCTGTCAGGCTGTCGCACTCTATTCTCTCTCGCTGATCTAAATGCTCGCTGAACAATTGCATTGTTTAGACATGCACAAGGGTTTATAAGATATTCCCGTGTCTGTTTAAATCTAAAGTGTTGCCGATGTGAAGTTATATTGTGAGAACTTGCATGTTTCCAGAGATTTCTTCAACAATATCTCTCAAACATTGCTTTTGTAATGAACGCAGCAGTAGGAGATCTACGCAAACATATTCTGTGTTGCCCTCCTCGCCAGTCTCCCCACCTCTATCATTCACAAAGTCCAAACAAGTGGAGTGGACTTGTTTGTAGAATATCTGTGCATAATTCGCCCACAAATATATACAGTCAATTCATTTTACAGTATATTCTGTGAAGCGCTTTGAGACGTTGATAAGATGTGGAAAGCGCTATATCAAATGCAAGGATTATTATTATTATAATTGGCTGCCGCATTTCGCCCGCAAAATATGCAGTCGATTCACTTTACAGTACATTCAGTGAAGCACTTTGAGATGTTTTGAAAACATGATAATGCATTGTATTAAACGCAAGGATTGTTATTCTTATTTAAAACACTGCAGCCCATATTCTCACCCTCACTCTCAATATCCCATTCCTTGCCAGGTTGCCTTGGCTTTCTGTTGCAGAATAGATAAATTTTAAGATCCTCTTCGTCTACAAATCACTTCATATCTCATAGTTCTCTACCTCCCTGTTCACTCAGCCACTTCTGCCACACCATTGGAGGCTATGCTTTCAGCCACATTGCCCTGAACCACTGGAACTCAATGTTTTGCCTCGCCCATCTTTGTCTGCCTTTAGACCGCACCTTAGTCTTCGACCATGCTAATGGTCACCTATTTATTTCTGGCTCAGTAACAAATTCTTCCACTGATCAGCATTCAGATTCTACACTGTGTGATGTAATGAATTTTGGTATTGTGCTACAAACACCAATGAAGTGAATCACTTTATGTAATACGGATACTCAGTCCCTCCTCCTTTCCCCTTCTCTGGCATCGTTCAAGTCCAACTTCAAGACCCTCCTCTTCGATGGTCCAATTAGCCGCAAACAATCCCTCCCTCTCCCTCCACCCTCCCTGTCGCCAGTTCGGTTCTGAAGGAATGACTGTCCTGCACCTTGTGACGTCCTCCTGACATGAAAAGTGCTATTCAAGTGTAATTTTGTTGTTAACTAGGATAACGGGAGAATCTCCCCCTCTTTTCTAATAGTGGTTTAATGTCCATCTGTACAGCCACAGACAGGACCTTGGTTTAACATCTCAACTAAAGCAATATGCTTCCCAGTTCTACATATAACATCAGCGAAGAATATGAGCTCGGAATCAGGCTCCACCACTGTTAAGCTGTCATCACATCCATCCTGAAAAAACCCTCCTGTGGACCATCGCTACTCTCTAGCTACCACTCCATCTCCAACCTCCCAGTTCTCTCCAAGGCCCTGGAAAGATTCATTGTGTCCCACCTTCACTTTTTTGAAACCCTCCCATCCAACTTCCATGTTGCCCACAGTAAGGAAACAGTGCTGGTCACAGACTCTGATGACGTTCGAAACATCTGCGATCAGGGCTCTTTCTGCCTCCTTTTCCTCCTCGACCTCTTTGACGCCTTCCACACTGTTGAGGCCCTTCATGGTCTTGCCCCACCCTACCTCTGCAACCTCCTAACCCCCTACCATCTTGCCCGCCTCCTCCGTTTAGCAGGCACTGGCCTGCTCCATAACCCCTGACCCACCCAGCCCACGTTCGGTGGGAGAGCCTTCAGCCACTCTGTCCTCAATCTTTGGAATTGCAACCCACAATTCGTCTGCCTCTTTCCCTCCCTAGCCTCCTTCAAGTCCTACCTTAAGACCCCCCACTTCGCCCGTGCCGTTGGTCACATCCCCCCCACCTTCTCTGTATACTCCCCGATCCTAGTGTGGTTTCAAAACACCTACTGTCCAGGGCCTTGGGACTGTACACATGTAATATTGTTCTTGCTTGTTGTTAAGCGCTCTAAGTTGCTACCCTACGTGGAGAGCACTATATAAGTGCCAGATTTTGTTGTTGTTGAAGTCTTCAACTGAGGCTTGAACCCCATAATCTGGCCGAATGCCCTTTTGTGCAATATGTTTCTTAATTTTTATGCTTCTGTTCCAAAGGCGAGATCCAAAGAAAAGAGCAAGTCTGAAATGATATACTGTAATCCAAGATATGATTCCCTTTCTTTCAAAAGATAATATCTTGGGATACGGTATGTAGTTTGGGACATTAAATGTGCAAGTGACTGTCTAGATGGTGGAAGATGAACTGGGTGGACCTCGGTCTTCTGTCGCCTAGCAATTCTTGGGTTCTTAAACTAACTGAGCCAAACTGACACCAAGATAATTGGGGAAGGAGTTCACTGTAAGGGATTGAGGACAATAACCTGGACAAATGAAAGATTTTCTGTTGTCTCATGAGGTTGAGGGAAACGCCTAGTTGTGTAATATGTTTTGGTTGCACATCACTGGTTTGTTTTTTGTGCTCTCATTTGTGACTTATGCCGCTCATCAAGCTCTGCTCTCTACCTAGCGAGGGCTTAGATTTGTCTCATGACCGTGTGTCAGCCTGGCACCGTGGTAGCACTCTTGCCTATCTGAGTCAGAAGGTTGTGGGTTCAAGCCCCATGTTCAGACAACAGAATCACCAAGTCTAAACTATATAATATAATAATAATAATCCTTGCATTTGATGTAGTGCTTACCACATCTTATCAATGTCCCAAAGCGCTTCACAGAATATACTGTAAAGTGAATTGACTGTATATATTTGTGGGCGAATCGCGGCAGCCAATTGCACACAGCAGTGTCTCACACACAGTCGTGGATTGAAATGACCAATTTTATTCTTGTGGTTTTTTTGGAGGGATTATTAGTAGGCGTGTGGAGTAAGGAAACTTGCCCAAGATTTTGCCCTGACCTGCCTGGATTCGAACACAGGTCTCCCCAGCTTGGTCTCCCCAGCTTGCAAGACAAGTGCTCTAACCACTGAGCCACAGGAGCTCCAGTTAACTAATGCTAACTAAAACTAATGCTCCAACACAAAGGTGGGGAGTGTGCATTGTCAGAGGTGCCGTCCTTTGTTTCCCAACTGCTTGTTCAGGTGGATGTTAAGGATCCAATGGCAATATTTAATAAGAGGTGTCATTGCAGATTGCCCAATGAAATGCAAATTGGTGACCAGGAGCCATCAGGAGAACTTCCAGATTCTCTAATTTTGCAAGGCAAATCCCAAAATGGAAAGGCCGTGTCTCCAAACCCAGCATTAACATTCAGCATTGAAGCCACATGCTTTGAATGATTACCAGACCAACAAGGAAATAGATCATACCATTGAAACCATTATAGTTGTGCCATTTGTTGTACAGTACATGTTGTCAACTCATGTAGCACTGTATATGGAAATAATGGCCTATTCAATATACATGGCTACAGAAATCTTTCCTTGTCAGCAGTCAGTTCAGTAATAATAATAATCCTTGCATTTGATGTAGCGCTTTTCACGCCTTCTAGGTGTCTCAAAGTGCTTCACAGAATATACTGTCAAGTGAATTGACTGTATATATGTGGGAGAAACTTATGTATTTATGTGTAAGTCTGTATGAATCAAAGTTGTTATAACTCATATATGACAACAACAAAAACAACCTGGATTTATATAGCGCCCTCCACGCCGAACGGCGTCTCAAAGTCCTTATGCAGATACTTTTTATGCAAGTTTGATATAAACCACACTTTGCATAAGTCATGTTCAAATGCATGGTCCCAACTGCAGTCTTGTAGAGTAGAGCATTTGCATCACAAGTGAGAGGAACTGGATTAGATTCCCAGGTTGGGTGAAACCTTAGGCAAGTTTCCTTACTCCAAATGCTTCTGTTTAGCGGGCAGTAAGCAGGAAATCGATTATTAATTGATTGGTGGATCACTTTTCTGGGGTTACTAAACCCTATTTTTAATGTTGTCACTCAATCCACGACTGTTTGTGGGACGCTGCTGGCTGCTGTGTTTCACTCACAATGTATACAGTCAATTAACTTTTCAGTATATACTGTGAAGCACTTTAAGCCATCATGAAGACTTGATAAGATGCTGTATCAAATCAGTTGTGTGAGGTTTATTGTACAGTATACAACCAGTCTAGTGATTCACTTTTCAGGGGCATGTTAATGGGGTCTATTGGGGCCTGAGTTGGCTACATGGGTAAAGAAAAATCAGAATCGAGGCAATCCTCTGTCTCGGTTGTCTGGTGTGTTAGCCATGCAGGTCTAGTGTGGGGCTCGAACCCTCCGACTTGGAAGCAAGAGCACTATGGACCGAGCCCAACTGATGCCTTCAGCTGATGTGCGATTGAGACATGTCCTCTGGTCTCAGTATGGACATCAATTGGGTGGAATATCTTAAAGCTGATATAATTGCAGTACAAAGAATTGGATGTGAATGAGAACAGATGCTATCTTGGAGGGAGGGTGAAAAGTGGGTATAAACCATATGGAGTCCCGTAACTCCGTTGGTTAGAGCACTCGCCTCGCCTGAGTTCGATTTCTGGCAGGGTCAAATGTTGGGCAAGTTTTCTTACCTTGCCTTTGTGTATTTACATAGCAGTAAGCAGGAATCTGCTGTTTGCTGGGAGTAATAATTCCTACCAGAAAAACAATTGCTTGCTCAAACCTTGACTTTTTGTGAGCCACTGCTGTGCAATTCACCGCTGTGTTTTGTCCATAAAACATCCATACTGGACAGTCCAGTTCACTTTGCAGTAAAGTGAATGGCGCTATACAAGTGTAATTTTGTTGTTGTTGGTATTCTGTGAAGCACTTTGAGATGTCTAACCAATGTGATAAGGCACTATACAAATAGAAGGATTATTATTATTTGTAAGTGCAAATGTGTTCAATTGCAAGTGCCTACAGCTATGTACAATGTAGACTGAATCTACAAATTCTGAGATTAATTTACCAAGAAACGCTCTGTTTGTATCCCGGTTTGTGTGAACTGCACACAAAGGTATCTTGGGGATATCTCACTCGGGTCATTAATTTATTTAAAACCATCATCGGTAGGATTGGACAAACAAAAGGCCCAGTTTAAGCAAGATTGCTTTAGACTGGATCGATTCAGACAACATTTGAAGCTGCACTGCTGTCAGTCTGCTTGGAAATATCACTTCAGAAAAAGAGAGAGGACTGTTCAGAACGTTCAGTAGGTTGGGGTCAGACACTGATCAGTTAAGAGATTCTTCCCCCAATGCTTTTCCTCCTTGTGAAGTATTTTAAGAGTTTTATTGAATTGAAAGGCAACGTGCAATATCTATGTGAGACCTTAAGGTTAATGTGCGTCTCCTAGTGGTCACCTTGAGACTGGCAATGTTGAGATCCCTGGTGCTGCTCAGCTCAGAACCATCTCTCAGTCCCTGTGTGGCCTAGGACCGAAGCCAGGCTTAAAATATCCCTAGGCATTTTACCTTTGTTTTCATAATCATTTCCTTCAGTAGGAAGGATGGACATTTAGCTTAAATGCTGGGGAAGCACCTGAATGGCGATTGAGTGAGTGCAGCCACCTTTAACAACCATTTGTTTTAACCTTTCCAATTCCCCACTTTTGTACAAAATTGCTTAGACCAATGTCCAATGCATCATTGGGGTTGTTTAGGCGATAACATACAGGAAGCAAAGCTCACTTGTTCTCTTTGAATAAACTTTTGATTTATTTTTAAAATAGTGGTGGTTTTGTGTTCTTTTGATTTTTTTTCTCTCCCACCCAACACAGCAGCCACAGGGTTAAGGCTGGAAATTTGTTTAGGAGCAGGACCTGCTGAGACTTGTTTCTGTGCAGCTTGATCAAGTGAGATCATTTTCTTTTTTCAGTTTCCAGCATAACTTTCAACCTCTGAATCTCACAGGGAGGGCCCATCTGTCCTTCTCCTCCCTCCTTTGTTCCTTCCTCCCCAGGCATCTTCCAATACCAGTTGTATTTTCCTCCTCAAAATCTGTGAGAAAAAAATCCCTCAATATATATATGGACAGACTTTGAGCTCACAGTCCAGGCTGACACTCCATGGCAGTACAGGGAGGTGGGGGAGGGCTGGTGTGCGTGTGTGTTTCTGTCATTCAGGCGAGACTTTAAACCCAAATCCCAACTGCCTGCTCAGCGAGGCCACAAAGATCTCCAGAAACTATTGGAAAAGATAAAGTGGTTTCTCCCAATCTCCTGGCCAGCAGTTGTCCTCCAGGCATTTTAACCTTTCACTTCGTGACCTCACAAGTCTCAAAATTGAGTTTTACTTTTAAATGTACAGCATTTACACTTCACAGCAAATTCCCTGTGAATCACTTTGAGGTTAGATTGTGGGCATTAGGTCATATGTTTGCTTAAAATGGTAAGGAAGTGTGTGGAGCTTAGTGATTAGAGCCCTCACCTCCCAATCGAGAGGTTCTGGGTTCAATTTCTGGATAGGGCGAAACCTTAGACTAGTTTCCTTACTCCACACATCTCTGTTTACCTAGCAGTAAGTAAGAATCCACCTGTTAGATGATGGGTGGATCGCTTTCTGGGGTAATAATCCTTCAAAAACATTTTCATTCAATCTATGACGCCTAATAGCAATTCCTCAAAAAAAAAAGGGTCATTTCAATCAACGACTGTTTGTGAGATGCTGCTATGCTCAATTGGCTGCCGAATTTTGCCCACAAATATACAGTCAATTCACTTTACAGTATACTCTGAAGCGCTTTGAGATGTCTAGAAGCTATGAAAAGTACTATATTAAATGCAAAGATTATTATTATGACTGTTTTGGGGAGACTTGTGTGCAATTTCACCAACAAAATAGTCAATCCAATTTACAATATATCCTATGAAGCACTTTGAGATGTCTCAAGGTATGATAAGCTATATCAAACACAAGGATTTTTATTAAGACAATGCAACCCAATTCACGAAAAAAAAATCCTCAGTCGCATTTGTTTTAGATTTGGGCTGATTTTAAAGTCCCAGCTTTCCAATTAAACTGAGCCAAGACCCTGGAAGGAATTGTTTGCAAGCGCTCGCTAACTGCTGGCTCATGGTGATAATCCTCAGCCTGGCCATCCGTGGCATGTTTGGGTGAGGCCTTAACTTGCCCGTGGCCTACGTGAGGTTTTGATGGTTGCAATCTGTGTTGGAGGATGAAAGGGATCAGGCTTGTTTTGTGTGGAGTGACGAGCACTAAATACTCGGTGAAGAGATCTACAGAGAGGTTAACCTGTTAGAGTTTATTCCATCGCATCCATCAAACGAATCCTTGCATCTGCTACAGCACCATTCACAACAAATTGCCTTTACACAGAGCCCTTTGACTTTGGGGGGATGTTCCAAAGAGTTGAACAGTCAGGGTTTTGGACCCGAGTTGGGTTGGGGTCAGTAGAGTAGCGGTAGGAGGGTGACCGAAAGAAGGGAAGTGTCTTGAGATGTGCCTTGAAGGTGGCAAGAGAGGGAGCGAGGTGAAGGGTCTGTGGGATGGAGTTTCAAAGGTTGGGGGAAGCAAGGCTGAAGGCCCAACTACCGATGGTGTGTTGGGGTAGCTACTGGAATCTTACCAACTAAAACCCCATAGCTTGCTATTGGCAGCCGTGTTCGTGTAAGCTTTCCCGCTAGGACCACCCATCCCAGTTAGGCTTTGGCTTGCACGGTCAACATCTCATTGAGTCATCGAATTGCCTAAGTTTCCAACCAAAATGAATCCTAGTGCAACAAGGGTAACATCTGGGTAAAGTGCCAAGGATAGTAAATCCCACAGTTTTACGTTCTTAATGGCTTTTGTATTGGTTTAGTCTCTTTACACACAATCCCTAAGGAGATTGGGGATTGCTGGGGAGGGGGTGGGGGTGGGAATGAATCCTTTGTGATGGGTTCAGCTACTTTGCAGATGTTCCCTAAGGTCTTTGTGTTGTCGTGGCAGCGGCGGCAGCCTGCCCCCGTATTGGCTGCTGTTGGAATGAGCTGGTGAGTCCTCCTATGACTGCACATTAAATGCAGTCAAACTAGTTTGAGGAACATCCTTAGCTTCTGTGTGGAGCAGGAGGGACGTGCTCTCTCTCTCTCTCGCCTCTCTCCCCCTCTCTCCAAGCCTTTTGTGCAGCCTGTTGTGTGTGTGTGTGTGTGTCTGAGCTCCACAACATCCTGGCCCCCGAATGGGATAAGAGCGGTGCTCTCGAGCAGTGCAGGATGGTTCTGCAAGCTGTAGGAAAGGCGCTGGGTTACAAGAAAAGGTAAGACCGAGAGAGAGGGAGAGAGACGACCTTGTGTGTGCAGCAAAGCTGAGGAAGCACATGGTGTGAGCTCCCAACAGGTCCTCTGTTCCCACTTCTGCTACCAACTCCCTCCCAGTCCGCTATCGTTTGATCTGATGGACAAATTCTTTGTCTTCTCTCAGCTGGGTTGTTTGTATGCTGCCTGCCACACCAGGCTGGCCGGCCGGCTGGCCAGGGGAATGGGAGGAGAGTTTCTGCTATGATCTCAAGGTGGGCGGCTTGGAGACTCTCTCCTGTTTCATCAGGTTAAAATGTGCTTTCTTTTTAATCCATCGAAAAAAATTGGATTGGGTGGTGTGGGGAGAGGACGAGTGAGAGTATTGAGTGCCATTCTGTCAGGGGGGGCAATAAATACAATCCTTGCATTTGATAAAGCGCTTTTCACGTGTTCTAGACAACAACCTGGATATACACACATATATATATATATATATATATAGCGCCCTCCATGAGACGGCGTCTCAGAGCGCTTCACAATAATTAATCCCAGGGCCGAGCCAGGGGAGGGGGGAAAATGTGACCAAAACATGGTTGAAAAGGTGCGACCTTTAGGTGCGACCTGAAAATAGGAAAGGAGTGGGAGGGGTGAAGGGGTAATTGGAGAATGAAGTTTGGTACGGGTGAGAATGCAGGCGGCGGAATTTGAATAACCTGGATTTTATGAATGGTGGCGGAGGGGAGACTGGTGAGGAGGGCATTGGAATTGTCCAGCTGAGAGGTGACAAAGGTGACAGAGGTGACTAGGGTTCTGGCAGCTTTTGGGGTGAGATATCGGCGGAGACGGGCATTATGTCGGAGATGGCAGAAAGCGTTGCCGGTGAGGGAGATGTGATCATTTAGATGTCTCAAAGCGCTTCACAGAATATACTGTAACGTGAATTGACTATATTTGCGGGAGAAACGCAGCAGCCAATTGCGCACAGCAGTGTCCCCACAAACAGTCATGGATTGAAGTGACTGTGAAGTATTATTTTTTTTCTTGTGGGATAATTGCCAGTGTGTAGAATAAGCAAACTTGCACAGGGTTTTGCCCTGCCAGGAATCAAACTTGGGTCTCTCGCTCGCGAGGCAAGTGCTCTTTATCACTGAGCTACAGGACTCTGTGATTGTGTGAGTGGGGGGTGGGGGTTGCCAAACTGTGTGTGTGGGTCTGACACAATGACTGTCCAGCGCCTTGGGACGTCCTCCTGACGTGAAAGGTGCTCTATAAATGTAATTTATTGTTGTTGTTGCCTGTGTGCACATCTATATCTGACTGTCCATTATAGCATTATCCAGGCCTACAGGCTCACTGAAAAATACTGGTTTATTGGGCAGCAACTCACAATCGAGCTCCCTTGCTTTATTCTCCAATGCAATAATAATAATAATATAATCCTTGTATTTGATATAGCAGCCTTATCGCTGCATTAGGATGTCTCAAAAAGCGTTTCTCACAATATACAGTACAGTTAATTGACTATATTATGTGGGGAACACTGCATTGTCAGTGTGTCATTGTGCAGGTGAAATATTAACCTGAGGTCCTGCCTATCTTCCTGTGGACGTTAAGGATCCTCTTGAAAAGAAAAGAGTTTCCTTCCAGTATATTATTGGGTGGGAGGGTGTCTCTTGCCTGTCCATATGATAGTCTGTGGGATCATACTTTGAAGGGTCTCGGAGCTTCACAGTGAATTGCAGTAGTGAATTGTAGATAAATGCAGCAGTCAATGTGCGCACAAGAGTGCCTCACAAACAGCCACCAATCTGAACCAAATCTGGATGTTATCATATGTTGGGAGACTGCTGGAAAGAACAAAGGACACAGGCTGTTCATCCCCATCCTCTGCGGTTTCCTTGAGACGCCTCTGAGCAATGTAACTACAGACACACACAGCAGCGAGCGAGCGAGATGCCTTAGCTACCTGTCTGGACAGGTACAGGCCAGATGCTGTTAGTGTAGTATTTCAAGGCTGTGGCGTGGGGCAAAGTGGTGAACCAAACCAATCAAACGAGTGCAATTAACTGCGGAATGCAAGCAAGTCTGAACTAGCTACTCGGGGCCGGGCTTGGGGCCGGTCACACACACATACACATCCCTGTCAACAAACCGCAACGCTTACTGAATTTCCCTCGCTTATCTCTCTCTTGCTTTCAAAGCCTCACCCTGGCTGGCATTATGAAACCTGAAATTATTACAAAGCCTGAACTTAAGGAAAGATGCCTTTTACATTTTTCACCCACAGTATACAGTCACTTCACTCTACATTCTGTCAAGCGCTTTAAGACGCCTTGACTGACATGCTAAGTCTCTACAGCTATAACATTGATTGCCCAGTGCCTTGAGACGTCCTCCTGATGTGAAAGGCGCCATACAAGTGTAATTTTGTTGTTGTATATCAAATGCAAGGATTATTATTCTTGTTATAAGATTCTATTGAATTTTGCACAATGTTAAGTCTGACTTGTTTTGGAAGCAGTTCTTAAAATAAAATGTATGTTTTGTACCTGGTTGCGTCATCGAGGCGTCTCAAAGTGCTTCACAGGGTTTTACTGTGAAGTGTAGTGTCTGTGTTTGGCCTAGGATGGTTGAGGGGAATCTTCAGCCTATGCGGGAGTGGTTGTTGGAGGATGTACTGTAGTTTCCTTCCTTCGCTTGCCTGATTCCCAAATTTATTACAACTTAGCAGAAGGTCAATGTGTAAATGGAAAGGACTCGCACAGGACTCGCTCATGAAAGTGGATTGGGAAAAGGCAGGGGAGTGGGATTCCTTTCCTGTAACAGTGCGTGAGACTCGTGTTCGAATCCAGGCAGATCAGAGCGAAACTTTGGGCAAGTTTCCTTACTGCACATGCCTAATAATAATCCGTCCCAAAAAAACTCCCAGTAATAAAAATTGGTCATTTCAATCCATGGCTGTTTGTGGGGGACGCTGCTGTGTGCAATTGGCTGCTGCATTTCGCCAACAAATATAGTCAATTCACTTCACAGTCTATTCTGTGAAGCGCTTTGAGATGTCGATAAGATGTGAAAAGCGCTACTCAAATGCAAGGATTATTATTATTGTCTCGGGGGAAGGTGCTGTACAAGAACTTGCATTACACAGCGCCCCCTCACACAGAGTTGTGTCTCATAGAGCGTTTGACAGTGTTCGAGCACGACACTGAGCCGGGGGAAGGAGGGGTGAACAACCACAACTTGGATTTATATACTGTAGCGCCCTCCACGCCAGATGGCGTCTCAGAGTGCTCAAAGCTAAAGGTGAAGGGAACCATTGACATGGTCAAAGAGAAAGATGGGGAAGGGGGCAAGGTGGAGAGGAAGAAAGTTCTCCCTTCACGCCTATAGATCATGTTATAAATGCAAGTTGTTAAACGGAGAGTTTTCACAGGTATGATCTGCCGAATAGCTTTCCTGGCCTTCTTCAAGTCCCGCCTCAAAACTCTCCTCTTCGATGGTCAAATCGGCAACCTACCCTTCCCTCTCCCCCGCCTCCCCGTCCTCCCATCCCCAGCTCGGGTCTCACAGATTGACTGTCCAGCGCCTTGGGACGTCCTCCTGACGTGAAAAGTGCTATTCAAGTGTAATTGTGTTGTTGCTGTTGTTTGGTACTGTGATTTACAGGTGTCTCTCTCTCTCTCTTTCTCCCCCTCACTCCATTCCTCATCTCTCCTTCGTTCTCATTTGTCCTCCCTCCCTCTCTCCCTCCCTCCCTCCCTCCCTCCCTCCCTCTCCTTTCTGGCTCTCTTGCTTGCGATCCCTCGCCCCTCCCCGTTACGGGGGTTTGTTTTCCTCTCAGGAAGACGGCCAAATCAAAGCCGGATGAGAAGCCTCCGTGCCCGGAGGAGAAGAAGCTGTACATGGAGGCGGAGTACACGGCAGCGCGAGTCTCTGATGTGGACCTTCCTCTGCTCGTGGCGCTGCCCAGCGAGATAGACCAGAACGAGTGGCTCGCCAACAACAGTGAGTAACTTTCCCAATCTCTCCTCCAACAACAGTGAATCACGGCTTTCCGTGTGTGTCAGACACCCGGCTGACCGGTTCATTTTTATTGCGGGTGTATTGAATCCTCATTCCGCCCACTGTAAGCCATCACCATTACACTCTGTTACAGCTTGCCTATTATCCTCTTTCACCACAGGCTGGTGTAATAATTTCAATTAACATTCTCATGATCGATAAGGTCTCAATCAATCAATCCTGCCATGGTTTTGCCTCTTGGAAACCTGGTCTGGGAGATGATTGTTGTGCACTATGCCCACAGCCCCCAGTGAACACAATGGGAAGCTAGGTAGATGGGAGTCTTGGAGCTCAGTGATTAGAACGCTCGCCTCGCAAGCAAGAGGACCCAGGTTCGATTCCTGGGCAAAGCGAAACATTTGGTAAGTTTCCTTACTCCGCACGCCTCAGCAGCGAGTAGGAAACCAGGTGTAAGTCGATTTGAGGATCACTTTCTGGGGTTAATGATAATATTAATATAGGGGTCACTCAATTTAACTGTTTTGTGGGACACTGCTGGGCGCAAATGGCTGCCACTTTTCACCCACAAAATATACTAGTATTTTGTCAATTCACGTTGCAGTATATTCTGTGAAGTGCTTTGAGGCGTCTCTTTGAGGCAATTGGGGTATGACTCCACAGACACCTGAACCGGACAGACGGGAGTGAGTTTCATCCACAGATTGTCTTTCACGGCAGCAGAGTTTGTCAGAGGAGGGTCTGTTTGGAGTCAGTCGAATTGAAAAAGTGTTGGGTCATTTTTTTTCATTGGTTTGTTTCGACAGCAATGACGTTCTTCAACCACATAAACCTGCAGTACAGCGCCATCTCAGAGTTCTGCACCGCGGAGACATGTCCCGTGATGACGGCGTGTAACACGTGAGCCCTCTACCCTTCCTCCGCGACCACATCACTCCCACCCTCGCCTGGCTCCATTGGCTCCCCATCCCCCAGAGGATTGAATGCAAGGATGTTTGCAAGGATGTCACTGTGTGCACATTGGTGTTCACCTACAAAAACACAGTCACTACGTAATACAACAACAAAAACAACAAAACTACATTTATAGAGCAGCGTTCATGTTGGGAAGACATCCCAATCTCCTGTGAAGCGTTTTGAGGTGTCCAACCAACGTGAAAGACACTGTAAAGGGCGCTTGCCCCGCCAGTGTTAGGTTCGATTCCCGGGCAGGGCTTACCGTACTCCACACATAGTCTCTGTTTACCAACAGTCAGTAGGAACCTATTTGTTAGTTGATTGGTGGATCGCATTAATAATTCCTTCCAAAATTTTTTAAAAATTTGCTCACTCAATTCACGACTGTTTGTGGGGGACGCTGCTGTGCGCAATTGGGTGCCACGATAGGCCCACAAACATACAGTCGATTTACAGCTATCCCCCAATTTATGACGTTTCTATTTACACTGTTTTGATTTAACGAACATTTTTGAACACCTTTTTTATCGCGATTCGACAATTGGTTTTGTTTTAATGACCCCCCAAAAAATTGGCGCATCTTTTTTGCGCATGCGCAGTACATGGTGTATTGTGTGGGACCGCGCGGGGAACCGCGTTTCGATTTACCTGACATTTTTCCGGAACGCAACCCTGTCGTAAATCGGGGGATACCTATATATTGTATAAAGCGCTTTGAGACGCAACGACACGGTGAGGCACTGTAACAAATGCAAGATTATTATTATTTGTTTAGGAAAGAGGGAGACACGCCACATTGGGAACAATAGCTGTGCAATCAAACCCCAACATCAGAGACTTTTATACCTTACCCTTCATGTGGGATAGTGCTATGAACGCTTCATCCTTCCTTGGGGAGCCCTCCTGCCCCCTCCCCCCTCTGCCCCTCCCCCCCCCCCCCCCCCCCCCCCTCTGCCATGTTGGATGGTCTCTTGCCCTCTTCTCCTTGTGTTAATTCTCCCCCTGATTCCCGTGTCTTGTTTGATCAGTCAGTATTTCTGGACGGACGAGCGAGGGAAGAAGATTAAGTGCACGGCCCCACAGTACATCGACCTGGTGATGACGCACATCCAGAAACTGTTGACTGACGAGGAAATCTTCCCCACTAAATACGGTGAGAGTTTCTCCTTTCTTTCTGTCGTGAAGACACGAGCTGCAGGGTTCTGGATGATCTGCAGCTTGTGAAGGGCAGAGCCGGGAAGGCCGATGAGGAGCGAGTTTCCGTAGTCGAGCCTTGATGCGACGAATGCTTGGACGAGGGTTTGGGCAGCCTGAGGGGTGAGGCAGTGGCGGAGTCTGGTGACGTCGAGGAGGTGGTGGAAGGCAGTGCTGGTCATGGCGAGGATGTGGGGGAGGAAGGACAGTTCAGGGTCGAACAAGACACGCACACACAAACAAACAAAAATATTGCTTCCCTTCTCGTCAACAGGGAGAGCTTTCCCAAACTCCTTTGACACACTGGTGCAGAAGATCAGCCGCTTCCTGTTCCACGTCCTGGCTCACATCTACTGCGCCCACTTCAAGGAGGTGGTTGCCCTGGAACTGTACCCTCACCTGAACACCGTGTATGCCCACTTCCTGACCTTTGTTCGGCAGTTCAGCCTCATCGACCCCAAGGAGACAGCCATCATGAGGGACTTGACAGACATTCTCCTGAGCAGCCCCCCTCCCCCCCCGCAGAACAATCAGAACAATCTGAACCACAGATGAGCTTTGGGTTCTCCCCCATCCCTCCCCTCCTTCCCACACCCGCCCCCGCCCCCCCCCAACCCTCCCCTTCCTCCATCTCTGCCCCCCACCCTCCCAAGAACCCATAGAATTATTTTCTTAGTGAAAAGAATGGAACTCATCAACTCCCCCCCCCCCCCCCCCCCCCCCCCCCTCCCAGCTATCCCGAATCACAGTCCCAACAAACCAATGATTCCAGCTCAACTGTGATTACACCCACAACTGTAGTCACTCTTGCTCTTGTGGTGGGGGATTAGAGGGATAGAGGGGAGAGGAGCTGGAGGCTCACTCTAAGCCGACTGTGTGTTTGTATGATATTACACTGAAGGATCATCACCTCCTCCCTCTGGGCCAGGAATCTGGGGGACCCTCCACCCCTGAGAAAGGGGGATTCACCCCCCTCCCCACCCCCACCCAGACTATACCCCACCTTCCCCCCCCCCCCCCCCCACCACCACCACATACCCCTCCTTACTCACCCGCTACTCTCCAGCCTCCTGTCGCTTCTTGAGGAATAGAATGTCTTCTTACCGGACATAGATTGTGGAATAGATGCCCCAACGTCTATGGGAAGAGTTTCTATTTAAGGTCAGACCTGTGTGTGTGTTTATGTGTGTGTGTGTATGTGTGCAGTCTGTGTGGTTGTGTGTCTGTGGGTGTATGTGTGTGTGGTGTGAGTGTGCTTGCTGCCACTAACACCTCTTCTAGCTCCCCTGTCCCTTTCCACCTGTAGCATTGGGGTAACATGGGCTGAGGTATAAACAAGGGTGACTGTTGAGCTCTGCTGGTTCTGTAACGACCCTGAGTCTATCAGTGACGCTCCCTGATACACAGAGGCTGGCGATGGTGACAAGGTCCCAGGCCCCAGCTCCGCTCTGTATCGAGTTGACCCATTCAGCCGGGACAGAGTTGGGGGGAGAGTTGGGGACTGAGTTGGGGATGGTGTTTCCCCCAGGGGCAAACCCTTTGACCCGGTTGCACGTCTCCTTTGACCCGGTTGAAGACGACGGGAATTTCTGAACATGATTCCTTATGAGTTGTATGATGAGGGAAAGGAGGTGACTGGGGAGCAGAAGCCACTGGCCCATTGTTCCTGCAGAGTTGGGGGTGTGGGGGGGGGGAGGGGGGTAATCTTGTGTTATAACCTTCTGGGGGAGGGGGGAGTGGGGGCAGAGGTGGGGTCTCCTCACAGTTGAACTGGGTCGAACGTGATAGGGTTTTAAACATGGGCTTGGAAAGTGGCAATGTAGGCTCTGAGCAGCCAGTGAGGGACAGAGATCAGAGGAGGAGGTGGCGGGGTGGGGGGGGGGGGGCGCGAAGACTTGAGATGAACATTGTTCTGCTGACTTGGGTCTCTGTGAGTTTGATCTTTTCCAAGGAAGAGAGTTGGGGAGGGAGGGGGTGGGGGGTGGGGGGAGGTGGGATGAGGTAGAGGTAGAGATGTGGGGAGAACTGAGGAAGGGGAGGGGCAGGATGATGGATGGAGGATGTGGAGTAGGTTAGTTTATAGACACACAGAGCCGAGGGCGGTGGTTAGTGAGGCAGTGTCTGGGTCTGAGATCAGAGAATGTCTGTTCCCACCCCTCCCCACAGTCATGATGAGATGTTACCCTGCCTCAGACCGTTTGGGTTTGAAGATTTTTTGACAGCTCCAAACTTGGGGAAAATTCTAACTAATTCCTAACTGAATCTCCCCCCTATACACTTATGTATGTGTATGTCTATGTATGTATCTGTGTGGATATGTGTGTGAGTGTGTGTGAGTATGGGTCTGTATGTGTGTGTTGTGTGTGTGTATGTCTGAGGGCGTATGTGTGTATATCACAGGGCTGTGCAGACTGAGCTGATGGTGCGGACCAGGATGAAGCCAGTCTGATCTGTTTTCTCCCCCCCCCCCCTCCCCCTCCCCCTCCTTCCCCACCCACCCACCTCCCCTCCCCCTCGAGCTCACTCCCTTGGAGGTGTCCGGTCCCTCACCTTGAGTTGGGTGTAAGACAGGAGCAGAGGAGCTCATTGCTTTACACAGACAGTGACAGTGAGTAACTGTCTCCCTTTCCCTCTGATCCACCTTAACCCTGGCTCAGCACAAACTGCTTGTCTCTCCCCCCCTCACAGCCGACCCTGCAAAGCAAACGGCGTGAGATGGGTGGGGACGAATGCTGGATTAACTATGAGGATCATTAATATAATTTTGAACCCGGGCGACTTTGGGGGTGAATGAATTCACAAGTATCTCCACCCCCCCCCACCCCTATCCCCCCCCCCCCCCCCAGTGTGTGAGCTATCGCTGATCATAAGTGGCGAGTGAGGAGTTTCTCTGTGTGTGTGTGTGTGTGTGTGTAGGGGGAAGAGTGGGGTAGCGAGAGGCAGACTCAGCCCAGTTTCAGTCAATAGGGGGATGATAGAGGTTCATCAGACAGGACTGGCTTCTCTCTTTCTCTCTTGATTGTGACGGTGATGGGGGTTAGAGTCTCTGTTCACGGCGACTCCCTGGATGGCTCAGTAGGAAGATCACTCAACAAGCCAATGTTCCTTGGATTCAATGAGTGGTTTCAAACTTGCTGTTGTCTCTTTCTCCCTCACCTCCACACACACACACACACACTCTGGCTGGCTGGCTGGAAGCTGTGTCTCTCTTAACGGGTTTAATATAACTTTTTATGACAATTAAATGCGGCATCTGACAGAACAGATAAATGTAAAATAAAATATCTTTAACACTCTACCCAGCTCTCGCTCTCTCTTATGCGTGTCTGTTTTTTTTAAATAACACACACAAAACTCCCCTCTTATAAAAAAAAAAGTAATGCCTTCTACATCCACCCCCCCCGGCTCCCAGCCCCAGCTCGGGTGTGAAGTCCCTGACTGTCCAGTGCCTTGAAACATTAACCTGGTGTGAGGCAGCGCTGTGTGAAAGCTGCCCTACAAAATGTAATGTCATATTTGGTGTTGGGTCAAAAAGAGAGGCAAACACAAAACATCCTTCTTTACATCGCTGGGGGACACTCAGCAGGTCAGGGGGATATCAACAACAACAAAATTACCCTTTTCACGTCAGGAGGACGTGCCAAGGCACTGGACAGTCACTATGTCAGACCCGAGCTGAGGACAGGGTGGTGGGTGGGAGGGAAGGGATTAGGAGTTGCCGATGGGTTCATCGAAGAGAGTGTTGAGGTGAGACTTAAGGAGGCCAGGGAGAAGGCGAGACGGAGGGTCTGCGGGACTCACTTTCCTCTCTGCATAGATGCTGCCTGACCTTAGTGTTCCCAGCTATTTTGACCCTCCTTACATCCGTTCCTTCTGTTTCAATAAATATCTAAAAATATACAGATAAGGCAGGAGAGAGTAACAGGTTTAAAAGGGATTTTTATCCCATTTTTAAAAAAAATCATCAGTAACAACTTTCAAACAACAGTTAAAAGAACATAAAATACTCACTGCCCCCCTCCCCCCCCACACACACACTATATGGACTCATGTGGAGCTCCTGTAGCTCAGTGGTTGGAGCATTCGCATTACAAGCCCGAGTCCTGTGTTCAAATCCAGCCAAGTCAGGGTGAAATCTTGGGCAAGTTTCCTTACTCCACACACACACACACGACTAATAATCCCTCAAAACCCCCCAATAAAAAATGGTCATTTCAAGCCACAAGGGACGCTGTTAGTGGGGGACGCTGCTGTACGTAATCGGCTGCTGCGTTTTGCCCACAAGTCACTTCACTTTACAGTATATTCTGCGAAGCGCTTTGCGACGTTGATAAGATGTGAAAAGCCGCGATATCAAATGCCAGGATTATAATTACGTGACCACTCCTTATTGTGAGGTTTGATGTCTCATCTGAGGGACGGCAGATCCCACAAACCTGAGCGTTGGCCTGGATGGAGGAGCTCAAATCCCACTGCGGACTCTGTCCCAAAAATAACAATAATCTTTGCACAGAGCCTTATCATGTCTTCTAGGCGTCCCAAAGCAGAATATACTACAAGGTGAACTGTATAGTTTGTGGGTGAATCATGGCAGCCAATTGCGCACAGCAGCGTCCCCCACAAACAGCCGTGGGCTCGAAGTGACTAATTTATTATTGGTTTTGTTTGAGGGATTGTTATTAGGCTTGTGGGGTAAGGAAACTTGCCCAAGGTTTTGCCCAGAATGGAATTGAGCCCAGGTTTCTCGCTTGTAAGGCACTCGCTCTAAACACTGAGCTTGACTATATATTTTCTGAGCAAAACGCGGCAGCCAATTGCGCACAGCAGCGTCCCCACACACAGCCGTAAAAGAAAGGAGAGACGCAAGCAATTTCATTTTTTGAAAGTTCTCCGTTTTATTGTTCCCAGGTTTCCCGTTTCTGGTTAGTAGAATAATAACAATAATAATAATAATATAGCTTTTTCAGGAGAGCAGGGCTTCTGTGTTTCAATAAATATATATATATATACACAAACAAACAGATAAAGATAAGGCAGAGTAACGGTTAAAAAGTATTTTTTCCCTATTTCTTAAAAACAAATCATCGGTAATACCTTCCAATTGAGCAATCGAAAAAGCAACAGAAATGACAAAACTCTGGACCCCCCAACCTCCCAATCCCCACCCACATCTGGTAATAAAACAGCTCAAAACACAATGACAAAAACCCACAATACTGTACTGCAGTTGCTGGAAATCTGAAAGAAAAACAAGAATAGTTGGCAACACGGAGCAGATCAGGCAGCGTCTATGGAGAGGGAAAAGTCAGTCAATGTTTCAGATCCAATGATCCTGTGGCAGAACTGTCGTGAGTTCGTGAAACGTTGACTCAACTTTCCTCTCCCATCGATGTTGCCTGACCTGCTCAGTGTTCCCAGCTATTCCAGTTTTTCCTTTCAAAACAGATGGACCCTGGCACAGTGTGGCGGCTGACAATTTTGAGGGAGGGAGGGTGGGCGGGGGTGGGGGGGGAAAGGTTGGACCATGAAATTGACTTAAGGCTTCTTTGAGGGTTTTTTGTTGCTGTGAGTTTAGGACAAATCTAACTGCTCACGATGGGAGATCGCACCAAAAAAATAACATCAAAGCCAAAAGATACACACCCACCCACCATTTCATTTGCCACAAACGACTCCTGGTTGCAGTTGGGAGCCTGGTCACATCACCCAACACACAAACTCTTAATCAAAGAAACTTCACCAACAGCAAGTTACGTTTACACAGTGACCGTCTCTCTCACGTCAGGAGGACATCCCGAGGCTCTGGGCTGGGCTGGACAGACGGGTTGGGACCGCAGCTGGGGCTGTGGGATCAGGAGAGTGCGGAGGGTGGGGAGGGTTGGGGGTGGGGTGGGGAGGGTGGGGGGCAGGGAGGGTGGGGGTGGGGGGCAGGGAGGGAGGAGGCTGTAGGAGGGGGAACTAAATGTGTGGTTCGTTGAAGAGGAGGGTCTTGGGTGGGCCTTGAAGGGAGGGAGGGAGGGAGGGAGACAGAGGAGCATGTACAATGAGATGCCCTCCAGCGTGGAGGGCGCTATATAAATCAAAGTTGTTGTTACAATGGGAGTTCCAACGAGTGGGAGAGGGGCGTGCGGAGGGGAAAAAGAGGCTGAAAGTCACCTCTCTCCCACCTCACATCAGATGTGTAGGTTGACCTGTCTGATATTCTGCCCCACCCCACCCACCTCTCATCCCTCCCTCCGCTCTCCCCCCCCTCCCCCCCACCCACCCTCACGGACAACCCAGTGAACGACAGAACACAAAATACCACAGATGCTGGAAATCTGAAGTTGCTGGGAAAACTCAGCAGGTCAGGCAGCATCCATGGAGAGAGGAAAGTGAGTCAACGTTTCACATTCTTTGTCGCTCACATACACTCACTCAGGAAAACCCAGCAGGTCAGGCAGCATCCATGGAGAAAGGAAAGTGAGTCCAACCCAAAGGGTCATGGACCTGAAACGTTGGACTCACTTTCCTTTCTCCATGGATGCTGCCTGACCTGCTGAGTTTTCCAGAGTGAGTATCTCTCCCACTTGCACTGGGAGAGAGATATCCCAGGCCTTCGCTCTCGCTCACAAACCACCCATTAAAGTGCAAAAACCAACCAAACAGCCACAGGTCAAGGGTAAAATGGTTAGTTAAGGAGAGAGGGAGAGAGAGAGAGAGAGTGACAACAAACAAAATGACCCTCGTACACACCGCGCCTTTCACGTCGCGTCAGGGGGAGGTCCCAGAGCACGCTTCATACAGCTGCCACGCAACACACACTAGTTGGGGGAGGGAATCACACGCGTGTCGTATGTGGTCACGCTACGCTTCCCCAACACCTTCTGTGTCAGGGTGCGAGAGGGAAACTCTGCGCTTTGGAAAGTCTATGACACAGGCAGGCGGGGGGGGCGGTTGGAGGCAGTTGGGGGGAGAGCTTTTTGGTCAGTCTAGCATTAGCTTTAGCTGACACTTGTGAATGTCCGGGGGGTGGGGGGGAGGGTGGGAGAGGGTAAGGGAGGGAGGGGGTGAGGGAGGAGGGTGACGGTGGCAGGGGTTAAGCCATTATTACGCATTCCGTCAAGTCTGAGGAAGGATCTAAAGGCTGGAGGGAGTTGAGGCAGCTTCTGCCCAACCAGCTACATTAACACAGAGATATCAGCGTTCACAATACCCACTATATACTCACCCCCACCCCTCACCCCCACAAACCCAAACTATTTCATCCTTAACAAAATCTACAGGTTAGTTCAAGAATACAAAATACAGCAATAATAATAATAATAATACTTGCTTCTCATCACATCAAAACAGTTCAAAGCTGTATGTCGGCCTGGCTCTCTCTCTCCCGCCTCAGAGTTAGAAGATTGTGAGTTCAAGCCCCCAGTTCAGGATGTGGAATCTCACACTGTGTGTTTTATACTACAGCTCCTCATGACCTCGTTGAGATGTCTCAAAAGCACTTTCACCAGGATACACTGTCCAGTGGAGTGACTGTGCGTTTTGCGGGACAAACGCAGCAGCCAATTGTGCAGTGACGTCCCACAATTTTCTTTTAACGGTTCGTCTAAACTGAGGCTCCAGTGCAGCGCTGGGGGAGTGACATTGTCAGAGACGCTATCCCTGTTCAGGGGGAGGTTAAAGATCTCCCTCCCGCAGGCCTGGGGGGTGGGGGAAGAGACGGGAAGTTTGTCCCTGGACTGACTGAGAATCCACTCGGATGATGGCAGTTCTAGACTTCCAAAGCGCTTCACTGAATATAGTGTAAAGCGTAGTGACTGCGTATTTTGTGGGTAAAACGTGGCAGCCAACCGCGCACAGCAGCATCCTACCAACAGTCATGGATCGAGCGATCAAATGAATTTTTAAAAAACTTTTGAAGTGTCTAATATTGTGAGAATGTGATCTGCTAATTGACCAACGACTGGTTTCTACCGGCTACTGGGTAAACAGGCGTGTGTATGGAGCAAGGAAACTTGCCCAAGGTTTCGCCCAGACCTGACCTGACCTGACTTGCCCGGGAATCAAACCCAGGTCTCTCGCTTGTGAGGTGAGGCCTCTAACCACTGAGCTACAGGACTCCGCACAAATGCACAGAGACACACGGGAGGGGGTCAAACTGATAATAAATAGAATTTTTACATAAAACAAAACAAAAAATCTAGTATTTGGTGCTTGACAAGGAGGGAACACTGCGGGGGCTGGAGACCGAGGATCGAGCCTGCAACATGTGTTCATGAGGAAGCTATAGTCTTTCACGGAGAGGTGGGAGAGGGGAATAGAGCGTGTGGGAGGGGAGAGGGGAGCAGGGGGAGGCTGGAGTGGTGTATAGATGGCATACACTGGGTTGGGGAGGGAGGGGGGGGGGGGGGTAGGGGGGAGTGCCTGTTTCCGTGCTGTAAATAACAGGACGCCGAACTGGATTCTGTTTTTCCAGGGACAGGGAGGGAGATTTCCAGGTTTCCTGCTGCCTCCAGGTCTGTGTGTGTGTGTCTGTGTGTGTGTGTGTCTGTGTGTGTCCCCCCCTACAGTCAAGTGCCATTGCAAACACTCACCAATGTCTCCCCCGTGGGTAATGCGCCACAAGGTGTGCCTCACACCAACCCAGAGAGAGAGAGAGAGAGACAGGGACAAGTCAGGGCAAGAGATCAGCCCAGGAGAGAGAGAGAGACAGGTCAGGAGAGATAGAGAGAGAGGTGTTAGTGTGGGAGGAAATCAACAAAGAAAGAAAAATTTAAAATGACTAATTAAAAGTCGGACCAAAAATCACAATAAGATTTAAACTTAAGTGAGATCAAGGGCGGGCTACAAAGTGCAGCTATATATTGCACGGACGGTATAAGGCAGTCAGTCAGTCACACAGTCAGTCAGTCAGTCAGGCATCATTAGGTGGGGGGCATCTGTCTGACAAACATGGAAACCCATCACCTTTGCTTATGAGTCTCTCTCTCTCTGTTTACCTAATTCCAGAGAGTATTAGGCGCAGGTTGGCGAGAGCCAAGGCTTGGGGGGGGAGGGGGGTGTGCAGGGGAGCCTAGTATGTATGTTGAGGGGTGGATGGGGTGGGGGGAGCCCAGAGTGTGTGTTGGGGGGAGGGGGGAGCCCAGAGTGTGTGTTGGGGTAACCGCTGGAGTCTAACCAGCTAAACCCACACAATAGCCTGGCCATCGAGAGAGAGAGAGAGAGAGAGAGAGAGAGAGAGCTGTCTGGCTAGGCTTTCCCACTGCTTGTCGAGGACCACCCTCGCTGTGAGTTAGGTAGTTAAGTTAGTTAGCTAGTCAGCTGGTTAGTTAGTCAATTAGGGCTTTGAATTGCTGGGTTAAGAGGTTGATAAGACAAGGGGAAGGAGCGAGAGAACTGGGGTTGTTTGTGAGCTGGACGCAGGCGGTGGCTTGTGCGTCCGGAGATTAAAAAACAATAAAACCTTTGAAGACGTTTCAACAGCCTTAAATATGGCTCCCGCCTCCTGTGGTTTCTCGAGGGCTCTATCTACTGAGCTAGAGGACTGTGGCTTGCAAGACGAGGGCTCTATCTAACCACCGGACTTTGAAGACGTTTCAATGGCCTTAAATATGGCTTCCGCCTCCTTGTGGTTTCTTGAGCGAGTGTTAAGAGGTGAAGACCTGGCCGTGATGGGCCGAGCCTGGGTTGCGGGGCGGAGGGGAGAGGTGGGGGGGCTATAAAAGAACACACTCTCCCCACCACCCCGCCCGCCCGCCCATCGATGTATTTGGCATCAGAATCAGTGCCGGCTGTGCCGGCTACCCCCACTTTCCCGTCTCCTCCCCTCACGAGCCCTTCTCCTTCTCTCTCTCGGCCTTGTGTTTGGTGTCTTGTTTGTTGCTCAGGAACTTGAGCATTTTCATGCCTTTGAACTTGGTTTTCTTCTTCACCTCAGTGTTGGGGTCTCTGTGAAACTCTAACCACAAGAGAGAGAGAGACACTCGGTCAGTCAGTCGGTCAGTCACACCCTCACCACAACAATCACCACCACAACAACAACAAGAGAGGGGGGGGGTGGGGGGGGGGGGGGGAGTTATATTTCCTAGCAATCAGAGACTGGCTCGGTGGAGAGGGGGAGGGTCGGAGAGACATCACAGATACCCACGGACCCCCTGGTTCATCTCCTCCCCCCTCCCCAGGCTAGTCTCGCTGACCCCACCACCCGCTCAGTCTAAGCTGCGAGCGAGTGAACGCACTGAGCTGGACCTGAACACGCCTCCTGTGTCCCCAGTTAGTTACTGTCTCACTCGGGATGTTCTTCAGCCTTTCGTGCCTCACCTTTGTTTTTGATCATTTTCTCCAACATTTTATCCTCCTCGTCCTCCCTGCAAAACAACAACAACAGCAACAAAATGACATGTACAGAGCACCATCGGGAGGGAGGACGTCCCAAGGCACTAAACAGTCAGGTCAGGACCTGAGGGCGGGCGGGGGGGTGGGGTGGAATGGTCGGGTAGGGGCAGGGTCAGTGTGTACTCCACACACAACCCTCACCAACAATCAGAACAAGCATTTCGCCCACAAAATGCAGTCACTACAATCTTAGGCAAACTTCATCACTCCGCACGCACGCACGCACGCACGCACGCACGCACACGTTTAGTCAGTAGGAACCCGCTAGTTAATCGACTGGCGTATGTATCACTTTGCTGTGGGGTAATAATCCCTCTGAATTTTTTTAAAAATCCTTGCATTTGATATAGCGTTTTTCACGTCTTCTAGACTGTGTCTCAAAGCGCTTCACAGAATATACTGTAAAGTGAACTGACTGTATATTTGCGGGCGAAACGCGGCAGCCAACTGCGTACAGCAGCGTCCCCCACACACAGTGACACAATTATTGTTGCTTTTTTGGGAGGGATTATTAGCAGGTGTATGTGTGTGGGGTAAGGAAACTTGCCTATGGTTTCACCCCCCCCTGCCGGGAATTGAATCCAGGTCTCTTGCTGGTAAGACTCTGCTTGTAATAATTCCAGTTTGTGGGATGTTTCACCCTGCGATATGCTCTGAGAGACTTCTCAACGACATGATAAGGCTCTGTGTCAAATACAAGGACTGTTATTATTATTATTATTATTGTTCTCCAGTATCTGCCTGTGAGCTGAAAGCCCCTGACGAGGGGCAGAGGCTGAGAGGCCGAGAGTGTGAGGCAGCGAGTGACTGAGTGAACTGACGTGGAGTCCTGTAGCTCAGTGGTTAGAGCACTCGCCTTACAAACGTGAGACCTGTTTCGAATCCAGCCAGTTCAGGGTGAAACATTGGGCAAGTCTCCTTACTCCCCACACACATGCGCCTAATAATAATCCCTCCAAAAAGAACCTACAATAAAAATTGGTTATTTCAACCCACGGCTGTGTGTGGGGGACGCTGCTGTGTGCAATTAGCTGCTCGTTTCGCCCGCAAATATACAGTCACTACACTTTACAGTCTATTCTGTGAAGCGCTTTGTGACATAGTCTAGAAGACGTGAAAAGAGCTGTATTAAATTCAAGTATTATTATTATTATTATACACAGATATGTGCCACTGGCTGTACCTCTGCTTGTCCTCGTCCAGGCTGTTAATGATGGCGTTTCTCTGCTCGATAACTGTGATCAGCTCCTGCATCAGCTCCGCATCACGAGACCGGTCCTCATCTGTCCAGTCCTTCTCTGTAAACAACACACAGGAGGGGGTCAGTCATAGTGAACATCCTGTGTCTCTGTGTAAGTGCGTCTGTGTATTCACGTCTGTGAGTGTGTGTGAGACTCTGTGAATATGTGTCCGCACGTGTGTGTTTGAGTACGTCTGTGTGTGTGCCTGTGTATGTTTGTGTCTTTGTATGCCTGTGTGTATGTTTGTGTATGTCTGTGTGTCTGTATTTGTCCGTATGATTATGTCTGTCTGTGTGTCTGTGCATGTGTTTCTCTGTGTATGTCTGTGTTTGTTTGTGTGTGTGTCTTTTGTGTGTGTATTTGTGTGTGTGTAAATGTGTCTATGTACATCTGTGAGTGTGTATGTTTGTGTGTGTGTGTGTATGTATGTTTGAGGTATTCCTCCACACTTTGGCTACCTACTCTCTTTCCCGCCTACTCCCAACCCACTGGCCACCCATCGACTGGCTCTGCCCTCCTGCTTGTCCCTCACTCCCATCTCCGCCCCACCATCAGTGGCTGCGCTTTCAGCTGCTGCACCCCCAAACCCCATCATTCTCTCCTGTCAGATGACCGTGTCTACGGTCACCCCCCACAACCCCCACCCACCGCGGCTCAGCTCAGTGAAGCAAGCGCTTGCCCTACTGTGTAATGCCAGCTGCTTTTGTTTAAGATTCAAGATCCTGGTCCTCACATTTAAAGCCCTCCACAACTTTGCCCCCCCACCCCTACATCCATGAGCTCCTATTACCTTATCAACCTGCCCGCCCCCTCCCTCTGCTCAGCAGGCTCTGGCCTGCTCCACGCCTCGCCCCCTCCCTGGCCTCCTTCAAGTCTTGCCTCAAGCCTCTCCTCCTCGATGGTTCCATCGGCAACTCCTAATCCCCCTTCCCTCACCCCCCCCACCCCCGTCCTCGGCTCGGGTCTGACACAGTGACTGCCCAGCGCCTTGGGACGTCCTCCTGACATGTCTACACAAATGTCATTTTGTTGTTGCTGTTAATGTTGTTGAGGAGGGTGTGAAGGCTGGGTTCGATACTGAGTTCCTAAAGGCTGCCGCGGCGGGGGGGGGGGGATAGAGAAACAGTGAGGACAGGGCAGGTACCTGGCTTGTTGAGCAGACACCTCAGTTCATATTCCACGTCAGCCTGTCTCTCCTCCAGGTTCTGCTGCTTGAAGCTGGAAAAGTACAACACAGAGCGAGCCAGTGAGCGGGTTAAGAAACCGCCCCCCACAACATCATGATCAAATGCAAGGATTATTATTATTATTAACAACAGCAACTTCTTCTCCACACCCCACCCCCAACAGAGCTGTGTGTGTGTGTGTGTGTGTGTGTGTGTGAGTGTGTGAGAGTGTGTGTGTGTGTGTGTGTGTGTGAGTGAGTGAGTGTGAGAATGTATGTGTGTGTGTGCGCGGAGTAAGGAAACTTGCCAAAGGTTTGCCCTGCCTTTAGGCATTATTATTAACAATAACAATAACAAATTGCATTCACACAGTGCCCTTCACAGCCAGACAGTGTCTCTGGGCGCTTCACAGTGTCAGAGCTCGATACCGAGCCAGAGGAGGTGGAGATCTTCAACCACCACCACCACAACAACAAAATGCCTCTTGTAATGACAAAGGAGGACGTCAGGAGGACGTCCCAAGGTGCTGGACAGTCACTGCTTTCAACCCGAGCTGAGGACAGTGGTGGGGGTGGGGGTGGGGTTGGGGAGGGAAGGGGGGATTCGGAGTTGCCGATGGGTCCATCGAAGAGGAGAGTCTTGAGGCGGGACTGAAAATGGGGAGAGAGGGGGTGAGGCAGAAGGAGAGAGGGACAGAGTTTTCAGGTTGAAAAAGGCACTATACAAATGCAATGTGTTGTTGTTGTTGTGGTGGTGTTGATGGTGGAGGGGGGAGGAGGCGATACCTACGATAATCATAAATTCAGAGCGAAAACTTGTTAAAACCTTGTGGAGTCCGGCAGCTTATTGGTTAGAGAACTTGCCTCGCAAGCCAGAGAATCTGGGTTCGATTTCCAGTCAGGGCCAAATAACAGCAGCAGCAAAATTACATTGGTATAGACAAAAATACTACAGACGCTGGGAATCTGAAACAAAAACAAAGGTTGCTGGGGAAACTCAGCGGGTCAGGCAGCATCCAAGGAGCCAGGAAAAAGAGTCAATGTTTCGGGTCTACAACCCTTCGTCAGACGTTGACTCTTTTTCCTTTCTCCATGGATGCTGCCTGACCTGCTGAGTTTCCCTGGCAACTTTTGTTTTTGTCTTACATTGGTATAGAGCCTGTCACGTCGGGAGGACGTCCCAAGGCGCTGGTGAAACATTGGGCAAGTTTCCTTACGCATCACACACACTCACTCACACACACACTCACACCTACCCGCAGTTTATCAACAGTTAGTAGGAACCCGCTTGTTAGCCGAGTGGCAGGTCACTTTAAGAATAATAATAATCCTGGCATTTGATATCGCGGCTTTTCACATCTTATCGGCGTCTCAAAGCGCTTCACAGAATACACTGTAAAGTGTAGTGACTGTATATTTTGTGGGAGAAATGTGGCAGCCAATTGCGCACAGCAGCGTCCCCCACAAACAGTCATGGATTGGAATGACCAATTTTATTAATGTGTGTTTATTTGGACGGATTACTATTAGGTGTGTGTGTGTGTGTGGAGTAAGGAAACTTGCCCAAGGTTTTGCCATGATCTGCCTGGATTTGAACACAGGTCTCACGGTTGTAAGGCGAGCGCTCTAACCACTGAGTTACAGGAATTCCACAAAGTGGAGAAGGGGAATTAATCCCTTCAAAAGTCACCGTTCTTGAAGCGTTTTGAGACGTCTGGAGGACATGATAAGGCAGTGTCTGAGATGAGAGTATTGTTTAAGGATTATTCGCGTTGTCGGGAGCCCGTGGAATGGAAACATTACGTGAGCAAAACTCACGTGTAAACTAGCTCCAGCTCGCGCCGAACCAGGATGTGTTTCTCGTGGATTAATTTAAACCAGTCAGTGAGCAGGTCATCCTCCTCGTCACCTGGGAACCACAAACAGTCCAGTAAATACCCACACAACAACAACAACATTATCCTTGTATAGCGCCTTCCACGTCAGGAGGACGTCCCAAGGCCCTGGACAGTCACTGTGTCAGACCAGAGCTGGGGACAGAGGGGGGAAGGAAGGGGGGGATTAGGAGTTGCCGATGGGACCATCGAACAGGAGGGTCTTGAGGCGAGACTTGAAGGAGGCCAGGGAGAGTGTGAGGTGGATGAACTGAGGGATGGAGTTCCAGAGGTTGGGGGCAGAGTGGCTGAAGGCTCGCCCACCAATGGTTGGGTGGGTGGGTCGGGGGGCATGGAGCAGGCCAGAGTCTGCTGAGTGGAGGGAGGTGGGGGCGGGGGGGGGGGGGGGCAGTTGGTAAGGGGATAGGAGGTCACGGATGTAGGGTGGGGCAAGTTTGTGGAGGGCTTTAAATTCACAAACATTGGGTTTGATGTTAAAGATGTACAGAAACTCTACACAAACAGAGAAGCGAGTTTCTCTCTCTCTCTCACCGTTCTCACAGCCGCGCAGTTTCTCCTCCAGGGACACCCCACATCGCTCCAACTCATCCAACTGCTGCTCCAACTGCTCCAGCTGCCCCTGAATACTCTCCTCGGGGATATACTGGTCTGAGTGAACCTGCAAACACACACACACAAACGCTAGTGATAATACCTCCAAACACACACTGGTGACCACACCTTCACTCACACACACACTCATGACCACACCGCCCCCAAACACACACTTTCACTAGTGACCACAGCACCTCCAAACACACAGAAAAGCGATACACTTGCACTAGTGAGACATAGAACTGACACGAGTATGTTAAGAGAAACAGGCCTGACGTGAGTGTGTCAGAGACACAAGTTTGTCCGAGTGTTAAATGAGTGAAACGCGTGTGTAATAAAATGTCACCAGAAATGACACACAGGGCAGACTTGAGGACTACAGACTTACACTAACAACACACACATGGGTTAAGACCCATGTGTGACTGGGCTGTATGTGTGTGTGCCGGTGATTGCTGGCTGTGTATGTGCGGGGGTGGGGGGTGTGCCGGTGATTGCTGGCTGTGTATGTGCGGGGGTGGGGGGTGTGGGGTGGGGGGACTGGCTGAATGCCATACGTACCTTGCGTTTGATGAGTGGGAAGCCGTGTCCCGGAGCGGGGGGTCGGGCTGGCTTGGGACCCTTCCTCGGTTTGAGTTTGGGGGTGAGGCCTGAAACCCCAGACTTCCTGTCGAAGGGGTTTTCTTTACAAGACGACTGCGGAAACAACGGTAAAGTATCAGTGACATTCGGCAGAGCCAGAGGAGGAGGAGACAAGCTGGGTCAAAGGACAGACAGCTAGAGTCTGAGTAAATAAATGCTTCCTCTGGCATCCAAAGAAATGCTTCCTTGGGATGACTGATGGTTTCATTGGTGATTAGGAAAGAACTGAGAAAACATCCCCCAAGCTCAGATATCCAGGCTTTGTGAGTTGTGAGGTTTGGTTGTCAATAAGGGTTAATAATAATCTTAATAATAATCCTTGCATTTGATACAGCGCAATATCACGTCATTGAGACTTATCAAAGTGCTTCACTAAAGTAGAAATGTAATTTTGTTGTTGTTGTAGTGACTGTATGTTTTGTGGGCGAAACGGAATGGTGGGAGGGTGTGGAGGAGCAGAGAGAAAGATAGAGATTGGGGCGGGGTGGGGGGGCGTGGAGGGGTGGGGGAGAGGAAGGCTCCACCCCACAGCTCCTCCAACTCGCCCCTCCCTCGCCACATTTAAGACCCTTCTCTTCGACCAACTGCGCCTTCGGTCACCCTCCCACCCTTCGCCCTCCCCGCCCTCCTGATCCCAACCCCCCAGCTCAGGTCCCAATCCCTGACTGCTAACCCAGTGCCTTGGGACGTCCTCCTGACATGAGAGACGCTGTGTGAATGTAAGGTATGGCTAGGTTACTATTTAGTGTAAGAGTATCGCTTTTGAAAAAAAAATGGCAAGTTCCAATTTAGGATTTGAGTCGTTTATGGCAAACGAGGGTAAATAAATGTAATGTGTTGTCGCTGTTGTTGTTGCCGGGCAGGTAACTAAACCAAACAACAACAGCAACTCACTTTTATATAATGTCCTCCACACGAGGGCGGTGTCTCAGAGATACAACAACAAAATTACATTTCTAGAGCGCCTTTCACATCAGGAGGATGTCCCAAGGTACTGAATTGTCAGGATGGAGCCCAAGCAAGGGAGAGGGGAGAGTTGGGAGGGGCAGGAGAGCATTAGCATTAGGGCAGAAGGCACGGTCGAAGAGGAGGGTCTTGATGCTGGCCGTGAAGGAGGCAAGGGAGGGAGCGAGGCAAAGGCACCTGTGGAATGGAGTTCCAGAGTGTAGGGGGGGCAGAGAGAGAGGCTGAAAGACCGTCCGCCAATGGTAGGGTGGGTCGGGCGGGGGACACGGAGCAGGCCGGAGCCCACTGAACGAAGGGGGTGGAGAGGTTCATAGGGGGACAGCAGTTCGGCGAGGTGGGGGGGTGATGGGGGGAAAAGCCGTGAATGGCCTCGAAGTTGAGGATGAGGATCTTGAATTCGACATACTGCTTTGAACTCACCTTAGCCTGCAGGTTGTTGACACACGGCCTTCTCCCTGGCTGGCCAGATAAGATGGGGCTGCGGTCAGTGGGGGGCTTTGGCGGGGGGCGGTTAGGTGACAAGACCGGAGTCTCGGAAGTTGGTTTTGGTGTCTGGCTAGCTGGTGTTGGGGAGACCTTGCCCGGGGTTGGAGTGCGTCTGGCTGGTGCAGGGCTCTGGCTGGTTGGAGTGACTGCCGATGGACTGTCTGAGGGCTGTGGAGGTCTGTCGACGGTTGGCGTTGGGCTCTCTATGGCTGACTCTCCACCCTCTGAAGATTCTCCTGCGGTCTTTTGCCCCAGCTCCGGGCTAGACCTCCCCGAGTGGAGGGAAACATTCTCCAGGCTGAGCGAGGGAGAGGGGCAGGGGCTGGAAGACAGGGCTGGACTGCGAGTCCCATGTTGGCCTGTAAAACAGGAGAGGAATTTCAGTCAAATCAATTATGATCCTGCAGACCCAAAACAATAATAATAATCCTCCTCCCATTCGACACAGTGCTTTAACATGTCTTCAAGAGTCTCCAAGCATGTCACTGGGTACACTGTAAAGTGTAGTTACTGTGTGTTGTGTCTTTTCAAAAAGGGAGGACATCCCAAGACAGACAATACTCCAGACCCGAGTTGGGGGTAGGGATTGGGAAGGGGGTGGAGGGAAAGAGGTTGATTAAAAGCACAGTCAAAATGAACGGTCTTCAGGCAGGACTTGAAGGAGTTTAGGGAGGGGATAATGCGGAGGGACTGAATTCCGGTTGGAGGCAGAGTGGCTGAAGGCTCGCCCACCGATGATTTCAAGGTGAGGACCAGGATCCTCTGTGTGATGGGAAGCCAGTGGAGTCGGGCAAGAATGGAGGTGATGAGGTTGTGGAGTCTGGTGTGGGAGAGGACACGGGCCGCAGAGTTCAGGATGATCGGGCCTGCAGAGGGAGGAGTTAGTGAGGAGTTTGGATGAGATGTTAGACCTCACTCCCCACCTGCCTGTTCATTTAGACGTTTAAAGTTTTCCAGCATGCTGTTTGAACATAGTAGGGAGTTTATAATAATCCTTCCATTTGATATAGCGCTTTTCACGTCTTCTAGACTTCTCAAAGCACTTCACAGAATATACTGTAAAGTGAATTGACTGTATATATTTGTGGGCGAAACGTGGCAGCCAATTGCGCACAGCAGCGTCCCCCACAAACTGTCGTGGGTTGAAATAACCAATTTTATTATTGTTTTATTATTGGGTTTTTTTGGACCGATTATTATCAGGTGTGTGTGTGTGTGTGTGTGTGTGGAGGAAAGAAACTTGCCCAAGGTTTCGCCCTGACCTGCCTGGATTCGAACACAGGTCTCACGCTTGAAAGGCGAGTGCTCTAACCCCTGAGCTATAGGACTCACTCTCCCCATCCTGCCCAACAATCCCCTAAATAGAATCGGCCATTATAATAATCCTTCCCTTTGATTCAGTGCTTTATCATGTCGTTGAAATGTCCCAAAGCGCTTCACA
Source organism: Hydrolagus colliei (assembly GCA_035084275.1). NCBI lineage: Eukaryota > Metazoa > Chordata > Chondrichthyes > Chimaeriformes > Chimaeridae > Hydrolagus > Hydrolagus colliei. Next base: position 1,517,581 of record CM068776.1, on the reverse strand, counting down.
GAAAATACTATAAAGTGTAGTGGAGGGTGCTATATAAATGCAAATAGTTGTTGAAGCCAAACCCACCAGAGGGAGATGAGTTGGGTGCCCGTGGCGCTAGACGTTTCCTGTTCTTTGGGCTGTTGGCTGCCTGGATACTGTACCAGGGGTGACTCGGCTTCGCGGAGCTTTCGCTCGTCTTCGTTTTCTCCTCTTCCTCCTCCTCGTCCTCCCCAAACGGGTTTAGGGAATGCTGGGGGAGCTCGGTGTCCTTGGGCTTGGCCTCGATGGTGGGAGCTCCCGGTCGCGGTGGGGCCAGGCGCCTCTTCAGCTCCGCGTTCACCAGAGACATCCAGGGTGGGTCTTTGGATCTCCCCGGCTCGTTACTGTTGGAAGAGAATCCATTACAACATCAACATTCCATCTGTATAGCGACTTGCACATCAGGAGGATATCCCAAGGTCCTGAGCAGTCAATGTTTCAGTCCCGAGCTGGGGTTGGGATCGGTGAGGGTGGAGGGAGAAGAGGGGATTGGGATGACCGATGGACCCATCGAAGAGGAGGTTCTTGAGGCAGGAGTTGAAGCAGGTCAAGGAGGGACTGTGGGATGGAATTCCGGAGTTGGGAGAAGAGAGGCCTAAGGCTCGCCTACAGATGGTAGGGCAGGTGGTTCGGAAGACATGGAGCAGGCCGGAGCCTGCTGAGCCGAGGGAGTGGGCAGGTTGGTAGGGGGTTAGTAGACCAACCTGGTTCCTAATTACTACTGATTAGAGGTGTGTGTGTATAGTAAGGGAACCAAGGCTTCACCCTGGCCTGACTCACCTGGGAATGGAACCCGGGTCCCCTCGTTTGCGCGGCAAGGGCTATATCATCACTAAGCTACAGGGACCCCACTAAACAAGAGGGAGGAGGGATATTTATAATGAAAGGTTTGTATATTAATTTCCAGAAATACTCTGTGTGTGTGGTTTTGTTTCCAATTTGACTCATTAACACACAGTTCTGTCGCTCCTTCCTCTTTTGTTTTGGACCAAGCGTGAGTACGCCCTCTAGCATCCAACGTCCAACTGAAGACAACAACAACTTGTACTTTACGCAGAGCGCCTTTCACGTCGGGAGAACGTCCCAAGGCCCTGGACAGTTAAGGTTTGCACCTGAGGCGGGGGCTGGAATTAAGATGGTGGAGGGTAGGAATTGGAGGGGGATTGGGAGAATGATTGAAGGTCGATCTTGAGACGGACTGCAAAGGAGATTAGGATGGGGGTGAGGCAGAGGGACTGTGGGATGGTGTTCCAAAGGATGGGGCAGAGGCTGAAGGTCCAACCACCAATGGCTGCTGAGCAGAGGGAGTGGACAGGCAGATTGGTATGGTGTCCATTGGTCACAGAAGTAGTGGAGAGGCAAGGCCATGGAGAGGCTTTCAAGGCGAGGACAAGGATGTTAAAACTCTATCCTCTAGAGGGTAGAGGAGCCAGTGGAGCCGGGCGAGGGCGAGCGTGACGGAGCCTGATGTGGGAGAGGAGAGTTCTGAATTAGCTGCAGCCAGTGGAAGGAAACATTGGGAAGTTTGGTGAGTGTAGTCAAGACCCAGAGAAGGTAGTGGGCGAGACGGAGGGATTGTCTCTGAGCTCAGTCAGGTTACAGTGCAGTTCCCACCCAGTGAGCTGTACCCTTACTCACCTGCCCACAACCAGCACTCACCGTTCTATGAAAGCCAATGGACGATCACGAGGTTTGGGTATGGGTGGAGTCTGGTCTGCTGGCCCTCCTAAACAAACACAATCCATATCAATAATAATTAGAATAATAATCCTCGTGTTTGACACAGCTCCTGATCACGTCTTCTAGAGGTGTCAAAGCGCTTCACAGGATATACTGCAAAGTGAATTGACTGTGTTTTTGTGGGCGAAACGCGGCAGCCAATTGCGCACAGCGACAGGATTACTGGTGATGGACCTGAAACGTTGACTCACTTTCATCTCTCCATAGATGCTGCCTGACCTGCTGAGTGTCTCCACCATTTCTGTTTTTATTGTGGATTACTATTTTTTTTGAAGGGATTATTACCCTCTGGAAAACAATCTGCTGATCAACTAACAACCGGGTTCCTACCGACAGCTGTGTGTGTGTTTTATATTCGACCCTGAACTGTCCTTCCTTCCCCACATCCGCTCCATAACCACTACTAGTACCGCCTTCCACCACCTTCGCAACATCACCAGACGCCGCCACTGCCTCACCCCTCAGGCTGTCCAAACCCTAGTCCACATCCACACATTCATCACATCAAGGGTCGACTATGGAAACTCCCTCCTCGTCGGCCTTCCCGGCTCTGCCCTTACAGGCTGCAGATCATCCAGAACCCTGCAGCTCGTGTCCTCACCCTCACCAAGGTCCGCGACACATCCCTCCCACCCTCGCCCGGCTCCACTGGCTCCCCATCCCCCAGAGGATCCAATTTAAGATCCTCATCTTCACCTTCACAGTCTTGCCCCCTCCAACCACCCTGCCCCCTCCGTTCAGTGGGCTCTGGCCTGCTCCATGTCCTATCATCGGCGGATGGGCTTTCAGCTTCTCTCTCTGCCCCCCACACTCTGGAACTCCATCCCACAATCCCTTCGCCTCGCTCCCTCCCTCGCCTCCTTCAAGGCCAGTCTCAAGATCCTCCGCTTTGACCGTGCCTACTGCTGCCCTCCCAACTCTCTTCCCCCCCCTCCCAACTCTCACCCTCCCCTCCCAACTCTCTCCCTCCCCTCCCAACTCTCTTCCCCCCCCTCCCAACTCTCACCCTCCCCTCCCAACTCTCTCCCTCCCCTCCTAACTCTCTCCCTCCCCACTACCCTACCCCTCTCTCTTGCTCGGGTCCGTCCTGACAGTTCAGTGCCTTGGGACTTCCTCCCGACGTGAAAGCGCCTCCCGGCGCTCCATGAATGTAATTTAATTTTGTTGTTGTTTTTTGGAGTAAGGAAACTTGTTTAAGGTTTTGCCCTGATCTGCTAGGGGAATCCACTGAGTTTCCGGAAACCTTGTACTTTCACATTGTGCCCAGCCTTTATCAAACTAGTCAGCACTCCCCACAAACACACACACACACACCCCACACTCACTAACTAGTCGATTATCAGATCGCTCTCCGGAGATAATAATCCCTCCAAAAATATACCATAAATAAACAGTAATCCACAATACAAACAGAAGTGGCGGGAACTCTCAGGCAGCATCTATGGAGAGAGGAAAGTGAGTCAATGTTTCAGTCGATTCCACAACGGACTCTGTATGCAATTGGCTGCACACAGCCAATGTGGGGTGGGGAGGAGGGGGGGGGGGGGGGGGGCTTTCACCGACACAAATGGTTTTAAATGGCGTGAAATCAACAACAACAAAAAAAAAAAGACACTTTTTTTCAAACCCTATTCCTCAAGATTAAATCATCGATATCACAGCATTCCCGGAACCCCGGCCGGTAGTGTGTGTCCGGAGGTGGGGATAAGACACTGAGATAAAGGCCAGGAAACCAGATAATCATTACCCTTGCATTCGATACAGCTCGCGTGATATCAACACCTCTCAAACTGCTTCACAGTGACTATTGCACTGCCAAACACAAGTTTGTGGGTGAATGGAGGGGAAGCGAACTGAGAGCAAAGGGGAAGAAACAGAATAATAAAAACCACTGATACAGCTCCTGTAGCTCAGTGGTTAGAGCGCTCGCCTTATAAGCGTGAGACCTGTGTTCGAATCCAGGCAGATCAGGGCGAAACCTTGGGCAAGTTTCCTTACTCCACACAGACACAGACACACACACACGCCTAATAATAATCCCTCCAACAATAAACACAATACAGTAATAAAAATTGGTCATTTCAACCCATGGCTGTGTGTGGGGGACGCTGCTGTGCGCAATTGGCTGTCGCGTTTCGCCCACAAATATATACAGTCACTTCACTTTACAGTCTATTCTGTTAAACCCTTTGAGATGTCGATAAGATATGAAAAGCCGCGATATCGAATGCCAGGATTATTATTATTTATTATCAAGTCTTCCAGACATCTCAAAGCGCTGCACTGGATGTAGTGTTTTGTGGGCAAAACGCGGCAGCCAATTGTGCCCAGTGAGGTCCCCGAAAACAGCCGTGGGTTGAAATGAGCGCTGGGCGGTTGGTGGCAGACGGGAGCTCGCGGTTAAGAAGCTTCATCATGTACCGTTCACCAGAGAGGCGCTGTCTCCTCGCTGGGCGGACGAGTCGCTGAGGTTAGCCCTGGGCTTGGGGATGGGCCTGGGGGTGGGCCTGGGGGTGGGGCCGGGGCTCGTGGCCATGTCCACCGTCTTCCTGGGGATGGGGAGGGGTTTAACCTTCACCTCAGCCTCCTCCGCGGAGGGTGATGGCTGCCCACTCTCCTTACTCTGCCCACCACTCATCCCAGCTTCCGCCTGCCCCTCCTGCCCCTCCTGCCGCGCTGGCTCGCTCGGTGAGGAATCTCCCGTCTCCTCCTCCCGTTGCTCAATTGGTCGGTCGCCGGATGGGTCCATCTCGGGGCTGTGGTTCTCGCTGGGCTCCTCGGTGGCGACCGGCTCGGCGACCGGCTCGGCCGTGGGTCTCTCCTCCCGCTCGGCGCTCTCTCTCGGTGACTTGCCGGTCTCTGGGATTGCTCGAGGCTCCGGCCGAGCCCAGCCCTCGGGATAGCCTACTCCTCCGCCGGAGAACACCGAGGACAGCACCTTCACCGAAAGCCCCCGCCTGACCCCATCGGTGTCCTGCCGGGCTGGCGTCACAGTTCCCTCCGCACGCCCTCCGAGCAGGGGGCTGCCCTCGGCCGAACCCTCATCCTGGGATGAGGCGCCGACCTCGGACAAATCGCCGTCGCGGTGAAATCCCGGTCGCTGGGAGAAGCCAGTGAGTTTGTTGAGGTGGTGGGTACACACGAAGGTCCCCGTCTGTGACCCTGGTTTGTAGGCGCCCGGGAGGAGAGTGTTACAGCACTCTTTACATCTGAGAGAGGAGGGGGGAGGCATGGGGTGGGAAGGGGAGAGGGGGCATGAGAGAGGGGGAGAGCGGGAGAGAATGAGGTGCAGAGGGAGGGGGTAGAGAGAGGGAGGGAGGGTGCAGGGAAAAGTGAGAGAGACAGCAAGAGAGATGGGGGAGAGGGAGAGAGAGGGGTTACAGAAAGAGATAGGGAGGAGGTGTGGGGAGAGCGAGAGAGACAGCCAAGAGAGAGAGGGGGAGAAGTGGGAGAGAGAGGGGGAGAAGTGGGAGAGAGAGAGGGAGGGAGAGAGAGAGAGAGAGAGAGAGAGTGAGGAGAAATGAAGAGAGAACGGGGAGGAGGCGAGGGAGAGAAAGCTCAGCAGACAGAGAGAGTGAGACAGCAAGAGAGAGGGAGAGAGTGGGGGAAGGGAGAGAGTGGGGGAGAGAGAGAGAGAGAGGACAACATTAGCACAAGACACCATGACTGTTTGTGGGACGTTGCTGTGGGCAATCGGCTCCTGGGTTTCGCCCACAAAATACACAGTCACTGCGCTTTACAATGAATCCTGTGAAGTGCTTTGAGACGTGATAAAGCGCTGTGTCAAACGCCAGGATCGTTATTCTTACTCTAGTGTGTGTGAGATGGTGAGCCAGTGGAGCCTGGCTAGGCCGAGGGAGGGACTGTGGGAATGGAGTTCCAGAGTGTGCTGGGGGGGGGGGTGGGGGGGCGGAGTGGCTGAAGGCTGGCTCGCCAATGGAGGCCCTGGGTGAGGCGGGGGGGAGTAGAGCAGGCAGGAGCCCGCCGAGCAGTTAGGGGAAGGGGAGCAGTTACCTGAAGCAGTTGCGATGGTAAAGTTTCCCGTCTACCAGGTAACGCTGCACCAAGTGAACATGGCGACTGCAGAGAGCACACGAGCTGCTGAGTGTGCCCCGCCGAACAGGCTCGCTTCCCTCCAGAGGAGAGTCCTTCTGTGGGCAAACAACAACAACAACAGCATTAACAATAATAATCCTTGAATTCTCTATAACGCTTTTCACGTCTTCTAGACGTCTCTAAGCATTTCACAGAATATATTGTAAAGTGAATTGACTGTATATATTTGTGGGTGAAACGCGGCAGCTGATTGCACACGGCAGCGTCCCCCCCACACACAGCCGTGGGTTGAAATGACCAATTTTATTTGTGTGTTTTTTTGGGGGATGGATTATTATTAGGCATGTGAGCATGTGTCTGTGTGTGTGTGTGTGTGGGTGTGGGTGTGTAGAGTAAGGAAACTTGCCCAAGGTCTAGCCCTGATCTGCCTGGATTCGAACACAGGTCTCACGCTTGTAAGGCGAGCGCTCTAACCACTGAGCTACAGGAGCTCCATGACCCTTGCATTTGATGCAATGTTTAAGCATGTCATTCAGGTGTCACAAATCTCTTCACAGGATACAACAACAACAACTTTGATTTATATAGCGCCCTCCACGCCGGACGGCATCTCAAGAGCGCTCATAGCTTCGGGGTATACACCCTGAAACAACACAAAACACCCACGAGTACATTTCAGGATGGGTGTGTATCCTGTGAAGAGATCTGAGACGTCTGGACGACATGTTGCGGCAATTGCAAGGCTTGTTAACGCTGCACAACTGTGCAAGGCAACATCCCACAAACAGCAGTGAAACAAGTGACCCATTTTGTCGTCCAAACTGTCGGCGAGGAGAGAGAGAGAGCAAGAGAGACGGGAGTGGGGGGTGGGCAGAGGGGTCGATGGGGACGAGGAGGCTGGGTGTGGGGGGTGGGGGGGTGACGGGGGAGTGCGTGGAGGGATTTGAAGAGGAACTGATGTGGTTACACTAGGTAACAGGCTGGATCACTCGCTCGCTCGCTTACTCACTCAGTCAGACTGCCGCCACCAAGTTAACCCTTTCTTTCCCTTTTTGCAGGAGGGGGACGTCTCAAAGCGCTTTGCGTGGGGGGGCGGGGGGAGAGACGGGACGCTGTGTAGTGTAGTGACTGTGTGCTGTGTAGGGGAGTGCGGCAGCTGATTTGTGCCTAGCGATGTCCCTGCAGAATGGGGGCGAGGCCAAGGTTGCCTACCTGCTCGGTGGCGATGACCGGTTTCTTGACGGTTGGTTCACAGGGTGAGGCCTTGGCTGATCTCTTGATGGAGTGTGGGACACCAGCTACTCACACACACACAGACACAGACACCACAGACACACGCACAGACACATACACACAGAGACATCAGCAATGTTCACAATACACCGCTTGCTTCGCTCCTTGAACCACTTAAAACTTATGCATTGGCATAGGAGCCAGGCTGGTACCTGCTGCCCAGATCCGCTCACACCCGTCACCCTGATCAGCCGTGTGTCTGTCTGACACACACGGAAACCCGTCACTGTGATCAGCCTGACACACGCGGAAAGGGAGGTGGAGGCCGATTCGATAACAACTTTTAAAAGAGAGATGGATGGTTATTTGGGGAGGACGGGTTTGCGGGGTTTTGGGGAGAGAACCGGGGAGTGGGATTGACGTTGAATAGCTTTTTTCTGGCATTACCGGCACAGATTCAATGGGCCAAATGGCCTCATTTTGTGCAGATTTTGGGGGGGATTCTGTGAAACCCGTTGGATAAGAGTCTCCAAACCCAACTGAGAATTCCCCACAACCCACCCACACATGGAAATCCCAGAGATAAAATTGTTGGGATCGGATGCACTCTCTCTCTCTCCTGGTTTATCTAATTCACCAAGTATTAGGCGCAGGTTGGCGAGAGCCAAGGTTTGGGGGCAAGAGAGGTGGGGGTAACTGCTGGAGTCTAACCAGCTGAACACCCACCAGGTAGATAGAAATTCTCAGCGCCCTGTCCCCTGTTTCCCCCCTCCCCCGCCCCCCCCGTACCTGTACCGTGGCTCTGGCTGTTGAAGCAGTGGTAGATCTGGGACACGTAGGTGAGGATGCTGAGCCTGTCCGGTACTCGCATAGCCACCATGTCAGCAGGATCCAACAAAGCTGGGATTCCCAGCTCCGTCTCAGCCACTTCAAACGCCTGGGGAGACACACAGAGCCGGTCAGTCAGGCCAACAACAACAACAACAACTATACATCGTGCAGTTCTATAGCTAGGTGGTTAGAGCTCTGGCCTCACTCGCAAGCCACTATTCTGTAGCTCAGTGGTTAGAGCCCTGGCCTCACAAGCCACAGTCATGTAGCTCAGTGGTTTGAATGGTTGCCTTGCAAGCAAGAGGACCTGGGTTTGATTCCCGGGTGGGGGGGGTTCAGGGCAAACCCTTACGTAAGTTTCCTTACTCCAAACACACACACACACACCTCTATTTACCAGCAGTAACAACAACAAAATTACATTTGTAGAGTGCCTTTCACGTCGGGAGGACGTCCTAAGGCGCAAGAACAGTAAGTAGGAACCCAGCTGTTAGTCGATTGGTGGATCACTTTTCCTGGTGTAATAATTCCTTCCAAAAATTAATAAATTGGTCACTTCAATCTGTGCGCAAATGACTACACGACGTCTCGGTGAAGTGATGAGGCGCTATATCAAATGCAAGGATTATTCCTATTAGTATGTTGTGTGGGCGAAATGTGGCAAACCGTAGTCCCACAAACAGTCGTGGGTTGAGTGGCCAAATTATTATCATTATTTATTTAATTTACGACTTAATTTATTTTAATAATAACCATTAAAGAGTCAGTTGTCTTGCGTGCTGCGTTGAGGACAAACAACCAGTCCAGAAATAACACACCACAAGGTCACACGTCAGAACTCTGCATGTTCCAAACAGCTGAGATTCTTGGAGCTCCGCTGAATGGATCTTTGAAGGGAGAGACAATGAGGGGAGCCACGGGCTGGCAGCTGGGGAGGGGTGCTGACCGATGAGGACGGGAGGGGTGGGGCAGAGGGTGAGGGGGAGGCTGGCACCGATGTGTCGCGCACTGCCCAGCTCTCTCCACAAGCACAGCTTTCCCAACCAGCCTGCCAACCAGACCGCCCCTCACTGTGGCCTTTAATAATAATAAGTCCTGTGGCTCAGTGGTTAGAGCGCTTATCTTACAAGCGTGTGTTCGAATCCAGGCAGGTCAGGGCGAAACCGTGGGCAACTTTCCTTACTCCACACACACACACACACAAACACACACACGCGCACGCCTAATAATAATCCCTGCAAAAAAAACTATCATAAAATAGGTCATTTCAATCCACAACTGTTTGTGGGGGACGCTGCTGCCGCGTTTTGTTCGCAAGTATACAGCCAATGCACTTTATAGTATTTTCTGTGAAGCGCTTTCAGACGTCTACAAGATGTGACAAAAGCTATAATGAATACAAGGATTATTATTATAATAATTCTTGCATCTGATATAGCGCCTTATGATGTTGTGGAAATGTCTCAAAACGCTTCACCTATTATACTGCAAAATCAACTCACTTTCCAGTATATTCTGTGAAGCGCTTTGAGACGCCTCAAAGACGTGAAAAGGCTTCTATATCCAGTAGAAGGATCGTTATTATTGTGAAGTGTAGTGACTGTGTAGTTTGTGGATGAAACTTGGCAGCCAATTGCGGCTAAAACAGTTGTGGAATGAGTGAATAAATAATAATTGGTTTTTTGGAAGTGATTATTATCCTTGGGAAAACTATCCACCCGCCAATCGACTAACAACTGGGTAAACAGAGTGTGTGTGTGTGGAGTAAGGAAACTTGCCCAAGGTTTCGCCCTGCTCAGGAATTACTGAACCCTGAGGTGAGCGCTCTAACCTCTGAGCTACAGAACTGCGTGCTCAGCTTAAACACAAACCACAAACAACTAGAGCTGCTCAGTTACTCTATTGGCAACTCAAACCCGGCCACAGACTACAAGTAGCGACTGCCTCCAGCAGGATGCGACTGCTGCTGTTATTAACGAACCGACTGAAACACTACAGTGGTTTAGCTGGGCGTTAGCAGGCCTGACAAGTTACCCCAGCTCACCTCCCACCTCTACCCCCAACTCCACCCTCCACCCGTCCTGACCACAACTAATAATAATATAATTATTATTAACTACCAGCTCAGGTCCAAATCTCCCCCCCGAGTGTCTTTCTGACGTGAAGTGTACAAGTGTAATTTGTTGTTGCTATCAGGATAGACTGAAGGGATAGGTTAGGTCTTTTTCGTTGGAGAAGAGGTGTTTAAGTCGAGGAATGCAATACAAGCGTTTAAATTCTAAAAGGGTTTCCGTAAGCTTAACATAAATACATAACACTTGTATTTGATACAGCGCCTCATCACATCTTCTAGACGTCTCAAAGCGCTTCTCAGAATATACTGTCGATTGAATTGACTGTACATTAATGGGCAAAACGCGGCAGCCAATTGCGCACAGCAGCGTCCCCACAAACCGCCGTGGATTGAGTGACCAAATTGTTATCGGGTTTTTTTTGGAGAGATTATTATCAGGTGTGTGGAGTAAGGAAACTTGTGCAAGATTTCGCCCTGTCTGGAGTTGAACCCAGGTCTCTTGCTAGTAAGGCCAGTGCTCTACCCACTGAGCTACAGGACTCCACAAACACCATTTGCCCTAGTAGCACATTTAGGGCAAAATGCAGCAACAGTCGTGGGTTGAAGTGACCAAATTATTATTAATATATTGTTTCTGCTGGTTGGGTGTGGGTTTCTGTAAACAGGGGATACCAACGTTAAGAAAGCGACAAGACAATTTGAAAGAGAATATAGAATTCAAATAAAGAGTGGTGTAATTGTGGAACTCGCTGTCTGAAATTGTGGTTCAAGAGGACTCCAGACTTTTGCACGAGGGAGAGGGAAAGAGAATCATGTGGGAGGGAGGGAGGGGAGGGGAGGGGAGGGGAGGGGAGGAAGGGAACGTGTGTGTAGTATAAACAGTGGCACAGTATAGACTGTTAGACCGAGTGGTTTGTTTCTGTGTTGTACAGTGTTATGTACAAACACTGGGTAGCCAGGCAGTTAATACCAAACTCTGGAACCCACATAGAAATGTTTGGCTTCACTAAGGCAGTGAGATGTGAAGTCTGGAAGCATTTTAATAATAATAATCATCTTTGCATTCGATACAGCAACTTATCATGTCTCGAGGCGCTTCACAAGATACACTGCAAAGTGGAGTGATTCTATATTTTTGTGGGCGAAACGTGGCAGTCAATCGCGCACAGTAGCATCCCGCAAACAGTCGTGGTTTGATTGACCAAATCATTATTATATTGGCAGATCGCATTTCCGAGTCAAAAAGTGCTAATAACCCTGCCGTTGCCTTCGCTCCATCGGGTCTGGTCTCCTCCTTATCCCCCGAATCCTCTACTCCACCATCGGCGGCCGTGCCTTCAGCCATTACCCCCCGAGGCTCTGGAACTCCCTTCCTCCCTCACTCCCTTCGCCTCGCCCCCTCTCTTCCTACTTTCAGATCTCGGCTAAAGACCTTTCTTTTCGACCGCGCCTTCGGTCAACTTTTTCTCCCTCCCCCTGGATTAATGTTGTTGTTCAGTAACAACAGTAAAGAAAGTTTAGTCACTACACTTTACAGTAAATTCTGTGAAGCTCTAGGTAAAAAGAGGACTATTGTTATTATAAATGTGGCAGCCAAATGGCACACAGCAACGCCCCACAAACATAATAATTATCCTTCCATTTGTTTTCCACTGAAGCTAGGGAGGGGGTGAGGCAGAGAGACTGCGGATGGAATTCCAGAGGCTGGGGGCAGAGTGGCTGAATGCTCGCCCGCTGATGGTGGGTGGGGTGCGTGGGTCGGGGGACACGGGGGAGACCGGAGCCCGCTGAGCGGAGGGAGCGGGCAGGTTGGCAAGGGGTTAGGAGATCACAGAGGTAGGTTGGGGCTTTACAACAACATGACATCTCAAAGCGCTTCGCAGGATATACTGTAAAGTGAATTGACTGTATATTTCTGGGCAAAATGTGGCAGCCAATTGCGTTCAGCAGTGTCCCCCACAAACAGTTGTGGATCGAGTGACCAAATTATAATTTTAAAAATTTAAAGGAATTATTAACCTCAAAATACATTCCGTCAATCGACTAACAGGCGGGTTCCTACTGACTGCTGGTATACGTGTGAGTAATGCGCTCTGAGACACCATCCGGCGTGCAGGGCGCTATGTAAATCGAAGTTGTTGTTGTTGTCTGTCTGTGTATGGAGTAAGGAACCTTGCCTGAGGTTTTGCCCTGGCCTGTCCCGCCCGGGAATCGAACCCAGGTCCTCTCGCTTGCGAGGTGAGTGCTGTAATTAATCACTGCGCCTCAGGACTGCTGTAGCTCGGTGATTACAGGATGGGAATCACAGTTTTAAATGTCTCATGCAAAAGACTTGAAGTCACACCTTTCTGACTCAGAAGTCAGAGAGAGAGAGACAGACAGAGAGACACACAGATAGACTGTTTTCTGGTGAGCTCAGCAGAAATCAGTGCCTGAGGTTTGAGCTCTCCTACGCCTCCCCCCACCACCACCCCCACTGCCCCAAAACACTAAGATCTCCTCCACTCTCCCACCTCCCCAGATAAGAGATTGGGCTGGGGAGTACTGCACAGAGCCCACTCCCTGATCTCGAGAGCTTCAAAGTGCGGATCCAAGTGCGTAAATAATAATAATAATAATCACAATAATCTGGAATAATGGCTAGGAACACTCAGCAGGTCAGGCAGCATCTATGGAGAGAGAGGAAAGCGAGTCAAGGTTTCAGGTCTACGACCCTTTGAGACGCTGCCTGACCTGCTGAGTGTTTCCAGCCATTTCTGTTTCCGTTCCAGACTCTTGGCATCTGCAGTATTCTGCGTTTCAAATCCTCGCATTGGGAAATCTTATCACGAGACGCCTCAAAGCACTTCACAGGATATACTGTATTCTGTAAAAAAAAAGGTGAAGCGACTGGGCGTTTTGCGGGCGAAACGCGGCAGCCAATTGCACACGGAGACGTCCCCACAAACAGACATTGTTATTCCCAGAAAAGTGATCCATTCACCAATCAACTAACATGCGGTTTCCTACAAAAACAAAACACAAAATACTACAGACACTGTGAATCTGAAACAAAAACAAAAGTTGCTGGAGAAACTCAGCAGGTCAGGCAGCATCCATGAAGAGAGGAAAAGGAGTCAACGTTTCGGGTCTACAACCCTTCTTCAGGACTGGGCTTGTTTGGAGGGAGAGGTTTTTTAAGAACGTTAAAGGGGGGAGAGGCAGGACATGTCCCGGCCATCCATGTCCTGCCTCTCCCCCCTTTAACGTTTTTAAAAAACCTCTCCCTCCAAACAAGCCCAAGTCCTGACGAAGAGTTGTAGACCCGAAACGTTGACTCCTTTTCCTCTCTCCAAGGATGCTGTTTGACCTGCTGAGTTTCCCCAGCAACTTTTGTTTTTGTTTCCTACTGACTGCTGGTAAAACAGAGGCCTGTGTATGGAGCAAGGAAATTTCCCTAAATTTTCATCCAATTCCTCTCACACGCTAAACCCCTAGGCTACGGGGCTCCACGAGTTGAAGGGTGGAATCCTGTAGCTCACCGGCTAGAGCTCTCGCCTTGCAGGCAAGAGACCCAGGTTCAATTCCACGCCAGGGCGAAACCTTGTGCAATTTTCCCTACTGCACACGCCCGATAATAAACAAAAGAATAATTGTTCATCTCAAACTATGACTGTTTTGCTTATGGGGATGCTGCTATGCGCAATCGGCCACTGCGTTTCTCCCACAAAATACACACTCAATTTACATTTTACAGTATATTCCGTAAAGACGTCTAGAAGATGTGAAAAGCGCTACATCAAATGCACGGATTATTACTTACAGCAATACCAATCCTTGCATTTGATACAGCGATTTTCACGTCTTCTAGACTGTGTCTCAAAGTGCTTCATAGAATATACTGTAAAGTGAATTGACTGTATATATTTGTGGGCAAAACGCGGCAGCCAATTGCACACAGCAGCGTCTCTCACACAAACAGTCGTGGATTGAAATGACCAATTTCTTGTTTTAATTTTTGAGGGATTATTATCAAGCGTGCGTATGGAGTAAGGAAAGTTGCACAAGGTTTCGCCCTGACCTGCCTGGATTCGAAACACAGGTAAGGCAAGCACTCTAACCACCGAGCTACTCAATTATCCCGAACACTGAGCCCTGACGGGAGCCGGGTAGGCCCATCGCCTGCCTATTGCTTGTGTACGACAGTCTCCCCTCCCTAAAAGCTGTGGGAACACTCAAGGCAAGGTGTCACTATGAGTCAACCTGCCACTGATATATGAGTCAACAACATGCTCCACCCTGGCACATCAAACCTTCATTTCTTCGTACCGAGACCTTGCTGTTCAAACTCCGAGCTCACAGTTTAGTCTGACTCTACAGCACGAGCTGCGGCGCTAGGGGGGAGGGGGAGAGAGAGAGAGCTCCACATTGTCAGAGACGCTGTCCCTTTGGATGAGACTTCAATCCCTGTCTGTGCCCTGTTCAGGGGGACATTAAAGATCTGCCTTCCGCAGCGCTGGGGGGAAAGAGAAGGGAGTTTCTCTCTATCTCTCTCGGTGTCCTGGCCAACATTCCCACCCCAAATAAAAGTGATCACTCATTCACTCACTCCATGGTTAGTTGTGGGATATGACTGCTCTGTTCACCTATGAAATACATCACTTTACAGATCCTCACCTTTGTTTTCAAGTCCCTCCTCTCCTCTGCACACCCTACCTCTCTGACCTCCTCTCTCCCCAAACCGGCACCCGCTGCCTTCGCTCCACCGGGTCTGTCCTCCTCCATGAACCCCGAATCCTCTGCTCCACCCTTGGTGGCCGTGCCTTCAGCCACTACACTCAGAGTCTATGCTCCTTCACCGCCCGCCCTCCATCATCCACCTCAGTGGGACCGCACTCGCCCGGTTCGAGTCCTACCTCACAAACTGCCAGCAGCACATCTCCACAAACGGCTTTTCCTCTCGCTCTTACCCAGTTACTTGTGGGGTACCCCAGGGATCCATCCTTGGCCCACTCCTTGTCCTCATCTACACCCTCCCTCTTGGGGATGTGATCCGCAGACATGGGGCACACTTCCACATGTACACGGAGACACCCAACTCTATTTCTCCACTTCACTTTGTGACCCCCAGTCCCCTGATGTTCTGTCAGCCTGTCAGACATCAGGGGCTGGATGAGCACGAACTTCCTGCAGCTGAATGTCGATAAGACGGAGGCCATACTCCTTGGCTCTCGTCAACGTCTCCATTCGCATGGCTCTCACCTCCTCCACCTTCCTGGCCTGGCCCCTAAAACTCTCCGAACCTGTGCGCAACCTTGGCGTCAGGTTCGACCCCCAACTGTCCTTCCTCCCCCACATCCGGTCCCTCACCGGCACCGCCTTCTACCACCTCTGACGGATTGCCCGTCTCCGGCAATACCTCACCCCAAAAACCACTGAAACCTTGGTCCATGCCATTGTCACCTCACGGCTGGAATATTGCAACGCCCTCCTCGCCGGTCTCCCCTCCACCCCAATCCACAAAATCCAGCTCATTCAAAACTCTGCCACCCGCATACTCACCCGCACCAAGCTTTGCTCCCCCATTACCCCAGTCCTTGCCAGACTTCATTGGCTCCCTGTCCCTGAGAGAATCGACTTCAATATCTTCACCATTGTTTTCAAATCCCTCCACTCCTCTGCACCCCCTATATCTCTGATCTCCTCTCTACCCAAACCAGCACCCACTGTCTTCGCTCCTCCGGGTCTGGCCTCCTCCATGTCCCCCCAAATCCTCCGCTCCACCCTCGGCGGCCGTGCCTTCAGCCACTACACCCCGAGTCATGTCTTATCATGTCTTCGAGACGTCTCAAAGCACTTCACAGAAATATAGCAAGGTGAACTGACTGTATATTTTGGGGATGAAACGCGGCACCCAATCGCACATGGCAGCTTCTCGCAAACAGTCGTCATAGATTGAATGAGCAAATGTTTTTTGAGAGAGATTATTACCCCTGGAAAGCAACCTGCCAATTGATTAACAACCGAGTTCCTACTTACCGCTGGTAAATAGTGCAGCGTGTGCGTGCGGAGTAAGGAAACTTGTTCCTCTTGAACCAGGAATTGAACCCAGGTCCTCTCGTTTGTGAGGCGAGCATTCTAACCACTAAGATACAGGACTCCAGACTGTAAGGATTAGTATTATTGAGTGCATTAGCCTCGGATATCAAGGGATGACATTTGAGAGAACAAGTTATTGCTATGTGTTCAGTTACAGATAAGGATTCAGGCTATCCTTGGCGCGAATTCAGTGGTAGGCAGCTCGGTCAGACACACGTACCAGGCGGTTGTTTTCAAAAACATTCTCCTTCGACAGTGAATCAAAGTCCCTGGAAGAGAAGAGAAAGAGAGAATGGGTCACAGGGCAGCAATCGGACCCACAGTATATACAGGGTCAAGTGAGATTACTGTGTTATATATTAAACTGTCTAACTCGGCCCTTGCCTTAACCTGTCACTACCTTCTGCCACTCTGCCCCACCAACTTCTGGGACTCCATCCGTAACACTGAGAGAGAGAAACTCCCTTCAGGGCCTCGGGACGTCCTCCTGATGTGAAAGATGCTATACAAGTGTCATTTTGTTGTTGTTGTTCTTTTATACACCTTCAGCGTAACTGCTATCTAACCAGCTGGACCCACACACAGTTTGGCCATTGTGGAGCTCCTGTGGCTCAGTGGTTAGAGCGCTTGTCTTGCAAGCTGGGGAGACCAAGCTGGGGAGACCTGTGTTCGAATCCAGGCAGGTCAGAGCAAAACCTTGGGCAAGTTTCCTTACTCCACACGCCTAATAATAATCCCTCAAAAAAAAACACGATAATA
>CM068776.1:1493289-1495789 GCA_035084275.1 Hydrolagus colliei | reverse complement strand
CCAGCTCCCCTCATAGCCCCGCCCCCAGCTCCGCCTCCCAGCTCCCCCCAGCCCCGCCCCTCAGCTCACCACAGCCCCACCCCCGTTCCCCTCATAGCCCCGCCCCCAGCTCCCCACAGCCCCGCCCCCTCCCCTCACTGTTGTGGTTGACCTGAGTTAGGGAGTGGACCTCTGAGATTGTCTGAATAATAATAATAATAATCCCAGCACCTGTTATATCTCCGTCATCACGTCTCCCAGACGGTCTCCAGTCCCCGGGGGTCCCTGAGCCCGCAGTGTATCCCAGGCTCTCTGTCTCTCTCACAGCCCCCGGCTCGTCACTCCCACTGCACTCCTATTAGCCCTGCAGCCAAAGCCCTCACTAACTAACTAACTAGCTCGCTCGCTCACTCACTCACTCACTCACTCACTCACTCACTCACTCACTCACTCAACAACTAACGAACGAACAAACCGAATACAACAAAATTACATTTATAGAGCGCCTTTCACAGGGGGACAGAGAGGCTAACTAACTAACTAACCAACTAACTGGTCCTAGCTGGACAAGTAGTGGGAAAGCTCGTGGGAAAGCTTGGTCAGACAGCTCTCTCTCGCTCTCTCTCTCTCTCGATGGCCAGGCTATTGTGTGAGTTTAGCTAGTTAGAGGGTAGACAGGGTAAGAGGGCGACTGAACGAGGCCAAGGCAGGAGTGAGGGGAAGGGACTGTGGGGTGGAGTTCCAGAGTGTGGGGGGGTGAGAGACTGAAATCTGGCCACCGATGGTAGGGCAGGGGACACAATAATAATCCTTGCATTTGACATAGCGCTTTAAAAAACTTCCAGGTCTCAAAGCGCTTCACAGAATATACTGTAAAGTGAAGCGACTGTATATATTTGTGGGCGAAACGTGGCAGCCAATTGCGCACAGCAGCATCCCCCCCCCCACACACACAGCCGTGGGTTTAAATGACCAATTTATTATTTGAATTTGTGAGGGATTATTATCAGGTGTGTGTGTGTGGAGTAAGAAAACTTGCCCAAGGTTTCGCCCTGAACTGCCTGGAATTGAACCCAGGTCTCTCGCTTGTAAGGCGAGCGCTCTAACCACTGAGCTACAGGTCACGGAGCAGACCGGAGCCTGCTGAACGAAGGAGGTTGGTAGAGAGTCAGCGGGTTAAGAGAGATTGGAGGGGGGGCAAAGCCGTGAATGGCCCTTGTAAACGTGGACGAGGATCTTAAATTGGATCCTCTGGGGGATGGGGAGCCTCCGAGTGATGGGGTCACAGTGGGGGTCACTCACTCACTCACTCACTCACTCACTCACTCACTCACTCACTCACTCACTCACTCACTCACTCACTCACTCACTCACTCACTCACTCACTCACTCACTCACTCACTCACTCACTCACTCACTCACTCACTCACTCACTCACTCACTCACTCACTCACTCACTCACTCACTCACTCACTCACTCACTCACTCACTCACTCACTCACTCACTCACTCACTCACTCACTCACTCACTCACTCACTCACTCACTCACTCACTCACTCACTCACTCACTCACTCACTCACTCACTCACTCACTCACTCACTCACTCACTCACTCACTCACTCACTCACTCACTCACTCACTCACTCACTCACTCACTCACTCACTCACTCACTCACTCACTCACTCACTCACTCACTCACTCACTCACTCACTCACTCACTCACTCACTCACTCACTCACTCACTCACTCACTCACTCACTCACTCACTCACTCACTCACTCCACTCTGGATCCCAAGGCCCGAGCCAGGGGGAAGAAGGTAACTGAAGGAGCGGTCGAAAAGAAAGGTCTTTAACCAAGACCTGAAAATAGGAAGAGAGGGGGGAGGGGCGAAGGGAGTGAGGAAGGAAGGAAGGAAGGGAGGGAGGGAGGATGGAAGGGAGGTAGTGAGTGAGTGAGTGAGTGAGTGAGTAAGGGAGTGAGGAAGGAAGGAAGGGAGTGAGTGAGGAAGGGAGTGAGTGAGTGAGGAAGGAAGGGAGACAGGGAGACAGGGAGGGAGGGAGGGAGGAAGGGAGGGAGATGCAGTGCCACGGGGCGTAGTGGCTGAAGGCACGGCCGCCGACAGTGGGGCGGAGGATTCAGGGGGACGAGGAGGAGGCCGGGTGTACAGTGAGATGTGCCTTGAGGTTGTTCATCTCCGCTCAAGAGATGGCGAAAAACAGAGAGAGAGAGAGCGAGAGCGAGAGAGAATGCGCAGATTGGCGTGAAAGCAGAAAGATTACTTCAGCGTTTGCTTCTGATTAAATGCTCAACTTAAAATGTCTTTATTGTTTAAAGTCATGATTAGAATTCAGTTAGCATCAGACATTTCGCCAAAGTGGACAGACTCAAGATGGTTCCTTTGCCCAAGGTTCCGATCTCCCAGTACATGATAAGTGATAAGACACACACATACATACACTCACACACATTATATACATACTTATGTACGTACGTACGGACACACACACATACAAACA